>CM057053.1:60972453-61454953 GCA_029948455.1 Solanum rostratum
ATACACCCGCCAATAGCAGATAATCCTGATGATCATTCCACACACAACGTAGTATATAATGAAATTATTCAAAAAGCATTCTCCACACAGTTCTGAATACTCCAATGTTAAATCAATAAGTGATGTATGTTGTATAATTTTATAGATTCATACTCACACTTCTACTACTCATATAATATTGCTCTTTCCGTTGTAATATTTTCCGTTCTCACTCTCTTTATTTTTTTGGCAGGGAAAAAAAATATGAAACACCGGCTTAATATAGATGTAATTACATCCGAAATATCAGACTGGATATGCAAGGTGCGACTTGTAGATATTGGTAAGCCAGGCGAAGGAAGAACGGAAGATAAAATATATGAACATGATCTTTCAAGATGAACATGTATCTTCTTTTTATCTTTTTTAATTGCCCAATTTCTCCCAAACAATTGAAGACTTCTTCTACCTCTCCTCACACCTTGAATACAGCTTTACCATTACATGATTTTACACTACTTCCATGAATAAAGAATACATAACACTAATTTTTACGCCAATGTTCCATTAACATTCAATTTGGTTAAACAAATTACTTCAAAAATAGTAAACATGAACTATTTCCTTCCCTTTTTAACACATCCACATAAATAATGAGATTACCTGGGTGTCCTCTGCAGAAACATAGGAGAAAAAACCAGGACTTCCTGGAAATGTTTTTGACAATTCACTAAGCCATGTATCATAAAATAAAAATTTCTTACTTACAACTTGTTATGTAGCTTCTCTTAGCTCTTGGTACCAATATTGATTGTATTGCTTACTCTTGCATGGTTTCCAATCAATTATAAGAATGCCTAAAAATTTACATCTACCTTATGAGGGGCTACAATTTCAGAGGCCTCTATGTAGTATTATGATGGTTGGTGAGGGTTGTCATACACATAGCTGACTTTATTGGGCTCCTGCTAAAAATAATAGTGTTATTGCTTTCTCTTATTTCAGTGTTGTTTTACTGTAGTACGATAATTATTTTTAATGAACTTTCTCAATGATTCTGGACTATGAAAGTTCAAATATATGACTCTCGTGGTTTTGGCTGTTGTTTCTTCAATTTCTACCCCGATTAAATTCGGAGTCATATTGCATTCAAGAAAAAGGAGTAGGGAGGGATCTAACTCTAACCTCTTCAAAACATTACCAAATAGAAAAAAGGAATCATAATATAATATCAACCAAAAACCCAGAAAACAAAATACTTATTCTCACATTAGGCACATTATATTGCCTTTGTAAAATGCTTGACTAAAAGAATTATGAATTTATGTAGACTCTCTTTTCCAAATTTGATGAACCTATAAACCTTCATACTCCAGAGATCAATATGTATGTTATAAAGAAACAGAAAAATAGTCCACTATAGAGCTTCAGTGTATTACATAAGCACTTTTCCGCTATTCATATTCTGAATGTCTACAAAGCTTCAGTGTTTTCTGTAATATACATGTTTGCCAGACATCATACCATTTTACATGTTTCGATTTGCTAGCATTAATCATGTATATTAGGATATAAGCTGGGCAGTATTTACTTTCATCTTCTCCTCTCATTTTTTTTTACAACTATGCAAAGCATATTTACATTAATTATACATCTCCTCCAATTCACAATACTATGTACCATAGAATAACAATTTGTTATTTACAACTTCCTATGTAAGTTATCTTAGTTCTTATTACCAATATTAATTGTGTTGTTTCTTCTTACTTGGTTTGCATTCTATTATAAGAATGCATAAATTTTCACATCTATACTATTCACTTTCGATTGTTTATACTTATTCGACTTTCGTATAAACCATTTGCAGGGAAATCAGGTTAAAGCAATTATTTATGGTGATGATATCTCCCTTTATCTACAAAGATGCACACTGTTTCATACCTATTTGATCACAAGTGCCCGAGTGCAACAACCCACTTTAAGATATGAAAAGAACCTGCATACATATGAATGGATCATTGACAAAAAAATTATAGTCGATTCAATTGATAAAGATAGATCATATGAAACTATAATCCGTCTGATCTAGATGACTTAGATAAGGATGCAATGCCACCACCTACAATCATCAACATGCCATCATTTCAGGAAATCAATGAAGAAGCATCTCAAAGTACCAAAGAGCAACTGAAAAATGCAGAATTCAGTATGATTCCTTCACCTTCTTTTTATACAAACATACATTTCAGCACAAATTGTCACCGGCCTCTTCATCTCCTATCTTAATAGATGTGCTTGCAATTGTTGTGAATTGCTTCCCACCAAGATATGTAGCGAGCATGCAAAAAAGGCTACAGGAACTCATTGTCATTGACACCAAGTAAGCCATAAAAAGAGTTTATAATTTCTCTTTAAAAAATTATGACCTATACATCGTAGTAAAGTCTTCGTCTTATTCTTCCCTTACTTATGTATATTTCTCAGTTTTCAAAATTGTGAACTTGCAGTAAACAAGCTTTCACCTTCACTTATGGAAAGAGGCTATTATTGATAATGAAGGCACAAAACTTCTCGCACAGTTCCCAAAACATCCTATTATCTTCGCTAGACGTGTTCGAGTATTAAAATACAATGGTAAGCAAATGCCATGACACTATACTTTCTAAAACAAAAGGGTACCATATTTGCTTCGCTTTTCGTTGTTCCTGCTTTGTCATATTAAAGTTTTAAATTTAAATAATGTAGGCACATCACTCACAACCAAATTCAACACAAAAATACAAATAGATCCACCATATTCACAATGTGTGCAGCTGCAATCATGGTAAACATTACTGTCACACATGCTGGATCTCTTGCTCATATTATATGTATGTGTAGGTATTTTCTTACCTTCTATCATTTCCCTATCAAATAGGATAGCAACGAACAGAAATGCTTAACTCTTTCGTAATGCGAAGCACATCTCAAAGTGGATCTCTTATATCTGCTCCAGTGAAAGAGAAAATAGTGCCCATTGCAAGCATCCACACACAACAAGATGTTATTACAATTTACTCACACTTTAATCTACAATTATTTGCAGTAAATATTACAGCCACATAAATTAATATGATATCATTACACAGGGACAACCTTTAACCATCGAAGCAAAAATAACTCTCCCAAAAAAATACAGGTTTTGCTATATGTTAAGCTGCCCAAATTGTAGACAAGAGGTCCGAACCTCAAGAAAAGAAAATTTCACTATGCAAATTGCAACGAAGAAAATATGCTCACCTCAAGGTACGTCAATCTTCAACTTCACCTAAAGCCACACACACAAAAACGATTGCCTTACTAATAATCTACTATACACACGTTCATACACACATACACATGTGTATAATATATACATAACCGCAGGTGTCGATTTGAGGTAAATCTTGAAGATGCATCCAATTCAATAAATGGAATAATTGTGGATAAAGAAGGAGAACAGTTGTTATCTTTCACTGCAGAAGAGATTTATGCTGAGGCATCAATTAAGGTAAAAAAAGTCTAGCAAAGCAACATACACAAAATAACATCACAGTACAACCAAACAAAACACCTAACATATATTTACCTACAGGTTCAGTGAGA
Organism: Solanum rostratum; assembly: GCA_029948455.1. Classification (NCBI taxonomy): domain Eukaryota; kingdom Viridiplantae; phylum Streptophyta; class Magnoliopsida; order Solanales; family Solanaceae; genus Solanum; species Solanum rostratum. Next base: position 60,976,057 of record CM057053.1, read on the forward strand.
CTCAATGCAACATCGTCAGCTGAAGATACAAGACAATCTTTTCAAAATTCAAGTGAAAAAATCCTTCCCCCGTAATGCACGCACAACCTCAGCAAAGGTTCTCATTCTCAACATCACAAAAAAGGAAATCATGGTGCCTTCTGTCCCCGAAACATCCTGTATTAACATTAAAGGAGACAGCAAAAAGCAAAAAAGGGAACTTAAGTCTCCCAGTGAGGAAACCGGTGGATCAAAGAAAAAATCAAACATGCTTAAGCTGAAAGAACAAATGGAACCACCAACTCCAACCAAAACACAATAAAGGTTGTGAACAAAACTCTTTTATTATTCCTTCTCTAAATATATATTATATAACTTCTATCCACTTAACAATTCTTATTTCCCTGTACATAATCAAACATACTAATCAACGTTCTTTTATTTTTTACTTAATACATAAACGTAGGATGTGTAGTTCTCTTTTGTGACCACTTTTGATTTTTGTAAAACGAAGGTAATTCGCTACAATTCATTTCCCCCCACAGTATCTATAGCTATAACAGATATTACAAAATACTACATCACATACACATACTTTCTCTACATATGAACTACTACCATTTTCCCTTTACCTACACAGGCTCTTGGAAGGGAAGACAAAGTCTGCAACAACTTGCTACTTCTGGGTTTTCTATCATCCCATCATGACGTTTGCCGCTATAAAACAAAGGTAGTCAAATTACACATACAACGACTTCTTCACTCATAATTTATGCATATATATATCTAAAGGAATTCTCAAAGAACAACTGAAACTACCAAACTGAACATTAATAGGTTATATTTTCAACATTTAGTCTGCATTTTTCACAGGTACCGTGCACTAATATAATTGGTATGAACTCTTGCTACAACTGTTGGTTGCATCTGCTCTTATTTGATTTCGCTTCACGACTAATAGTAGTCGATATGCATTTCTGTTACTCTATTATAATTATTGCCATATGTTAAATGCATTCACCAAATTTTTAATTGCACTATACATATATGCAATTTCCTAAGAAACACCTTATAAAACTATCCGATCGTTAAATCTAAGACCCACGAGCAACACCAAAACACAGAAATGTACCTTCCCCTAATTATAGAATATAAACAATGGTGTGGACAAAGCTCACAACAGCACCTACACCAAGAAGCAAGCCACAACAAGCTTCACCTCTATTCTTCATTAGATTCTCCAGCTCCTCAGATAAGTCACCTCTCTCTTCTTTCTTTCTTCTTCCTTCTTCTTCTTCCCTTCTTTAATTCTTTCTTCGTTCTTTCTTTTTCCCTTCTCACGCTTCCAACATTATGTCTACATCAGACTCTGTAAAACTGCTGCAAAAATTATTCCAAAGTTTCCATTTTAATATTTGAAAATTCAATAAGTATGCTTACTACTTACCACTGTTAGATCAATCATTTGACAATGTTTAATACATCTCCATATGTATGAACGGAAGAAAATTGGTTTTGTACATATTCTGAGTTGAATGCAATAGAACTTTTCTGTCAGGAAAAAAAAAAGGAAAAAACCATTGAAAGCCAGTGTTGTACACTATCTTCTTCCTCCAGCTTCTACTATTTGTCTGATAATTTCAAAGACATCCATTTATAGGAGTTCTTCGTGCATTCCGGTTAGAATCCATTAATATTTTGCTGACTTCTTCCCTCAGGTGGCATTTCACTAAAGTAGAAATTGAAAATTTGGCTGAAATTATGGTCAAACTACATTCTTGTTAAACCTACATTGCAGGAAAACATAATGATTTTCCGACTTTTGTTTTTAGGTGCAGTGCAGAAAAGCATGGAAGAAAGTTCATCATCGAAAGTATCGGTTGAAATTGTTAAATCCATCAAATTCGATTTGGCTACATCATAAGAAAGAGTCAGCACAAAATTACACAAACCTTTGCTATTTCTTTGCTGCAGGGGTTTCAAAACAAGTAAATTAGGATTTAACCAAAAAAGGGCATAACCTACAAACATTTGCAGTGAACTCAGGTTTCAAGCACAAAGATCTGCTGCCCCTTCTGCTCCACATATGTCTTTTGCATAGCTTCATAGCGATCAAACAAAGGTAATTCAAAATCACACTTCAGCGTTACATCTACACGTTCCTTAACAGTTCCATAAAAATTTCACAACCTCTCTAACTCTCAAACTCTCATTCTTTCTCCCCCAGCTACATCCAGCTACAACGGAAACACTTGCAGTTGTCAACTTCCGTCCGTCTAGCAAAGTAGTACTGTAACAACATAAGTTGTACAGAAAAATTGTATTCTAAACACACCTTAATGGTGTACTCATATAACATGATGTATCACTTACATTATTAGATCCTATTTTCCAAATTCTATTCGCATTTACCACCTCCATACTCCCTTAGCCCGTGCTTCACGCGAGCACCTTCCATCTAGTGTGTGTGTATGTATATATATATATGTAGTACTTCCTTTTTTACATAAATATAATTACGGGAAGATATTAAAATAGTTATTTAATTTTATTTATCCAATTTAAAGAGAAAATTATCTTTATCTTATTTACTTAACTTAAAATAACTGATCGGAGTGATATAGTGAAATCATGGTTGAAGGAACCGGAGAAATTATTTATTAGCGGTAATATAACAAAATCATAATTGAAGCAAGCAGATGCCTTAAAAAAATTAAACTAAAAAGTCCACAAAATATTTTTATCGGTCCCACATAATGTATAAGAGGAAGCAGATAACTCAAATGTAACATCCGGTAAAATTATCAAAATACCTCTAGATGAGAGACACTTGCATAACGCATCTTCCCAAACTCTTTTGGTAAATCCAAGGTCGAAAATGCGATCAGCATGAAAAATTGTGTGGAAAAACTTGGTACACCAAGGTGTATTCTCTTTCAGCTTTTCGTAAGAGGCATTCCAAACCTTTCCCCCACCCCTTGTTAACTTAACCCATGACTAATTTAGGCCATTTTAGATATAAAAAAGGTTTCCTTAACCCATTCCTAGGGTTTTCTGAACATTCTAATAAAAGACCTAGGGCTAAAGAGAAGAGCAAGGATTCGAGGAATTCAAGTTGGATTTGTGCCAAGTTGATTGTCTACCTTCATTCCAGGTAAGTAAGGCTACCCTTAGCGTTGGATTGAGTTCATCCACGCGCCCCACATGTTGATTCTTCAAAATTGAGTTCGAGTAGAGTTTTCTTGAGTTTCCTGAATTGAATCCTTGAGTTACCTATTGTTCTATTGAGTTCCCTGTATATAAAAATGTATTGATGGTGATGTTGAGTTGAGTATTTGATTTGGATGCATGTTCATGCCTTCAATCATATGAACCCCAATTGATGATTATATTTTATTCCTTTTATGCATTTTTCAAATTGGGTTTGATGGTTATTTTTGCATGTTGAGTAAAGATAATTCTAACATATTTCACTGAGTCTGCATGAATATAAGTTTTGAGCATAAATAATGCTTTGAGAAAGAATCTTGATGATATGTGCATGATTTTTGAAAACACGTTTTTAAAAGAAAGCACTTGATGTTTTGATGAAATTGAGCATTGAGTTTAAAAGATGTTTTAAGTAAATACTTGATAAGGATGTAAATAAATTTTCAAAACATATTTATTGATGGAAGATGATGATGCTATTTGCAACAAGTTTTAAAGAAGATGTTTTAGGAGTAGTATTGAGCACCGAGTTAGGTAGAGTACGAGTGACTCAATCCCATAACTATGTTGCCACCATAGGATAGTTGTGCAGTTAACGTTGGCAACTCCTGTCCCAAAAAGATGGACGAGGATGATGGGTCTATGATGTTAATGCTGACATCTTTACCCTGGAAAGTAATGGACGGACGAGCAACGATTTCGTGTTCGTTGTGCACCATTAAAAAGGGTAGTGGGATATCGGTTAGAAAAACTCCTAAATTTTGCATAATTGATTTGTCTGAGTTGCATACTATTGAGTTATTTTCAAATCATGACTATGTTTTTAAACTTGCATGTTTTACTGAGTTGAGTTGACTAAATTTTGAGTTGAGTTACTTGATTTGATTATGTCTTTTCCCTTCCAGCGATTTTGCATACCAGTATATTCCATGTATTGACGTCCATTTAGATTGCATCATTTTATGATGCAGAGACAGATATTAGGGATCATCAACAGACGCATCGTTGAGGATCCGTTCATATGCAGCTGATTTGGTGAGCCTCCTTACTATCCGGAGGAACCCTTTTTCTCTCTTATATTAAGTAGACATAGTCCTTTCTTTTAAGCTAGCCCGTGACTTGTCTTGGCACCTTTTAGATGAGTATAGAGGCTTCATAAACATTGAGTAGAAGATGTTGAGTATTATTTTCTTTCCAACTCTTGTTTATTGGAAATTACCTTTTTATATAAAGACTTGGTTTTTTTATTACTTTACGTCTTTTCTTTGAGTATTTTCTTCCACTATTGAGTATGAGGTAATGATGAGGCCAAGTAGTTTGCTTAGAGACTAGCAATAGTCTTTGAGTGCCGGCCACGTCAAGGGTACCGACCAGGGGCATAACAAACTTGGTATCAGAGCACCAAGTTCAAGAGTACTGGGGAGTCTATGAAGCCGTGTGTAGTAGAGTCCTTATTATTGGTGTGAAGCGCGCCACATCCATAATAGGGAGGCTATAGGACTTTAGGAATTATTACACTTCTTTCTTATTCAGATTTGTTCTACAGAGTTAAACTCTATCTCCTTTCCAAATCGTGTGTTACATGTTTGCAGACTATGCCTTCCAAATGCTTCGTGAACCCAAGGAATGTCGTCAACACCGAGGGGCTTGAGCCTACTACTCAATTTGCTGCACATGCTCGATGGGTAAAAGAGGACAAGGAGAATGAGATGGAAGAACTTGGGAACAAAAAGGCTGAGTCAATAGGACATGAGCATAGTAGACATAAGCAAGGGAATGGAAATAGGTTCCCATTTCTGTAGAGACCCTTGAGTTATGCGCCACCATAAGTGAATGCACCTACATTTAATAGCAGGCATAATCTAAGTGTAACGCCCGCGAAATTACCGAAATACCCCTCAAGGAGAGGTGTGCGAGAAACGTGCCTTCCGATGCTCGGATCGGAAATCCGAGAGCGGATTCATGATCAGCACTGAAAATGGAGTGGGGGAAAGGTCTCGGTCGAAGAGTCCTAGGGAGTCTACGAAGCCGTGTCTAGTAGAGTCTCGTTTATGCGTGTGTTGTGCACCACACTTCATAAACAGGATGCTACAGGGCATTAGGAAATGGTTCCACTTCTTTGATGTTCTGAGTCGTGCGTTAGAGCTTGACTTTAAGCAAACCTCTTTAACTCGTGCGTTACGCGTTTGCAGATAATGCCTCCAAAACGCACTGCTGCCCAAAGAGATGGTTCTGTCCCAAGTACTGAGAACCCCTTGCCAGAACGTGAGGTAAGGAGACGGGGACGACCAGCTAGAGCTGCTGAGGCTCCACCAGCACCCCCAGCACAGTCAGCCCCCACTTCAGAGGCAGACTTCAGGGGAGCCATTGCCATGCTCACCCAGTTGGTGGCCTCGCAAAGTGGCAGTCGTGGTCCCCAGGCCCCAAGCTCCAGTTCCCAAGAGCCAACTGCTGCGTCCAGGCTCAGGGATTTCTTGAGGATGAACCCACCAGTCTACACGGGTTCTAAGGTTGAGGAGGATCCGCAGAACTTTATTGATGAGATGCGCAAGATCCTAAGGGCGATGCATGCAAGTGAGGTTGAAGGAGTTGAGCTGGTCTCATATCAGCTTAAAGATGTTGCCAACATTTGGTACAACCAATGGGAGGATGTCAGAGGCGAGAGTGCTGAACCAGCTGAGTGGGAAGTGTTCGAAAGTGCTTTTCTCGATCATTTCTTTCCCCAGGAGTTAAGGGAAGCTAAGGTTGAGGAGTTTCTGAACTTAAAACAGGAGGGTATGACCGCCAAGGAGTATAGCCTGAAGTTCACCCAACTATCAAGATATGCTCCGGAGATGGTCCTTGACATAAGGGCCAGGATGAGAAAATTTGTGTCTGGGCTAGGCAGACATGTGAAGAGAGAGTGCAAGGCAGCACTGCTGATCCCAGACATGGATATTTCCAGGCTGATGGTCTATGCTCAACAGACCGAAGAGGACAAGAAGAGGGATAGGGAGGAGCAGCAGAGCAAGAAAGCCAAAGCTGCGGGCCAGGAACAAAACCAACAGAAGCAGGATAAGGGTAACAAGAACTTCTTCCAGAGGAAACCTCCTCGCCATGCAACACCGATGGTGAATGCACCTGTTCAGCAGCATAGGTATGACCAAAGGACCCAGGGCCATCAGAATTTCAGAGCACAGGTATCTCAGTCCCAAGCCAGTGTCGCCCAGGGCCCCAGAGAAAAAGCAACTTGTGGCAGATGTGGCAAACAACATCTTGGTGCATGCTGGGAAGGCACCAATTTATGCTATACGTGTGGACACCCTGGCCATATCCAGATTGAATGTCCTATGAGGAGCCAGAGGGGAAACGACAGAGGTAATAGAGCCCAGTCATCTACAGCGCCCCCTGCGGGCAGTCAACAGAGGGCTACTGCTACGAATGCTGGAGGCAGAGCGAACCGCCTGTATGCTATGGGAAATCGGCAGGACCGAGAGGCTGCCCCAGATGTTGTAACGGGTATGCTTCAAATCTTCTCTTATAACTGTTACGCATTACTTGATCCGGGTGCCACCTTATCCTTTGTGACTCCCTATGTGGCCAATAAGTTCGAAGTTGCCCCAGAATGTCTACGTGAGCCATATTCCGTTTCAACTCCTACTGGAGAGTCTATTCTGGCAAAAAGGGTCTATAGAAACTGTGTAGTATCCATTTATTATAGGGATACATTGGCTGATTTGGTAGAATTAGAGATGGTGGATTTTGATGTGATCCTTGGGATGGATTGGCTTCACGCTTGCCATGCATCCATAGACTGTAGAACCCGAGTGGTTAAGTTTCAATTCCCACTTGAACCGGTCTTAGAATGGAAGGGAGGTTATGTTGCACCCAAGGGTATAATTATTTCTTACCTGAGGGCAAGGAAGTTGATCTCTAAGGGGTGTATCTATCACCTAGTAAGAGTTAAAGCCGATAATGTTGAGGCCCCTACTCTTGAGTCGGTCTCAGTTGTTAATGAGTTTCCTGAGGTGTTCCCGGAGGATTTACCTGGAGTCCCTCCTGATAGGGAGATTGACTTCGGTATTGATGTACTCCCCGATACGTAGCCTATTTCAATTCCGCCATATAGGATGGCCCCCGCTGAACTGAAGGAGCTGAAAGAACAGTTGAAAGACCTGTTAGAGAAGGGTTTTATTAGACCTAGTGTTTCTCCGTGGGGTGCTCCAGTGTTGTTTGTGCGAAAGAAAGATGGGACGCTTCGAATGTGTATAGATTATAGGCAACTGAACAAGGTCACAGTCAAGAACAAATATCCTCTTCCTAGGATTGACGACTTGTTCGACCAACTTCAGGGTGCCTCATGTTTTTCAAAAATAGACCTCAGATCGGGTTACCATCAGTTAAAGGTGAGGGAGTGTGATATCCCAAAGACAGCTTTCAGGACAAGATATGGTCATTTTGAATTCTTAGTGATGTCCTTTGGGTTGACCAATGCACCAGCGGCCTTTATGGACTTGATGAACAGAGTATTTAGACCCTACTTGGATATGTTTGTAATCGTCTTCATTGATGATATTTTGATATATTCGAAGGATGAGGAAGAACATACTAAACATCTCAGAGTTGTCCTTCAAACTCTTAAGGACCACGAGTTATATGCTAAGTTCTCCAAGTGTGAATTCTGGCTTAAGTCAGTGGCCTTCCTAGGCCATGTGGTTTCGGGTGATGGTATTCGAGTGGATAACCAGAAGATTGAGGCGGTGGCAAGCTGGCCAAGGCCAACCTCTCCAACTGACATAAGAAGCTTCTTGGGGTTGGCAGGCTACTACCGGAGGTTTGTGGAGGGGTTTTCTTCCCTATCTGCACCATTGACCAAACTGACCCAAAAAGGGGCTAAGTTCCAATGGTCTGACGAATGTGAGAAAAGTTTCCAAGAGCTGAAGACCAGGTTAACCACTGCACCTGTGTTGACATTGCCTGACGGAACAGATGACTTCGTGGTATACTGTGACGCATCTAGAGTTGGGTTGGGGTGCGTGTTAATGCAAAGAGGAAGAGTGGTAGCCTATGCTTCCAGACAGCTTAAGGTTCATGAACGAAACTATCCTACCCATGATCTTGAGTTGGCAGCCGTTGTGTTCGCACTTAAAATCTGGCGCCACTACTTGTATGGAGTGCATGTGGATGTGTTCACAGACCATAAGAGCTTGCAGTATGTATTCAGCCAAAGAGAGCTCAATTTGCGACAGAGGAGATGGTTAGAGTTGCTCAAGGACTATGATATGAGCGTCATGTACCACCCAGGTAAGGCTAACGTTGTTGCTGATGCTCTTAGCAGGTTGTCTATGGGTAGCACGGCCCATGTTGATGAAGAAAAGAAAGAACTGGTGAGAGAGGTGCACAGGTTGGCCCGATTGGGGGTCCAACTTGAAGAGAATGATGAAGGAGGAGTTAGTGTTCAAAATGGGTCTTCATCATCCCTGGTGACTGAAGTTAAAGAGGCAGGATCGAGATCCCATTATACTCCAACTAAAAGAAGATGTTCAGAAGCAAAAAGTGATGGCCTTTTCCAAAGGGGGAGATGGGGTACTTAGGTACCAGAACAGATTATGTGTCCCTAATGTTGATGGTGTTCGAGAAAGGATTTTAGCTGAGGCCCATAATGCTAAGTCCTCCATCCATCCAGGTTCCACCAAGATGTATCACGACTTGAAAGAAGTCTATTGGTGGAGTGGAATGAAGAGGGACATCGCAGAATTCGTTTCCAGATGCCCCAACTGCCAGCAGGTCAAGGTTGAGCACCAAAGGCCAAGTGGTCTGGCTCAGAATTTTGAAATTCCAGAATGGAAGTGGGAGATGGTGAACATGGACTTTGTCACGGGCTTACCGAAATCCCGGAGGCAACATGACTCCATATGGGTGATTGTAGACAGAATGACGAAATCGGCACATTTCTTAGCAGTCAAGACGACTAACACTGTTGAAGATTATGCCAAAATATATATTCAGGAGATAGTGAGATTGCACGGAGTTCCCTTGTCTATTATTTCAGACAGAGGAGCCCAATTTACCTCTCACTTTTGGAAGTCATTCCAGAAAGGGCTGGGTACTAAGGTGAACTTGAGCACGGCCTTTCATCCACAGACGGATGGCCAGGCAGAACGCACCATCCAGACGTTGGAAGACATGTTGAGAGCATGCGTTCTTGACTTCAAAGGAAATTGGGACGACCATTTACCCTTGATTGAATTCGCATACAACAACAGTTATCATGCGAGTATCCGAATGGCCCCTTATGAGGCCTTGTATGGGAGAAGATGTAGATCGTCCATTGGGTGGTTCGAGGTTGGAGAGGCCGGGCTGATTAGGCCAGACCTTGTCCACCAGTCCATGGAAAAGGTGAAGACTATACGAGAAAGGTTAAAGGCAGCCCAGAGCCGCCAAAAGTCGTACACAGATGTAAGGAGAAGGGATTTAGAGTTTGAGGTGAATGACTGGGTTTATCTGAAAGTATCACCTATGAAAGGCGTCACGAGGTTTGGGAAGAAAGGGAAGTTGGGTCCTCGCTATATTGGTCCCTACCAAATTGTGCGAAGGATTTGAAAGGTTGCTTATGAGCTGGAACTACCCTCCGAATTAGATGGGATTCATCCAGTGTTCCACGTCTCAATGTTGAAGAAATGTTTAGGGGATCCGGCCTTGGTAGTGCCTGTAGAGAGCACAGGAATCAAGGACAGCCTGTCCTATGAGGAAACCCCAGTCCAAATCCTTGATCGGCAGGTTCGCAGACTAAGGAACAAGGAGATAGCTTCTGTTAAGGTACTGTGGAGAAATCAATTCGTTGAAGGATCCACATGGGAAGCTGAGGAGGAGATGAAAGCAAAGTACCCGCACTTGTTCGTGCCCGAGGTCGATGGAAGCATCGAAGGTAATGACCCTACTTAATGTAAATTAATGTATATTACATGAATTCCATGTGAAATTGTTAATGTTGAATAAATGAGCTTAAAGACCAATGAAAGATAAAGGTAGTAGGTTATCAAAGTAATATTGAGGTGAGTCGTGAGCCTATTCGTGCTAAAATGCTTCCCTACTTATCATTCGAGGACGAATGATCCCAAGGGGGAGATAATGTAACGCCCGCGAAATTACCGAAATACCCCTCAAGGAGAGGTGTGCGAGAAACGTGCCTTCCGATGCTCGGATCGGAAATCCGAGAGCGGATTCATGATCAGCACTGAAAATGGAGTGGGGGAAAGGTCTCGGTCGAATTTTAGAGCAACCGAGTCAAAAGATAATTTTTCGTTCCAAAACGAAAAACAGTGAGCCTCCGCGACGGAACCGCGACGCGGACTGGTCGCGGAGATACACTTATCTTTTCCTGAAAATTTCGACGGAGTTGAAATTTCCGAAAATACATTGTCCGCGACCAGTCCGCGTCGCGGACTGTGTTATTTCAGGACGGGATTTAATTTCTTAAAATTTCCAAGGGCAGTATGGTCCAATCCCACCTATCCTAAACGTATCCCTATGACCTATATAGGTCGGTTTTCACGAAAAAGGGTTGAAAAACCCCATTGAAGAAGTCTTCCTAAGGTTCTTAAGGCTAGGGCTTGAAGGAGGTTGAAGAGAGCAAGAGTAAAGAAGGTGCTTTAGTGTGACTATCTTCTTTCAGGTATGTAAGGCTAAACTTAAAGCATGGGAATGTCCTCCCATGTGCCCCATGAGTAAGGTATTAAAGTCTAATGGTGAATGATGTTAGGCTAATGAGGTGAAACATGATAATTTATGTAATGAAATGAACAAATGCCATGATTTTATGCATAAACCTATATATTTGTCTGCATTGATGATGACCCTCATAAAAACCCTCATGCATCCTTTTTAAACTATTTTCTTGAAAAGCATTTAGTTAAAAACCCCATACCTATTGTATATGTATCCTAGAAAAGCATGCATGATGAACATGGGTGTGTGTGTAGAGTCTAGAGTAATGATGAATTAATGAATGATGAATGTTGAGAATGTGAGTGTGGGATTGTCTCTAAGTTGAGAGTCAAAGTTCCTAAACGAGTGTCCCTAAAGTCAATGATGTTGATGTTAATGAGATGGAATGACAATGATGTTAATGTTGATGTAAAAGAGATGCTAATGACAATGTAATGTGCCCCTATGGGACAAATGAATGTTGATGTCAATGATAATGTAGTATGCCCCTATGGGGACTAATGATGATGAAATGCGTCCTTATGGGACTAATGAATGTTAATGTTTTATGAGCATGTCGAGTTCTGGGAGGAGTATTGAGCACCAAAATGGATAAAAGTGAGTCCCACTTGAGTCCATTAACTACGTGGCCCGCGTAGGAAGAGAGGATTGAACCGCAATGCGGATGGCTCCTATCTTGTCCCAAATGAGGACTAATGTTATGTTTTATGGATCCACTAATGTAATGTCCTTTACCCTGGGCAGGGTAATGGATGGATGTGGCAACGGCATCGCTTCGTTGTATCATCACTGGCTCATAAGTGATGGTTGTCGGTTAAAGAAATACCCAGTTAGGCTTCCCAGAAAAGGTTTCCCTAATAGTACTCTAATGTAAAGGTCAATGTTAATGTTTCCCTGATATAAATGTTAAGGTCTCATGATGATGTACGTTATGTTCGTATATTCCTAACGATGTGTTCCAGCTATTTTACATGCCAGTACATTCCACGTACTGACGCCATTTGGCGCTGCATCGTTTCATGATGCAGATACAGGAGCTAGAGGACTTCAGCAGCCGCCCCGTTGAGGTCAAGTGTTTCCAAGTTCTGACTGTGGTGAGCCTCCTTTTTCCGGAGGAAACCTTTATTTATGAATGTTATCCTGTTTCTTAGAGTCGAGTAGCCATGGTATGTCATGGTCCTCTTCCTAGACGTTTTAAGGGATGTTAGAGGCTTTGTAGACATAATGATGTAGTCAAGGTGAATGTTTTGACAACTGAGCAATAATTCCTTGCTTAGTTTTGATGATCAAATTGAAGTTTGGCCATTGGCCCACTATTTTAAAGTATTGTTTACTATTTCCTTCCGCAATGTCTATAATGAATGATGTGATGAAGCTAAGTGGTTCGCTTGGGGGCTAGCAATAGTCTCTGAGTGCCGGCCACGCCTTGGGTACCCTCCCGGGGCGTGACACTAAGGCTGAGGAGAAACCAGCCTTTTAGGGTCTGGAACCCTCCATCCCGAGGAAGTGTGGCTTAAAGCCGTAAAGGAAAGCCACCATGTGGAGAGTGTGGAAAACTTTATTTTGGGAAATTATTGAAAGGGTACTAAGGAATGTTGTAAGTGTGGACAAGAGGGTCACTTTCAGAGGGATTGTCCAAAGTGAGCCAACAAAGCTCAACACACTACACCGACACCATCAGTTAGAGAAAATCAAAGAGGTGCTACTTCTGGCACTAGCAGGGACATGGACCAGTTGTATACCGTGGGTAGTCGCCCAAACCAGAAAAACAAACTTTAGATGTCGTGACAGGTATGATTCGAGTCTTTACTCTTGATTGCTATATTTTAATTTATCCTAGTGCCACCCCATGGATTGTGTCTCTTTATATGGCTAGTAGATTTGATATAACTCCCGAGTGACTTCCTAAACCTTCCAGTGTATCTACTCCAATTGGTGATACTATTATATCTGAGAGGGTCTATAGAGATTATTTTGTGCCAATCTACCACAGAGATACCATGGCTGACTTAGTTGAGCTAATCGAGATGCACCCAGGCTCTCTTATCCGAAACTTACCTTTGATGTTATCCACGAGAGAGTGAAACTTACGTCTCTGGAAGTTTAATGTTACCACCTAAGAGTGTGATTTGAGGTCTTGTAAACCATAAGTATAAGTGTCGTCCCAGGACTAGAAGGACAACAATGAAGAGAAGGAGACTAGATAGTAAGAGTGGTTGTTCATTGAAACTTATAACTAGAGTCTGGTGTCTTTAGGTAAGTAATGTAGTGATGATTTAATTTCCATAAGTTTTGATGAAAGAGTAGTGACTACTATTTGAATTTCACAATGAGGTATGGAGAAAGAGTTATTGTTAGGATGAGTTGGAGTCTTCTCAACCTAGAAAGAGGTCTATGTTGATGTGTCATGGTAGTAGTGAGGGCAAAGTATAGATTATGAGTAGGGGAACAAAGTGCTTTCACTGTTATATATCTAAACTAGGCTTAGGATCCCGAAGTGAGAGCTGCAGGGAAATTCATAGAGTTATGAGTTTAGCTAGATAAGAAGGTACAATGAATGGGTAATAATTCTTAATTGTGAGAAGGTGGTATGTTGATTGAGTATTCAATATACGATTTTAGTGGGCATGTGTTCTGAAATTTTACCCAATAGCTATAAGTTGGTATGATATGAGAGAAGTGTGTGATGCCCATGTTAGCACTAGACTCTAAGCTTAAATTTTAGATGAGCAGTGTGAAGAAGGAGATAACATTATGCAGTGATAGTCTTAGTTGGAGATTTGCTCTAAGAGTCTTGCTGTAGTGTGTGTTCGATGTTAAGATGTTGATTGGTAAGGAATGTGGAGCTACTAATATGGTAGAGGTACCCCTTAGATGGAGATAGTAAAATAAGGAAGAAACACTAGATAAGAAGAGGCTTAAGATTTGTATTCATAATAGTGCAAAGTTGTGTGAAGCTCTAAGTTATGACTTGCTATGAGAACCTAGATAGTATATTTGAGTTGTCAATGTAAAGTGAGTGGGTGTAAGCATTCTCTGTCACCCTTAGTAATTAGGTCGATGGGGATTTATGTATAAATGACGATGAGTTTTACCTTGTAGACCAAGACTTCCCTGGTCAAATATATTGGAGCTTAAAAGTTAAATTTAGCAGGCTAAACCAAGATGTTAGATTATAAGAGTTGTAGAAAGCAACTATGTATGCCAATAAGAGTAGTAAGTATAGAAAGATGCCCGTTGAGCTAAAAAGAAGCTAAGAGTAGTATCATAGAAGAATGTTCTAATAATGATTTTATATATATATTTTAAGTATATATAATAGGAAAGTTTAAGATATTCTTGTGGATAGTGATTCCCCAATCGTGTAGAGAGCTATATTTATAGCTTAGTAAAAAGAATTGGTTCACAGAGCTAGGGCGTGGACCTTTGAGCTAAGGTGGAGATAAGGAGTTAGTAAACTGAAGCGAGTCTTGAGTTTTCGATAGTGATAAACTGATCAGGATGAGACATTGGCACTTTTCTATCTCGTATATTCCTTATATCTCAGTTAAGGTAATGCTTTATTCATGTCTTGTGTGTGAGCACTATGCCTATGGCCTAGACTCATGCACTCGATGTCGATGCACGTTCATGTTGAGTTCTGAGGATAAGGAGTGACAGTTGCATTTTTATCTTGCGAAATCTCAGAGTTTCCAACCTTATGTCATACGAGATGCGACTTAAGTTTCACAGCATGTTCGATTCCATAAATGCAGATAGTAATGAGATAATATCACATTATAAATGCTTTTAGATCAAATTCCTCGAATGTATCGTGCCTATAATCTTTCACTCCAAGCCTTTCCCATGATCTCTCTTTCTAGTCTTGATAGCAATGTTGATGATAGTGGATGAGTTACTGTTGATGAGCAATGGTGGATATTCTTTGATGTGATGATTATGACGTCCTCCTTTCATGAAGGTTATGGATATGGAGGAAGAGATAGATGTGACCTTATGATGTACAATAGATAGGTAAGAGTAAGTTACAGTGTCTGTAGGCAAGAGCATGTTGGTGTGTCTTTTAGTGAGAGCTCATTCAATGACGGATGTAGAGGTGCTAAGTAGGCTTGATAATTCTCAGATATAATTGAAGTGGTTAGAGTGATAGGCTTGAATGTGTAGATATCATTATATGAGTGATTCGAGAAGGCTATCAATGCCTTTTGAATGAGTGTTCTAGGTAGATGCATTAGAGTAGTGAGAGGAAGTAGTATTTTCTAAATGAAAATCCCTAAGGAGGTATAGAGCTTGAGTTGAGGGTTAGCTTTTTTAGAAATATGATCATCTTAGGAATAGTTCTTTGAGGCTTAGAATTAGGCTTGAACGAAATAAAAGGATATGGTTAGGTAGAGATTTGAATAAGAGCTATAAGCTTTGATTGATGGAGTGTAGTGCCATGAAGAGGAGCGTAGTGGAGAGGTGCTAAGCTTGAGAATTATCCGTAGAGTCTTATGTATCATGATGGTTCTATTCTTGATTGGAGTTGATGACTTCTTACTTGAGTTTGAATAACTTATTTACGAGGTGTTTAAAATGATTCGAGTTGTTTGAGTTTTGATGTTCCATTCGTACCAGATAGTGAGAATGTCTAAGGTATAGAATGATAATCTTATGGGTAAGATAGGATTATGATTAACTTACGGGGTAGCACATGGTGACTTTGAGTTAGGCTTGACCATGGTAAGAGTATGCAGCGAGACTTAGGCCTTGATGAGAGTTATAAGTTTCAGACAATGATGTCCTCTAATGAGTTGAGTTTTCTATCCTTGAGTCGATGTTTACTAGTGAGTTGGAGTACTTGAGCTATTGAATTTTTGATTGTATGTGTGCCTTAAGAAACCTCCTAGTATACTCATCATTCGAGGACGAATGATCCCAAGGGGGAGATAATGTAACGCCCAATAAAATTACCAAAATACCCCTAGATGAGAGACGCTTGCGTAATGCACTTTCCCAAACTATTTAGGTAAATTTGAGACCGGGAATGCGATCAGCATGAAAACTTATGTGTGAAAAATGGTTTTGGTTAATTTTTAAAGCAACCAGATCAAAAGATAATTTTTTTATGCGAAAATGCATTCCAGAATAAGTGTGTGATAGGCCCGTGATGCGAACTTGTCGCATATCTGCACTTAGATGTGGTTCCAATATTTTCTTCGGGATTGAAAACTCGATCAGAAAATTTTTAACGAAAAATCCTAAAATTCTCCCGAAGTTCGCGACGCGGACTTGGTACACTGAGGCGTATATTTTTTTCAGTTTTTTGTGAAGGGCATTCTGGAACTTTTCCCCCACCCCTCCTAAACTTAACAAATGACTAATTTAGGCCATTTAGATATAAAAAGAGTTTCTAATCCATTCCTAAGCTTTTCTGAACATTCTAACAAAAGACCTAGGGCTAAACAGAAGAGAGAAGAGCGAGGATTCGAGGAATTCAAGACGGATTCGTGCCAAGTTGATTGTCTACCTTTATTCCAGGTATGTAAGGGAACCCATAGCATTATATTGAGTTCATCCACGCACTCCACATGTTGATTCTTCGAAATCAAATTCGAGTAGAGTTTTCTTGAGTTTCCTGAAATTGAATCCTTGAGTTACCTATTGTTCTATTGAGTTCCCTCTACATAAAAATGTATTGATGGTGAAGTAGAGTTGAGTATTTGATTTGGATTCATGTTCATGTCTTCTTTACATGAACTCTAATTGATGATTATATTTTATTCCTTTTGAGCTTTTTTGAATTGTGTTTGATGGTTATTTTTGCATGTTGAGTGTCACGCCCCGGGAGGGTACCCTAGGCGTGGCCGGCACTCAGAGACTATTGCTAGTCCCCAAGCGAACCACTTAGCCTCATCACATCATTCAATCAAATAAACTCTAATGAATAGCGGAAAAATATAAGTAGTAATTGACACATCATCATCTGAAGTCTCAAAAGATTTCATAAAACAATAAGGGCTAGTAGGAAGAACTAGCTCACAGTCTCAACATTAATACTCGACCATCGTCTATGAAGCCTCTATCACTATCATATGGTGCCAATGACAAATTCATGGCTACCCAAAATAAAAGGAAGAGTCTAATCTAACTCTAAGCATGATGAAATAAAGGAGTGAATCCTCCGGAGTAGGGGAGGCTCACCAATCAGTTGCAATCTCGAATCCTCAACGAAGCGCCTGTTGACGATCTCTAGTACCTGCCTCTGCTATATAAAACGATGCAGTCCAGAGTGGACACCAGTACTTGGAATGTACTGGTATGTAAAATAGCTGAGTGAAACAGAAACTGGTAGAAACAATATGGAAACAATAATAACTCAAAATACATGTCAAATCACATCATTAGTCAAATGTCTGTCTATGCAAGAATAAAGAGTAGACAAGTGTGTTGGGATGTGGAGCCTGATTAATATGTAGATGTACTGTTTATATATTAACGATCTCGCCGTTCAACCTCGGCTGTACTATTTTTATTATTCTCCGTGTATTTTGTAACAGTGCTATTTTATTAATATAAATATTGCATCACCGTGGAGGTTACCTTTTACGGGTGTTACCACGAAATTACTTTCTCTCTCTTAGGTTTACTAAAACTATCTTAATTCTTGAATTGTTCTTCGAAATCACCAAAGTGTTGTTGTAATCGATCCTAACAACTGGTATCAGAGCACAGGCGATTCAACACGATCACTGAAGATGGATAGTTCGAAGCTTGGAATCGAGAAGTTTGATGGATCTGATTTCAGTTTCTGGAAGATGCAGATCGAAGATTATCTCTATCAGAAGGATCTTCACGCACCCTTGACAGGGGAGAAGCCTGAAGCCATGGCAGATGACGTATGGAAACTCAAGGATCGCCAGGCGTTGGGGCTGATTCGGTTGACGTTGTCTAGGAACGTAGCTTTCAACATCGCAAAAGAGAAGACTACAGCAGATCTGTTGAAGGCGTTATCAAATATGTATGAAAAACCATCGGCGATGAACAAGGTATATTTGATGCGTAGGTTATTCAATTTACAGATGTCTGAGACTGGATCTGTAGCGGATCACATAAACGAGTTCAATATGATTGTGAGTCAACTGTGTTCTGTGGAAATTAACTTCGAGGATGAGATTAAGGCGTTGATTTTGATGTCATCTCTGCCCGAGTCTTGGGATACTGTTGTTTCTGCGATTAGCAGTTCCCGTGGGTCTGAGAAACTAAAGTTTGATGAAATCCGTGATATTGTTCTCAGCGAAAGTATTCGCAAACGAGAAGTGGGAGATTCATCGGGCAGTGCTCTCAGTGTTGACGGAAGGGGGAGAAGCAAATCGAAAGGCCAGCATCAACATGGTCGATCAAAATCAAAGAATCGTGGGAAGTCTCCGAACAGACCCAATGTGGTTTGTTGGAATTGTGGAGAGAGAGGGCACTAACGGTCAAGTTTCACGAAACCAAAGAAGAAGCAGAATAAGAAATCTGCAGATGATACTGATTCTGTAAATTTGGCGGAAGATATTGCGGATGCTCTGATTCTGAGCGTGGACAGCCCGGTTGAATCCTGGATTCTGGATTCTGGTGCATCTTTTCATTCTTGTCCGAGCAAGGAACTGTTCCAAAATTTCAAATCTGCTTAGTTTGGAAAAGTGTACCTTGCAGACAACAAGCCCTTGAGGGTTGAAGGAAAAGGGGATATCTGCATTAAGACCCCATCCGGAAACCAATGGACATTGGAAGATGTCAGATATGTTCCGAACTTAAGAAAAATTTACTCTCTATTGGTCAGTTGGATAGCACGGGCTACACAATACAGTTTGGGAATGGTTCATGGAAGATTGTGAAGGGGGCTATGGTTGTTGCTCGTGGCACAAAAATTGGAACCTTGTACACCACTGCAGGGTGCATGAATATGGTCGTTGTTGCTGAGGGTGGTTCTGGTTCGTGTTTGTGGCACAATAGACTTGGACACATGAGTGCTAAGGGAATGAAGATGCTGGTTGCAAAAGGAGCATTGGAAGGTCTGAAGTCAGTTGATATGGTTCTTTGTGAGAGCTGTGTTATGGGCAAACAAAAATGAGTTAGTTTTACAAAGACTTCGAGACAACCAAAGAAGGTGCGGTTAGAGATGGTTCATACAGATGTTTGGGGGCGTTCTCCAGTTTCATCAGTAGGAGGATCCAGATTCTATGTAACCTTCATTGATGACTTTAGCAGAAAAGTTTGGGTCTACTTCTTAAAGCATAAGTCTGATGTGTTTGCGACTTTCAAGAAGTGGAAGGCTGAAGTTGAGAATCAGACTGGTTTGAAGATCAAATGCCTGAGATCTGACAATGGTGGAGAGTATGACAAGTCAGAGTTCAAAGCATTTTGTGGTGCTGAGGGTATCAGATTGATGAGGACAGTTCCGGGGAAGGCAAGACAGAATGGAGTTGCTGAAAGGATGAACAGAACATTGAATGAACGTGCAAGGAGCATGAGGATACACTGTGGGCTGCCTAAGATGTTTTGGGCAGATGCTGTCAACACAGTGGCTTACTTGATTAACAGGGGACCATCAGTTCCCTTGGAGTTCAAGATTCCAGAGGAGGTGTGGACCGGGAAAGAAGTCAAGTACTCGCACTTGAGAACCTTTGGCTGCACATCTTATGTTCATGTTGATCCAGAGAAGAGGGACAAGCTTGATGCTAAGGCTGTGAAGTGTTATTTCATAGGCTATGGTGCTAATATGTTTGGCTACAGGTGATGATGAAAATCGAAAAATCCTAAGGCACTGTGATGTCACGTTTGATGAGTCTGTCCTATACAAACACAGAGAGCAAAAAGATTCAGAAACTACAAAGCGAGTGGGAGTTAACATTGAGTTACCCAAAGATGTTGCTGCAGAAACTCAACCAATTCCAGACACTGTTGCTGAAGAGTCTGAGGGTGAACAATTGACACCTGAGCAGGTGTTGAGGAGATCACCAGAACCATCAGAGCACCTGACAGGTATTCACCTTCATTACACTATCTGTTGCTGACTGATGAAGGGGAACCCGAATCCTATGATGAGGTTGTACAAGTGGAGAATTCAACCAAGTGGGAGTAAGCCATGGATGATGAGATGAGTTCACTTGAGAAGAATAATACGTGGGTACTGACAGAGTTACCTACAGGGAAGAAAGCTTTGTCAAACAGGTGGGTGTTCAGAATCAAGGTTGAACCAGACGGCAAAAGAAGATTCAAGGCAAGGTTAGTAGTTAAGGGATACTCACAAAGGAAAGGTATTGATTATGCTGAAATATTCTCTCCTGTTGTGAAGTTAACTACTATCCGGATTTTACTAAGTATTGTTGCTTCTGAGAATTTGCATCTTGAGCAAATGGATGTAAAAACTGCGTTCTTATATGGAGATATAGACAAGGAGATTTATATACAGTAGCCACAAGGTTTTGTTGTTCCGGGCAAGGAACACATGGTATGCAAGCTCAACAGGAGCTTGTATGGACTGAAGCAAGCACCAAGGCAGTGGTACAAAAAGTTTGATTCCTTCATGATCAAGAATGGATTTAGCAGGACTGAAACGGATCAGTGTTGTTACTTCAAGAAATACACTGAGTCTGTTGTTTTCTAACTCTTGTATGTGGATGATATCTTGATTGCAGGATCCAGCATGCAGGAAATAAATAGTCTGAAGGCAAGTCTATCTTCAGCCTTTGATATGAAAGATTTGGGTGCAGCGAAGCAGATTCTAGGGATGAAGATTTCTCGGGATAAATCTGCTGGCACTTTAAATCTATCCCAGGAGCAGTATATCGAGAAAGTGTTGGCCAGATTCAGGATGACTGATGCTAAGCCCAGAACTACTCCTTTGGCAAATCACAAAAGGTTGTCAAAGGAGCAGTCACCCAAGACAGCTGAGGAGCGAGAACATATGGCACTTGTTCCATATGCTTCAGCAGTTGGGAGTTTGATGTATGCTATGGTCTGCACCAGACCAGATATAGCACATGCAGTGGGAGTTGTTAGCAGATATATGGCGAACCCAGGAAAAGAGCACTGGGAAGCTGTGAAGTGGCTTCTAAGATATTTGAAAGGTACCTCTAATACTTCACTCTATTTTGGCAAGAATAAAGTGGTTTTGAAGGGCTTTGTGGATGCTGATCTTGGTGGTGATGTGGACTCAAGCAAGAGCACATCTGGTTACATCTACACCATAGGTGGTACAACTGTAAGCTGGATGTCTAGGCTTCAGAAGTGTGTTGCTCTTTCATCTATTGAGGCTGAGTATGTGGCAATGGCTGAAGCTGGAAAGGAGATGGTGTGGTTGGCTGATTATCTGGAAGAATTGGGCAAGAAGCAAAGCGAGAAGATTCTTTATTCAGATAGCCAGAGTGCCATACAGTTAGTGAAGAACCCAGTCTATCATTCGAAGACAAAGCACATCAGAAGAAGATACCATTTCACTCGTAGGGCAGTGGAGGATGGTGATATGTGTGTGGAGAAGATAGAGGGTGCAAAGAATCCTGCAGACATGTTGACCAAATATGTCGATGTGGGGAAACTGAGGTTGTCAAGACCTCAGTTGGACTTTTGTAGATATGAGTTCTACAATGTTGTGATGCAGTAGGAAATATTGATGCTATGATTAGATTGTTTGAGAGAATACTGATTTGGTTACTTGATCAGTCTCCAAGTGGGAGAATTGTTGGGATGTGGAGCCTGATTAATATGTAGATGTACCACTACTAAAAAAGCAGGAAAAATCGACCACGAAATACCGACTTCCAGAGGTCGGTATAACTGTAATTACCGACTCCCACCCGACTTAGAGCCTAAGTCGGAAAAACCTTGGTCGCTTTTTCATACCGACTTCTGGAGGTCGGTATTTACCGACCTCGTCCGACTTCATGAAGTCGTTTATATTTTTAGGTCGGAAAATTATTTTTTAAATATTTTTCGACTTCAGGAGGTCACTATAGTGTATAATATTTCCGACCTCCTGAGGTCGTTTAAATAATAAAATATTATTATTGATACCGACTACAAGAGGTCGGTATTATATATTTTTATTATTAAAATTGTTTAGTATTTTCGACCTCCTGAGGTCGTTTAAATAATAAACTGTTATTATTGATACCGACTACAAGAGGTCGGTATTATTTATTTTGATTTTAATTTTTTTGTTGAATTTCCGACCTAATGAGGTCGGTATTATTTATTTTTATTTTAATTTTTTTGTTGAATTTCCGACCTACTGAGGTCGGTATTGTTGAACTTTTTTTTTTGATATTCCGACCTACAGAGGTCGGTATTAATTTGTTTTTATTATTTTTATTTACTGCAAAACTGACCTCTTTGCGACTTCCAAAGGTCGATATTATTTTATTTTTATTATTTTTATTTTCTGCGATATCGACCTCTTTGCGACTTCCTGAGGTCGGTTTTCTGGAAACAAATCTGGCAGCACACTGCTGCAAATTTCTTGCCCACCTGGAAACAGAATTGGCAGCACACTGCTGCAAATTTTTTGCTCACCTGTATGCATAATTGACCAACCTCAACAGAATTCCAACAGAGCAGTTTTAATATTTCTAGTACACAATTTTAGATTTACTAATTAAACCTTGAATCCATTCAAATAAAAACAAAATACCATCAAAGTATTAGTACAAAACGTGAAATATTTACTAAATAGAACTATGCTTCATCACTCTCCTCTTCACTTTCCTCTTCACTCTCATCCCCAAAAGGTCGACTGGCCGGAGGAATGATTTTTCCTGAATCAAAAAGAGAATTTAGTTGAGCCCGAAGCTCCATATACCTTTGTCTATCTGCTGCAGCTTGCTCCTCTCTCTTCTTCTCTGCTGCAGCAAGTTCGGCAGTGAGTAAAGATATCTTATCCTCCATTTTAGATATTGTCGCTTTATCCACACTATCAACACTTGAAGAGGATGCACAATAAAACCAACTCTTCTTCTCATGATAGGCCTTTTCTGTGTAACCGTAGACTACCCCTCTAATCGGTTCACCTGCACTCTCTCGCCACAACTGCTCGGTAATTTCTTGTGACAGTGGTGCATCTTGACTTTCCACAGGTAGGGTACTACGATACTCCTGTAGTTTTTGCGTAAACCTCTCCTATAATTTCAATGAAAAACTATTAGAATAAAAATATTACATCAAGCAAATTAGTTACATCAAGCAAAGTAGTTATGAAATTTTAAATCCGATTTGAAAATTAATAATCACACATAGAATGACTAAATTATAATTAAAATAGACTACCATTCCGAAAAATAAATAATTCTAATGATCTGACATCTTATTACTATATAACAACAGTGTCTCATCACCACACAAAATTAAGATTCGAGATGGTCTGAATTACAAAAACTATTTCTCTTTACTAGATGAAAATATGTTGTTTGCAGTACTTGCTAGCTTATTGAATTATCAAAATATATCCAGGATGTAAACCAAAGTTCTTATCAAAACCTTAACTAATGCACCACATCAAAATATTTATTTTATTTTCTCTGATCAGTACATGTACCGAATAACTTTGCTCAAGTTTAGGCCGAACATATACTCACAATTTCACTTCAACCCAACCTTAAAGACAACTTTATGCAAAACAAGTACATTATCACCAAATAAATAGCTAAGTGCTGTCACTTATGCAAAACAAACATATTATCACAAAGTAAAAACTAAGTATTGTCACTTATGCGAAACAAACACATTATCACAAAATGTACTGTCACAAACGTGATTAATTTTCTTAAACTACCAAAATGAATGAAGCCAATAATACATTAATTATACACTTCACAATATCCTTACCTTATCTTGAACAACAATATTTATGAAGTACTTATAACATGAAAGAGTCAATCTAGCTAGTAGTACTATCTTTATACGCTATGTTTACATTTTCAACTCATGTTAATAACATTCATCAGAGACATCTATAATAAGTAGTGAAGCACATATCACCATATCACCAATCACGACCATGTAAGAGAGAATTTATATATATATATATAAATTGATTGAAATTCTTACATATGTCTCTTGAGCACGTGGCTCAATCCATTTTTCTCCTTCTGTGGGGTCTGTCGTCCTTTTGGTGTGAGTGGCCTTGAATAACTCCTCCTGAGATACCGGCCTACCCAATTCTTTTTCCTGCAAAAATGACATATAGCATGTGATCATTAATCGTACAAAAATACTTACCAAAAAAGGGAAAAAATTATTTTATTGAATTAAATAAAATATACCATTCTCTTCTTTCTTGTAAGCTGACTAATAGCTCCACCAGTGTGCAGAGAACCACCTTTTTCCGATGCACGAGCCATTTTCCCAATGTTACTCCTCTTCTTAAACTTTTCATCAGTATTCCAAAATTCCTGCAATTTGGCCCACTGATCTGGAACCATAAAGCTTGGAATTCTATTATATTTCCTACAATCACAAAATGTTCCTGCAAGCAACTTTCCGGCTTTGTAATTGAAGTTCGCTTGAATTTTTTCCTCATGCTCGGGAGCCCATACATAGTATTTCTGCAATAAAATAATAAGTAGATATTAATAAGAATCGAGAAAGAATCATATTAATTTTCATCTAGAAATGTGTATAGTGAATTTAAATACATATAATATGAATTTAATTGATAACATTCTTACCTTAAATTCATTGAACATCTGTCCTTGCACTTTCATTGGAATCTTACGCCAACTCGGATATAGATCATCATAGTGTGTTCCGATGCATTTTAAGATGACACGTGATAAACCTTCATCCGGAATTATCCTACAATAAACTTAAGCTCAATTAGAAGATCAACTTTCAAAAATTTAATAATATGGGCATCTGATTGTTGGCCGAAAACTAAGAAGATCATACCTGTAGCCTATAGGTTCAACGATCAGTCTCCGAAAACTGTCTCTGTCACCTGGCCGTGGAACATGGGCATCTGATTGTTGGGTCGTGGGGGTATTCTGCTCTGAACCACTGGATCCAAGATGAAGATCTGAAAGTCCAATTGATCCGCTAGTGGTATTGAGACTATTGGTAGACTCAGAACCAAGATGTGAACATCCCTGCAAAGTTTGATAACCCGACCTTGGCGCCACATTAGGTACAGATATATTATAATAAGAAGCTGGAGCAACATAAGTAGAGACATTTTGTGCCTGATGTGCTGAGCTAGTAGCTGAAAGTGAGGCTCATGGTGGAATATTAACTCGCAGGGGTTCATCAGCTATCACAACCCCCAGTGGGCCTTCTAATAGTACTAAGCTTTATTTTCTTTTTTGGACTGACAGCTTTTTTTGATTTACCCTTTCCTTTATCTGCCATCTATATCAATCAAAATATTAATAATTTATCAATGTAATTTAACATTCAAAATTCTAGAGAGTATATGTATTTATCAATGTGTAATTGTGTATTATTAGTATATTACTAATTTGGGTGCATGCAGTAGAATGGTCTGGGCAGAAAGGCTTTATAACATCAGCAAAAAATAGAAAATCATGTAGATACATGTCACCTTTTCAGGTGAATGTTGTTCTTCTAAGAATTGGATTAAGTATTACAACATATAGTGAAACAAACTATTTACTCTTATGATTTGTTATTCTCATCTTGCATTACATTCATTGCACCAGTATCAAAATAATTCATCATTTCAAACCTATAAGGGGTATGTGCTCAAAAAGCATGTATCTAGTACTACTACTAAAAGAGAACACATTTCTTGAGTCAATACAATCTTGATTGAGCTAATGATATATCTCGAAGACGCACAATTTTATTATCACTTCAATTACCTAAATCTTTACAATGTGCAATCTCTCTTTTTTAATACATTTTTGTGTTTATAAAGAAAACTCAACAAACAATCCTATATAATATCTTACTGTACAAATATAAACTGAAAAAAGTTTGGAATCTCTGCTTTACTTTCAAACATCAATGTTGGTCAATTTCTTATCACTAGTTTTGCATTTTCTGACCAAAACAATAACTGTACAAATATTCCTCTTATATAAGTTGTCCATGAGAAACTTGCTTTATACTACATATCAGCTTTGCCCTTAGCTTCCTTTATCTTTTTCACTGCTTCTTTTATATCACAAGCTCCATCTTCTCTATTTTTTATTCTTGGGGTTTCAATTCTTTGTAAAAATAAATAATGAGTATTTTAACAAGATCCCCAAAGAATTCTTGGCAGCCAGTGATGAATGCTAATTTTAAATGTTACTATTGATGGAGGGGACATTTTTTACTATTACACTCAGTAAGTAATAAGTAATGTTGTTATAGACGATGACTGTTATATATAAGTCTGACTATAGTTCAATAATACACAATTTACTCCAGGGTGACATTACCAAGTAATGTTGATTATTTATCCAGACTACAAAAGCCAACACTCAATAAGACACAAGCTAAGAGTCCTCTATTACAAGTAAAAGTGAAAGTTACACTATGACCAAACAAACATTTCAAATCTTGAAACAACACAAGAAGGCACTAGTTAAGAGTCCTCTTCAGACGTTTCCTCCTCATCTATCAATTCAACCTCTTCGAAAGTTTCCTCCACATTTGGTAGCATATCTAACTCTTCTCTAGTAACTTCCTGAAAAATGTGATCGGGATGCTCCAAATTGATTTCTAACTCGGTATCCACTAGTTGATGAACACTTGACATTTCATTTTGATATGCAACATCTAACACATTCTCAACTTCCACCCGCCCCATCGGCTTAGTTTTGATTACAACCCACCAATCAGACTTGTCCCTGCGCAATGGATAGGGAGCATAGTACACTTGCTTGGCATTTTGTGCAATAATAAAGGGATCATAAGCTTGATATGCCCTGGTATGCTTGACTTCAGTGATGTTATATTGCTTAAGTTCCCTTGTACCTCTATTTGAGGTTGGATCAAACCACTTGCATCGAAAAAGTACTATTCTTTTGATTGGCCAACCAGAATACTCCAACTCTAGAATCTCCTGTAGGACGCCAAAATAATCAACATTCTCCTGATTTCCATCACCACCTTTAACCCAAACACCACTATTATTAGTCTTCCTATTCTTCGAGTATTTCTCCGTGGTAAATTTAAAACCATTCACATTATATTGGGACATTGAGTGAACCGTAATCGGTCCCCAAGAAATATCCTTGGAAAATTGATCAAATGTAGCTGCATTTTCTGAATTGTATGCCTATATATAGTTAGTAAATTAAAAAGAAAGGTCAGTACAAAGAAGAGTACTGTCATTTGTTATTATTATATGTATAGTACAACACTTACCCAATCAGTATACCACGTTGTGAATAACGAATACACTTGATCATAGCCATGCTGGCTCACAAAATAACTGTACAATCATATTAAAAATATATTTAGTTTTCGTGATAAATTGGAGTTGAATATATTATTTAAGATTTTAATTTTCTTACTTTAGAAAGGGTTGGACTTCTGGGCAATTCAACAAGACATGAAGCGCTGCAGATTTTTTCTCCAGTTCTGTAAGTTTGCGTAATGTACGCTTTTTGGAACCCTTACCTGGCTGGTTGAAGATTGATATTGGTTGTATTGCGGGATCAATCTCTGAATCAGCATGTCGATTAGGTCTGTTTTTCAAACACGACACTTGATCATCAAAGTAGTAAGAATAAAAGTGGCTTCCTTCTCTAGCAAGGTATGCTTCAACTATACAACCTTCCACCCTATTTTTGTTCTTAATACTCCTTTTAGACATGCCAATTTTCCTGTAAAACTTTACATTACATACATATATAAATATTAAAGAAATAAAAATAAATGGGTTATAGTTAATTACTTACCGCTCATAAGGATACATCCACCTATAATGAACTGGACCTCCTAGTAGAGCTTCATGAACAAGGTGAATAGGAAGATGTTCCATCACATCAAAGAACCCAGGTGGAAGAATTTTCTCCAACTTATTGGTGATAACAACAATATTTTCAGCCATCAGAACCAGATTTTCTACTCTCAATGTGCTGGAACACAAGTCTTTAAAGAACAAACTAATCTCTGCCATCGGTTTCCATACATTTTCAGGCAATCCACAAAAAGCAATTGGGAGTAATTGTTCCATGAAAACATGACAGTCATGACTTTTCATCCCATGTAATATTCCGTGCTCCATGTCAACCTTTTTTCCCAAATTCGAGGCATAACCATCTGGCATCTTCAAGCTCTGCACCCACTCACAAATTTTTCGTTTCTGTTCCATTGTGAATGTATAACTGGCCTTAGGCTTAAGCAACTTGTCATTGGCAGACTCTTGTAAATGTAACTCCGGACGTCTACAATATTCTTGTAAGTCAAGTCTAGCCTTAACATTATCTTTTGTCTTGCCAGTCGCATCAGTTACAGTGTTAAAGAGATTATCAAAATAATTCTTTTCAATGTGCATGACATCAAGATTATGTCTGAGAAGATTATCCTTCCAATAAGGTATCTCCCAAAATATACTCTGTTTAGTCCAATTATGTGCAACACCATACCCATCCATTTTGTATGGTGGTTCCTCAGTTACCTTTGGAAAATTTTGAACCCTCTCCCAAATATCATGACCTGTTAATACTGGGGGAGGACCATCTTGTTCAATTTTATTTTTTCTGAATGCATATTTCATTCTTCTAAACTCATGATTAGGTGGTAAGAACCGACGATGGCAGTCAAACCATGAATTTTTTCGGCCATGTTTTAATGTGAAGGATTTAGTATCTTCCATGCAATAGGGACATGCTAACTTTCCACATGTCATCCATCCGGACAACATTCCATAAGCAGGAAAATCATTAATAGTCCAAATTAAAGCAGCACGTAATGTGAAATTTTTCTTACGGGAAATGTCCCATGTTTCAACTCCTTCATACCATAACAATTTCAACTCATCAATTAAAGGTTGTAAATACACATCAATCGACCCTTTTGGATTTCGTGGACCAGTCTTGACACAATTTAGAAATATATATGGGTTTGTCATGCACATCTCAGGTGGAAGATTATACGGTGTAATAAACACAGGCCAACAAGAATATGGTGCAGCCCCAACTGAAAAAGGGGTGAAACCATCGGCACATAAGCTCAGCCTAACATTCCTTGGTTCAGCAGCAAAATCTGGATAAGTTCTATCAAAATGTTTCCATGCCTCTCCATCGGATGGATGACACATGACACCGGGTGGTCTTCTATTTTCACTGTGCCATGTCATATAGGGAGCAGAGCTATTTGATGCATACAACCTCTTCAATCTTGGTATAAGAGGTAAATAGTGCATTGCCTTGATAGCAAGTTTCTTTCCACCAGAACCAAGCTTATAGCGAGGGTGACTACAAAACTTACAAGATTCTAGATCGACATCATCCTTAAAGTATAACATGCAACCATTTTCGCAACAATCAATTCTGGTCGAGGAAAGCCCTAACTTAGATACCAATCTCTTTGCCTTATAATATGAATCAGGAATGTCTACATTGGGATCAACTAATTCCTTCATGAGATCTACCATGGAGTCCATTGCTCCCTGAGTAACATTCCAATCAGACTTAATACTTAACAATCTAACTGCAACAGACAATTTAGAGTGCGGACTCCCGTTGAATAAAGGACGACTAGCATCACGCAATTGTTCATAAAAGGTGTTTGCTTCTTCATTAGGAGCTTCTTCTACATTTTCCCCAAATTCAAAATCTGAATGTATCCCAAAAGCATCATCAACCATATCCGACATTCTAGAATCCTGAACAAAATTATGTCCCGTAGATCTACTACTTTCACCAATAACAAAGTTGTTAAACTTATTGTTATTTTCAAATTCTCCATGACTAGTCCAAACTGTATATCCCGGTTTAAATCCTTTTTTCATAAGATGCAAAGAAACATTCTCTGTTGTTTGATACCTCACATTTTCACACTTAACACAAGGACACCTAATCAATCTTGAAGTTAAAAAGGAATCAAGTGTCTTTGCATGATTTATAAAGCGAGTGACACCTTCTACAAATTCTGGAACCATACCCGCTCGGCCAGGATTATTTCTATTATACATCCAACTACGATCACGTTCCATCTACATAAATAATAATGATAAGTTTAAACTTTAAATTACAATGATTAAGTATTAATTCTAATTTTATCATTTTTAATAACTAAATCACATTAATTCTAAATTACTTCCAAATTAATTTCAATCTAGTTTCAAACACATTATCACATAATAAAAGGTAAGTGATGTTATTTACGCAAAACAAGTACATTATCACCAAATAAAAATCTACGTGTTGTCACTTATGCAAAATAAACACATTATCACAAAATAAAAGCTAAATGTAGTCACTTACGCGAAACAAACATATTATCACAAAATAAAAGCTAAGTATTGTCACTTATGCAAAACAAACACATTATCATCAAATTAAGGCAAAATGTTGACCCTAGGTGGACACAAATCAAACTTGCAAAAGAATCAATTTTGTCATCAATAGGATCAACTAATGTTAACACTAGGTGGACACAAATCGATTTTGCAAGAAAATCAATTTTGTCATCAATAGGATCAACTAGTGTTAACAATAGGTGGACACAAATTGATATTGCAAGAATTTAATTTTGTCATCAATATGATCAACTAGTGTCAACGTTTATGCCTACACAAACATATTATCACTAAAGCATACTCTGAAAAATTAAACCAAACGTAAAAAAAATGCAAGTATATTGAATTAAAAAGATAACCGTGTATAGATTAAGATTTTTGGTAAAACAATACCTCTTGAGATGAAGGGGTTGGTGATAGTAAGCTCACCGACGTTAAATTTCGGAACCTTTAATTGAATGGTATTTCTGCACTTACAAAATGTTCACTGCACATCAAATTTATACAACTTTATGTTAAAATTTGCATTAAAAAGTGAAAAATAAATAAGAGTAGCAGTGACTGGAAAAGCAAGAACATTGTTGTACCAAAGTGCTATTAAGATGCAAAACAAAATCCAATTCTGCTTTGGCTCTTCGAAAAGAAAAAAAAACATGACTGTTATTCCAATCACCTACTAAATTTAATGAGAATTGTGCAAATTGCCCATAACCAACTTCCAGTGCTTTAGCTGTAGCCCCTTGCTTCATATTTAAAATGTATCCATTTTTATAGTCATTTGTATCAACCTATGAAGACAGATATCTAACATTCTTTAAAGTCTTTTTTTCATTTTATCCCAGGTTCAGTGTTTCTTCCTAAATTAGTGACTTGCACTCTGAAGTTTGAATCAACTCACGTTTATACTCAGGAAAAAGCAGTTTATTTCTCGATTAGGCGTTGAAAGAATCTTCTTTATCACTGTCTTTCCTTAGAACAACCTCACAGATTGAAATCAACTCATCATGACTTATAAGTTACACCTGAAGTCATTTGGAAAACACTCAAGAGCAAGACACAAAGCTCAAAGTAGGAAAAGCGTCCACTGTTTTTTTTTAAAAAAAAAAATATTATGAGGATTGGTTAGCAGAATAACAAAGAAATTTTGGTAATTGAGGAGGCTCTAATGCCATGTTCAACTCACGTGTTTTCTGAATTCTGTCAGTTTTTCTAACTTAAATTAAGAGATGGATGAAAGTCATGAATTTTGGAAGATAAGAGGGATTTTATTGTTCACATGGATATTTTAAGGATGAACCTCTAACTTATTGGAATAAATTAGGGATGTTTCTGAAGTCTATCTGAACTTTAGCATTTTTACATGGTGAATTAAAGGTAGCTTCTCCTGCCACAAAGATGGACATGATGTTTTATGACCGCGTGTTCTCTCTTTTTTTAAAAATTTTTTTTTTATGTTAAACAGGTAGATGGTATGGATGTCTTTGCCGTTAAACAAGCATGCGCATTTGCTAAGCAACACGCCCTCAAGAATGGACCAATTGTAAGCACATATCAACTATAGCGAAATAGAAAATCGAATCTAGAGAAGGAAGGATCAAGAGATAAATGGAAAAACTTACATATTGATTTCACCGGAGAGACTGACAAGAAGATTTCGCCGGAGAGAGGTTGCCGCCGGAAGTTGCAGGTCGAGCCGCCGCGACTTAATTAGGGTTTTCTTTGAGAGAATTTCTGTAAAAGCCAACTTAGAAAGAGGAGGGAATATGTTTCGGGTCATCTAAAAAAATACCGACCTCCAGAGGTCGGTATTTTTATTTTTTAATAAAAAATAACCTCCAGAGGAAGTTAATATTCTTTTTTTAAAAAAAATTGTTTATGTTTATTAAAAAATGTAAACGGAAGAAACTAAAAAAGAATTACTCACTTTCGATTATCATGGAAGTCGAAATTATTTTTTAAAAAATTAACTCTCATTAATATATATGATAGACTTTAAAATACCAACCTCTTAAGGTCAATTTTGTTGATTAATATTAAAATAAATATTTAAAAATCATCTATTTCAAGAAGTCAATATTATTTACACAAAATAATAATGAAAACATAACGATCCCTTGAGCTCAAATTTTATTAATTAAAATGAAATTATATAATGAATATCAACCTTAACATATTGATATTCTTAAAAATAAATATATATTTTAAATTTACCAATCAATTGAGGTCAAATTTCAAAGAATAATGTCGTATATTATTTATATATACTTTTCTTTTTCAACAAATCATTATAAACAAATAAATCATCGATTATCCACAAAGATTGATATTTATAGAAATTGATTTGATTTGTTAACGAGTATAACAATAGTAGTTTATATTTATTACATCCTACGTATATCAACGTATTTGATACTTGAATTCAATTAGCGGCACAGATAAGGTCATTTTTAATAAGGGGGTTCAAAATTTATTAAGAAATACACTTATGAACTAGTAGAAAGGCATAGAATACATACACATGCATACGCGCGCACACACACACACACATATATATGTATGTATAAGTAATACACTGCTCGAGAAGTATAATTTTTCAAAAACAAATATATATGTATGTATACAATATTTCATATTTGAATGTGAATTATCGGTGTTTTATTGTCTATTTCGCGAATTCTACTTATTTTTAATAAAATTATAAAAAAACGTTGCACTTTTGAAATAATTAATTGTAAGCTTAAAATAATATTATACTAAGTACGAAAATAATTATTAATAGAAATAATTTTAAAAAAATTGACCTTTGTATGTCGATTTTATTAAAAATAATTAGATAATATAGTGCATACTGATCTCCAGTGGTTGGTATCGTATTAAATAAAAATAAAAATAAAATTGATCATGTTAATACCGACATTCGGATATCGGTATTTTATATTAATTTATTTTATATTTACATAAAGCCGACTTTTAAAGGACTATTTATTTAAATTTAATAGAAAATATTATTTTATTAGTTTTGTATTTTTAATTTACATAAGATTAAATTTTATTCTTGATTTGATAATATATTACCGACCATTAAAGGTCGATATCAATAAAAATAATTAAATAAAAAGAAAAATATCGACTTCTCGAAGTCACAATTTACATATTAACACACAATAATGAATTTAGCAAGAACTAAAACATAACAATATAAAAGTATGAATTTTAAAATTCGGGCCAAATTTGGGTGTCGACAATACATATATATATATATTGTTTGTTTCATATGTCTCTAGTGAATTATTGTTTATCTTTATCTACGAGTGATCACTACATAAGATGTTCATTTAAGTGGGGCGTATAAATATTGATAAAATTTATTTTGTACAATATTTCATGAGTATATATTTATTACTTCATAAAATCAATGAATCATAGGTGTTCTGTTGTATCTGTCATTAAACGAGACTACGTATTCAAGGTTCCACGACGAAACACTTGATTTGTTATGACATTTCTATAAATATCACATCACATTTCATATTCAAATAGTTTATCGATTAGCTCTTGACCACAACATCATTTTATAAAACTTAAATTCACGATGGACTTAATAGAATTTATTGTATTAATCTATGAATAAATATAAGTACCTCCTAATTAGTATCAACGTTATTTCATACTTCGACTATGAGCTGTTCTTTGTCTACTCTACGATTACTATTTTTTTTTTTGAATAAAATTATACAAAATTATTACACTTTCAAAAAAATGAAAACAATAGTAATATAAAATAGAACAATAATGATTAATAAACATATATTTTTAAAAAAAATTGAACTCTGGATATCAATTTTGTTAAAAATAATTGGACAAAACAAAAAATACCAACCTTCGGAGGTCGGTATTACATAAAACTTTAATAAAAATAAATTAATTACATTAAAGTAAATTATATTGACCTCTGAAGGTCGATATTTCATATTTTCTTATTTTTATTTTACTTAAAATCGTCTTCTTGAGGACGATTTATTAAAAATTAATTGAAAATATAATTTTTGTAGGTGAAATTGTGGTAAAATCAATTTGCATTCTTAATTTTCTAATCCGGTACCGACCATCGGAGGTCGGTTTGAATTATAATAATTAAAAATAAATCAACCTCAGGTGATCACTATATGATATTTTAATAAAAATAAAAATTAATTACATAAAATTTAATATTACCGACCTCGGGAGGTCGATAATATTAGTTTTTAAATTTTTTATTTTACACAAAATCACCCGAAAATTTATTTAAAATATTTTTTATATTTAATTGAGATAAAATTAAATATATTTTTTATTTTTTAATAAAATACCGACCACCAGAGGTTGGTTTTTTTAATATTTATTTTTTTCGGGAAATTTTCGGACCTCCGGAGGTCGCTATGTGATTTCCCGCATTTTTTTGCCAAAAAGATTGACTTCTTGTAGTCGGTTTTCTTAGGAAATTTTCAAAAAGTATTAATTTTAACAATACCGACCTCCGGAAGTCGAAAATTACCGAAGTCGGTAATTTGGAGGTCGGTATTCACAGTTTTTTTAGTAGTGTACTGTTTATATATTAACGATCTCGCCGTTCAACCTCGGCTGTACTATTTTTATTATTCTCCGTGTATTTTATAACAGTGCTATTTTATTAATATAAATATTGCATCACCGTGGAGGTTACCTTTTACGGGTGTTACCACGAAATTACTTTCTCTCTCTTAGGTTTACTAAAACTGTCTTAATTCTTGAATTGTTCTTCAAAATCACCAAAGTGTTGTTGTAATCGATCCTAACAAAGTGACCTATCAACAACTCAAACCTCATCAATCATCTCAGACTCATCTCAAAGGAGCTCACCTCCTCTTATCTCATCACATTTCATTTCATCTCGTCTCATCTCAGAGGAGCTCACCTCTTCTCATCTCTTTCAGACTCAGAATAAGGTAAGAAGTTTATGGGAGTTTCTCTTAACCGACAACAATCACTTATGAGCCAGTGATTGTACAACAATCCCGCCAGTGTTGCCACGACGTACTTGCCAGGTAGAGACGAATCGAAACCAAAATGGATAAATCCAAGATAGAGACAGAACAATCAACAAAGTCCGCTATTGATTTCAGGGACATCAACTCAAGAGGAAAACCTCTTCTATGCTTGGCGACATAGTTTAATGAGTTCGAGTGGGACTCACTCTTACCCATTTCGGTGCTCGATACTCCTCCCGACTCAATGCTCATAAAATCATCAATCCAATCAAACCAATCTCGTAGGGACTTCAACCCCGCAACGATCGGTATCTCATAGGGACTTTAACCCTATTATCAATCAAGCTCATAGGGACTTTAACCCTCTCATCAATCAATCTCATAGGGACTTTGACCCTCTCATCAATTAATCTCATCAATGACTCAAGGTTTAGATCAATCATTGGGAATCAAGTGAATAGACACATCGGTAGAGTTCATTTATAGAGACTCACAAAACAATCATACTCTATCAACTCATCATCGTTCTCTCATCACAATCACAATCATAATCAACAATCACAATCTTAACTCAAGGCTCTAGACTCATCATTCTCTCATCACAATCACAATCACAATCACAATTCAAGGCTTTAGACTCAATCCTCAAGTTCATTATGCATGCTTTTCAAATTAATAACGTAGGGTTATGCAAATTCTCATGAAAATATCCAACTTAAGAAAACCAATAGTATGCTGATCATCAACATAGAAAACATGTAGTTTCAAATATAATTTTCAAGAAAATCCATCAAAGAAATCATGCATGTAGACTCTTCAATCATCAACTCATCTATGACCTCTATGGGGCATATGATGTCGTTAATCAATCGAGTACTTTCGGGGTCTGCACTCGAATTCCTCTCACAAGCTCTTCTCTCTTCTCCTCAAGCCCTAGCCTTGTTAGTATTTAAGGAATAGGACTTAGAATGAGGTTTTAGACCTTTTTCTGGTTGAAAATGACTTAATTAGCCGTGTATCATTGTTTAGGAGGGATTGGGGATTGACTAGAATGCCCCTCGAATTAAATTAGGAATTTGCAGTTCGGAAAAACACACGGTCCGCGACGCGGACCTATCGCGTACTGTGTAATTTTGGAAAAAGTGTTTTTGTATGAGTTTTCTCCATCCCGTTGAAAATTTTGGAAAACACACAAGTGGTACTCCACGCCAGGTCCGCGACGCGCCTCTGTCGCGGACAGCCACTGTTTTGTGACTTGATCCAAAAATTTATCTTCCGATCGGGTCGCTCTAAAATTCGACCAAGACCATTTGCCCACTCTATTTTCCATGTTGATCACAAATCCGGTCTCGGATTCGCCATACGAGCATCGGAAGATGCGTTATGAGCATACCCTCACTCTAGGGGTATTTTGGTAATTTTACCGGTCGTTACATCGAGTAAAGACGATCCTAACATATTTCACTGAGTCCACATGAATATGTGTTTTGAGCATAAATAATGATTTGAGAAACAGTCTTGATGATTTTATATGCATGATTTTTGAAAATACATTTTAAAAAAAACACTTGATGTTTTGATGAGTTTTGATTAAATTGAGCATTGAGTTTAAAAGATGTTTTAAGTAAACATTTGATGAGGATGTATATAAATTTTCAAAACATATTTATTGATAGAAGAAGATGATGATGATAATGATGGTGTTTGAGATAAGTTTTAAAGAGGATGTTTTGGGAGTAGTATTGAGCACCGAGTTGAGTAGAGTACGAGTGACTCAACCCCATAACTACGTTGCCACCGTAGGATATCTATGCAATTAACTCTGGCAACTCTTGTCCCGAAAAGATGGACGAGGATGATGGGTCCATGATGTTAATGTTGACGTTCTTACCCTGACAAGTAATAAGCGGGCGAGTAACGACATCGTGTTCATTGTGCACCATCAAAGAGGGTGGTAGGATGTCTATCGGTTAGAGAGACTCCTTAATTTTGCATAATTAATTTGATTGAGTTGCGTACTATTGAGTTATTTTTAAATCATGACTATGTTCTTAAACTTGCATGTTTTACTGAGTTGAATTGAGTTACTTGATTTGATTATGTTCTTTCCCTTCCAGCCATTTTACATACTAGTATATTTCATGTACTGACGTCCATTTGGACTGCATCATTTTATGATGTAGAGACAGGTATTAGGGATCGTCAACAGACGCATCGTTGAGGATTCATTCACATTCAGCTGATTTGGTGAGCCCTCCTTCCTATCCAAAGGAACCTTTTTTTTCTCTTATATTGAGTAGACATAGTCCTTTCTTTTGAGGTAGTCCAGTACTTGTCTTGGCACCTTCTAGATGAGTATAAAGGCTTCATAGACATTGAGTAGAGGATGTTGATTATTGTTTCCTTTCCAACTCTTGTTTATGGGAAATTACCTTTAAATATAAAGACTTGGTTATTTAATTACTTTACAGTCTTTTCCTTGAGTATTTTCTTCCGCTGTTGAGTATGAGGTGACAATGAGGCCAAGTGGTTCGATCGAGGACTAGAAATAATATTTGAGTGCCGTTGACGCCAAGGGTACCCTCCCGGGGCGTGACATCAAGCAAGCATGTCGACGAAGAGGTGCCTACTTGCCGCCTAACTCCCTCTTATATAATAAGAAAATTTATCCTATTTACTAAAATTAAAATAACTGACCAGGGTGATATTGTGAAATCATAGTTGAAGTAACTGAGAAAATTATTTTAATAGCGGTAATATTGCAAAATCGTAGTTGAAGCAAGCGATTGTCTTAACAAAATTAAATTAAAAAGTCCACAAAATATTTTCATGGTCCCGCATAATATATAAGAGGAAGCAGGCAGTTCAAGCAAACACGTCGATGGAGAGGTGCCTGCTTGCCGCCTAACTCCCTCTTATATAATAAGAGGATACCAGAAGCTAAGCAAAATCTAACTCCAAACAATCTTTAATTATCGAAATTGTATTCCCCACCTTAAATGTTCAAGTTACATTTATCCATTATAAGTATTACTCGATCATGCCAGACTTTAGTTATTATTTAAGGACTTACTCCCTACTCACTCACTTTAAGAGTCATTTTATTATCAATTTTTAAGTCCTCGTTAACAGTTTAATTATTCTTCTTTCTACTTATTAAAATAGTGTTACGAACGTGCATTGCACGTTTATTCTAAAATATTTTAACAATCTTTAATTATCGAAATTGTATTCCCCACCTTAAATATTCAAGTTACATTTATCCAATATAAGTATTACTCGATCATGCCAGACTTTAGTTATTATTTAAGGACTAACTCCCTTCTCACTCACTTTAAGAGTCATTTTATTATCAATTTTAAGTCCTCATTAACAGTTTAATTATTCTTCTTTCTACTTATTAAACTAGTGTTACGAAAGTGCATTGCACGTTTATTCCAAAAATATTTTAACAATCTTAAATTATCGAAATTGTATTCCCACCTTAAATGTTCAAGTTACATTTATCCAATCTAAGTATTACTCGATCATGCCAGACTTTAGTTATTATTTAAGGACTAACTCCCTTCTCACTCACTTTAAGAGTCATTTTATTATAAATTTTAAGTCCTCATTAACAGTTTAATTATTCTTCTTTCTACTTATTAAACTAGTGTTACGAACGTGCATTGCACATTTATTCTGAAATATTTTATATAAATTTTTATATTGCATATTTTATCCTTTTCAAATCTATTGAAATTTACTAAAAAGATTCATTTTTTATGACAAAAAGTACATGTATCTTCTTAATAGAAAAATACATTCTTAATTATAAAGTTGATTATAAGTTCATAAAATAAAAATAACTAACTATTATACGAATACAATATTTAAATAATATAACACTAAAATACTATATGCTAGGTCAATGTATAAAAACAACAAATCACTGTAAATTCTCAATAATAATAACAAAACAATAGCTTGTACACTAAACATTAATCAAAATGAATGAAAGAGACAAGAGAAGAGAGGATAGAGATTTCCCATATATACTTTTTTACAGTTTCGAGTGTGTATAGTATTGTGCCAAATATCACTATTTATAAGATAGACTTGAGGAACACAAAAAGTTATCATGAATATGATATTAATTCTCTTTCAGATCATGGATGAGAAGTGGTCATAAAAATGAATATAATTAGTGAGAGTTGCATATATTTACACAATGAAGACTTAGTGAAAATAAAATTTATGAAATGTACTACACATTAATACAAATAATTATATATATATATATATATATATATATATATATATATATATATATATATATATATATGTGTGTGTGTGTGTGTGTGTGTTTTGTCTTTTTGTTAAGGGCAAATATAACCAACATATTTCCAATTGGAAGACGAAACAAAAAAATCATGAATTTACTTCAGCATGGAATTAATACAAAACACACATATTCAAGAGATCTTATGGTAGTTGATATAGTAATATTAATATGATGATTACATTTAATTTATTAAACAGTTTATAATATTTAAATGTAATATAAAGATAAAATCATGATCTAACTTTTTCTTAATATTCTTTCCATTTTTTGTAATATATAGTGATTATGAATTTGCTGAACTATGCACCCCTTTAGTTTTACTCAATAAATGCATTAAAACCACTAAACGATCTTCCCTTTATCATAACAATCAATAAGTACAATACTACTATTTTTACAAATATAGATCAAATACATGCAGACCTGTTCTATCAATTCCCAAGTTTCATCAATTCTTAAAACCCTATGCAATTTTAAAACCACCCTTTCATATTGCTTTTTCGAGGTTAATTCGTACCATCAATATATACACATAGATTCCAATAATAATACAAAGTTTGGCTTATGTTTAAGGATTAACGCCCTAATTTCCATGTCCGCAGGCCTAAACATGCTCTAATCTTAATTATGCAATGTATAATATATCAATAACCAAGTATTAAGCCAAAATAAATCATAACCTTCCTCGAAGTTGAGCCGCTGCCTCAAGTCCCATGCAACTCCGCTTTTGTTCGGTGGTCCAGTGGAGAATCCAGCGGAATAAATGGGGTTGATTCCCAAATGGTGTCTCCTCTCTCTTGATCTCGTTCTTCGAAATCATGCCCTAGGACATCCTAAGGAGGGGTTTCTCATGAAAAATAGAACAAAACCCTTGAAAGTAAGTAAAATAAAAAGAGTTTACTATTTTGCGGGCCTTCGCTATGGTGAGACTGTTGACCAGTTAATTTGGATTTTGAAGATCAACAGAAAATTAAATTTCTAAAATTTTTAAATTTTTTGGTTTTTGTCACAACTTTTCCTGTAATGACATTACATGAGATATCAATGAAACAACCATTCATCCTCGAATGGACTAGGAGGGAGAATATTGGGTGGAAGACAAGGGATATTATATCCTAAGTAATGACTAAGTTCCTTGTATTCTTGGGTCACCATTGCCACCTTGGGTCCTCGAGAAAGAAGAAAAAACAGTGGCACAGTCCAAATTTTAGGAAGGGGTTGATCTAAGATTTATGAATTAAAACAGCCACTACCAAGCATCAAAACAAAAGGCTCACAATATGAAAAAGGACACTGTCATTTTTCAAATGGGCACCGGGTGTATGGACACTCAATATTGTTTTGGAACTTCGATGGCTCCGTAGTACTTGATTTAGGCTATGAAGAGTTTTAAAAGCTTTGGTAAAACTCTGCATGCTAGATTAGATTCTGATCTATAAGAAACTTGGTAGATCTAAGCCAATGTTTCTAAACCGCCATCGAAGGCTTGAGTTTCTATGAAGGTGACGGCCTTCGCCATGGTATAACATCTTCGGCATGTCAAGCTTCTCTGTAGAAAAAATCCCTCTCCATAGCGATCTTCGCTATAGCATAGGTCTTCGCCATATTGATAAGGCACCTAGGCTTAGTTTTTCTGAAAGATTTCATCAACCTTTGCACTACTACAAGAATTTCACAATATAATTTTCTAGACCTTTTTCACTATTTTAGGTATTGAAATGGCCAGACCAAGTGTTACTGTACCCTCCGAGAGGTTTGCATCAAACCAATGCAAGCGGGGTTTTCTTGAGCAGAAGATCAAGCGCTTCTTGCATGAGAGGGGATTCACGATAGAGGAGGTGAAGGAGAAGGCTCAAATTATGCTACATGCCATGCAATGGGGACCTTTAGTAGAGGAGATCTTCAACTATAAATAAGATGATAGTACGAGAGTTTTAGTTAACGTGTGTACTATTAAATAGGGAAGCCGAACTCGGTGGTCTACGTCCAAGAGGTACATGCTCTGATTGGGGCTTCCATGATCAATGAGGTATTGTGGTTTCCTAATCCTCCAGAGGACGAGTTCAGCTCTAGGGATTTAGAGGAAAATGGGTCATGGTTGGTGAATATATTGGTGAAGAAAGAGAAGAGGGGCCAGTTATTTGGGTTCATAGACGGACAAGAATTAAGAGTACACACTTCACTATTAAGGCCCCAAGGTGGATGAACTTGGTTGCTGTGAGTGTCTTCCCTTTTAGCAACTTGAGTAATGTCATCTATCAATGTGCCTTAGTAGTGACCTGAATACTGAAAGAAGCGTCCGCAAATATGGAGGCTCGGGTGGTAGAGAAATGGAGATACTTTTGTATAAAAATGTTACCAGCTTTCCCTTGCCCCACTTGATTACTATTTTGTGCCGGTACGCTAGGGTACCCAAGGAGTCGACTAACAAGGAGCTATCTTGTGACAATCCATTGAGTTTGAGGGGTGCATCTGTAAGGGGGACGAAAAGGATAGTGATAGAATGATGAATCCATGTACATTCTCTAAAGAGATGTTCACAACCCAAGAAGTCAATGTAAATTGGCGCACAATAGTGTTCTCTGACTCCAGTGTCCAATAATAATAAAAACGGAATAAAACTATAATATATATACAAGGAAAACCCTAATCTAACTTAAAATAGAAAAATAGATGTCGGCATAGGTACGGGCCACTACACGGACCGTGAGGGTCCACACGGACCGTTCACGGTCCGTGAGTCTTCACTGCATTGCGATCCCCGTGTATCGGCACAGTGCTTGTAGGGCTTCACGGACCGTGAAATGGCCCGTGAACCTTTCCTTAGCGAATTCCCTGCAGCAGTTTGATCCTCCATCTTCACGGCTCATGTCACGGTCCATAGTTGGTCACACGGCCCGTGACGAGCCCCATCTCTCTCCACTTGTACAATTATTATTATTTTCGATGGTGATCATTCCAACTTACGTCAACTCTACAACACGTGACACGGCCGGTGTCAATCTCCACGGTCCGTGAAAGGCCTCGCTCGTGGGACGTGTCTTAGTCTCCTTCATTCCAGCTCCTTTGTTCTTCACGCCAAGTGTGAGGCCACGGCGGGCCTCACGGTCCGTTGAGTGACACACAAACCGTGGAGGCACCTGTGGTCCTTCACTTGGTTTAATTTACTGCTTCCTTCGTCTAGGCCAATCCACGTACCCTCCTACGGTCCGTGTGAGGCTACATGCGTCTTAAAACCCTCCATCTGCCACACTTCAGCTCTTTTTCGCTCTTTTTTCTCCCATTTCACCCATTGTTCCATGCCCTAACCATTTTCCTGAAAAATAATAAAATACACACATCAAACCAACAGATTTTCTTGAGAACGTGCAAAAATTCTATGTTCAAAGCATCACAAGAGTCGTATTTCCACGACTCATCAGAACCCCAGTAGCTCTGGCAAGTCGACCCCATCCTCTCGTCCCTATCTGAGTAGGGACCTCTGGTGGAGGATTCTAAGTGTTAGAGGCTGAGGCATCTCGTTGGGTGGCGGTACGCTTAGGAGGCATAATCTACAAACGCATAATGCACGAATCAGATTTAATAGAGTTAAACTCTATCGCACAGACTCAGAATACAAAAGAAGTGTAACTATTCCTAATGTCCTATAGTCTCCTAATTATAATGTGTGGTGCACAACAACCCATAAATAAGACTCCACTAGACATGCCTTCATAGACTCCCTAGGACGTTTGAACTATGTGCTCGGATGCTAAGTTTGTCACGCCCCAAGAAGGTATTACCCTAGACGTGGCTGGTACTCAGAGACTATTGTTAGCCCCCAAGTGAACCACTTGGCCTCATAACAATCATTCAATCGTTTAAATCAGCGGAAGACATTAGAATAAAGAAGACATAATGATAGGCAACTCAGTTTACTTCTAACTCAATAAATAAGGGCTATAGGCCAATAAAGTCAAACTCAACATATGTGGTATTATAGTAGATTTAAAGAAAACTCAATTTAAGGAAAGAAGGACCTCAACATCAACTCGTCATCTTGTGGTCTATGAATCCTCTACCTCTATAGTCTAGAATGGTACCATGATAGACCATGGCTACCACAACTCAAAATGGAACTAACTC
Source organism: Solanum rostratum (assembly GCA_029948455.1). NCBI lineage: Eukaryota > Viridiplantae > Streptophyta > Magnoliopsida > Solanales > Solanaceae > Solanum > Solanum rostratum. The sequence goes on from CM057053.1 coordinate 61,019,843, forward strand.
AAAGCATAAGAAATATAAAACGGTATCCTCCGAATACAAGGGAAGACTCACCAATAAGTTTTAGGAAGGATAGACCTTCAATGGAGCGCCTGTGGAGAATCTCGAGAACCTGTCTTTGCATCATAAAAAGATACAGGCCCAATGGACTTCCGTACGTGGAATGTACGAGTATGTAAAATAGCTTGAAAAGAAAAGTCATCATAAAATACACTCAACTCAAACATTAACTCATCTTAGTCATCGACCCAACTCAAGAGACTCAACTCGAAAAGTAAAGAACTCAATCATCACATTAGGATATGTTGTTATGACCTATCTATGAGTTTCTGTAACCGACAATCATCACCTATGAGTTGGTGATGATACAACGAAGCGATGTCAATGGAACATCTATCCAGTACCTTTCCAGGGTAAAGGACATCATATCGGTGGATCCACAATAAATAACATCAAGTCCTCTTTTGGGACAAAGGAAACATCCGATTTTACGATTCAATCCTCTCCTACGTAGGCCATGTAGTTGTTGAGTTTGAGTTGTTTTCTACTCTTACTTAATTCGGTGCTCAATACTCCTCTGAGGACTCAATATGCTCATAAGACATCAATCATCTAGATTACTTATTGAACTAGTCTCATTGGACATTGTTAACTCAATTCAGTACATCAACTATCAACTCTTGGGTTAGGACCATTATCTTAGGATTAATTTCATGATCTTTAAGACTCCAGGAACATCAAGTTTCATCAACATCGTCATGAAACCTCTCATATTAGGATCACAATCACAGTCACATGCGCATTCATACCATCAAGGATCTAGACTCATCTCCTAAGTTCATCTTTGCAAGTTTTAGTAAACGAAACTAGGGTTTATATTCAACACAGAAATTCAATATCATTTGTTCAAGAACATGAAAGTTGCTACTTCTTTTTAGCACATATTAAGGATCTAATAAGCTATAGTCGCGTTGATATACAAGTCATTAATTATACGAAGGGAAATCTTTTAATTTGTTTAATAATCTGTTGCTATATATATCTCAAGCTTTTTCTCGTACCGGTACCAATGTTGGGTTGTTGTTCAAGCTCCTTCCCGCCTTCACTTATTTCTTGAAGCATCAAATATCCAAATGCAAGTTATTACCACTACATAACATTGGGTTAAAATCTAATAAACCAGTAAAAACGTTCGCTTACCTTGAGACTCTTTCACCTCGATTACGCTAGCATTAGTTTGAAGATTAACTGGAATATCATCTTCTTCTTCCTCAGTTACATTAGCATGAATTTGAAGGTTAACTGCAATATCATTCTCTTTTTCCTCGATTACAGTAGCATTAGTTTGAATGTTCATTGGAATACCATCGCCTTCTTTCCCTTGTTTTTTTCTTTTTCTCTTCTCTGCTAAGAGGCCATGGCTCAAATTTTCAGCAAAATGATCCAAAATAACCAAAGAACCATATGCTTCAACTGGATATTCAATTTCTACTGCATTTTTATCTACTATAGTAACATCAAAATGACAATGAGCATTGTATCTGAACATCATAAAATGTCCAATGCATATATATATGATAACATTTTTATTATTTTATCAAAAAAGAGGAAAATATAGTAAAACAAGCACAAGAAAAAAACCACAAGCGGGAAAAGTAGTAACACAAATTTATTGTGCATTTTGATATTAATCATTTTTCTTATTATAGTTTGTTTACAATCGGCTAAGCCTATATAAAAGTAAAAACACTCAACGATTCATATCGAATATAGAAATAGATAGAAGATGTTACCTAATGACGCATTCTCCCTCTTAGGATTATTGTAGTGAGGATCATTTTTATGTTTGGACTCATCATTAGATGGCATACCTACACTTCTTTTCTCAGTATCCGATGCTACCATTTTCCTAGCTCCTTTCGAAGGTCCAGTAGTCTCCTCTTTAGAGCTACTACTGAGTTCCTCATAAACACCCCGCCTCTCAGGAACAATGTTTTTACAACAATTTTTTGTGTATGGCTGAACATGGAACATCAATTTTTCAATGAGAAAAAATATCAAAAGGCCCCCTTGCTTCAGTTGGTGATGAAGCACAAATTGCAGCCAATCTCCTTCACATATAAAATAATTAGACTTTTCTCTTACTATCTTTGCTTCCCACCACATTTCAGTCACTTCCATTTCCAATAAGCAATTCTTAGTCAACATTTTCTTGTTTTCTTTAACGAAACGAGACGACACTTGCTGACAAATCAAATTTAGAAACTGAAAAAAAAAATTCAAATTAGAATTATCAACTTGTTTTCCAACTCCATCTTCATAAATTATTTTAAATATAAAGTGTTCACTTCTCTTCTTCACAAAATGAAATCAAACACAATTTCATCTTCAGTTTAAACTTAAGTTTTCTTAAATAAATTTAATTTTTTTAAAAAAAAATCTATGATCTAACTAGTATCTACTATGTCCAAATTCCTTAGAATTCAACATACTCCCCCCCTCCCCCTCGCCCCCTCCAAGAAAAAAAAGAAAGAATTAAATTTTTTTGAGAAACTCACCATTTTATTCATGAAGGTTTCTGCAGATAGTAAAATCTTAAAAAATGCTGGAGTCTTATCGGGATCTAGTAGCATCTTTAATTTATTTTTGATTTTGCAAGAAGAAAAGATAAAATCAAAGATTCTATTCTTTTTCTTGTTTATAATTCTTACTAGACTTGCATACTTAGGCAGTACATCATATATATATAACAAGGGCTTTTGCAAAAGACTTCTTCAAGAAGTTTTGAAATAACCTAAAGTAGAAATTAATATTTTGTGAATTCCAAGATAGTCAATTTAATAATGAAACGTCCAAAAAAAAACAAGTTAATATTAACATTATTATTTTGCAAATCCCAAGATAATCAATTTAACTATGAAACATCCAAAAAGTTTAGTCAAGTATAAACATTATTATCAAAAATCATATCTTAGAACATATTATCTATGTGAAGTATTTTTCAAAACTCTCCCATGTCATAATATTTTCACTTGCAAAACATAAATAAATTGTGATGTCCCTGGAGAGAAAAACAAAAACACATTTAACAAATTACATGTGTTGTACCAAAAGCAAAAAACAAAAAGACATTTTTCTACCTTAAAAGCATGAATTCTAGACTCAAATGTTAAATTACCAAAATACCTCTGACTAAAAAAACCTAACTTAAAGCAGTGTCATTCTACACACACTTTCCCAAGAGTTGCCACTAACAGCCACCAAAGTTCCTCCCAAACTGATGCAACTCCTCGCTTTTCTCTATTTAAAACTATCAAACATAAAGCACACAGACGTCCTACTTCTACAATAAACGAACAGGTATACCTTGCTACATATGCTTAGCCAAGAGAGAACCTTTAATCATTTAAGACTTCTTCGACACTGTATCATTCAAATGCATCTAGAAGTCATATGATTGCTTCGAATACCAGATAAATGATTTCTCATAGTCAAGGCAATGTTATTTAGTTCAGTGCTACACCAACTACAACCACAAACATAACTGTTATACTACTCGATAATGATAATTTTATGCTGGGTGAACTGAATATCACTAGCTTTGCTAATCGAACACTATGGCAATAATTTGATTATCCAACAAATGTACTATTGCCTAGAATGAAGCTTGGGATTAACGTGCAATCTGGTTTCCTTAGTGCACATGATTTACAAGCCATCATTGTTTCTACTATAACTAAACACAAACAAATATAAGAATAAGTTTTGGTGAGATAGCACACATCTGTTCATGTAAGTTCCATCCTACATGTTTACTACTTATTTTTATATGTACAATTGACATCTCTTTGCTCATAATTTATCAATCAATTTAATTAGAACTGTGCACCATAAAATCCACCACTCCACTGCCCGTCTTCTCTATTTTTGTAATTTGTTCCTGCTTTTGAGATCGTCACATTTACATCACCATATCACCACCAAACTAATACACTTCTACAAGATATCCCAGAAGAAATCAAACCAAAAGCTTTGGCTGGAAAAAACATGTACAGGGAATTCTTCTTGAGCAAACAAATTACTAGTGTTAATTATTTTGACTAATGACTGTGCAGGAAACAAGACAAAATGGACGCAGTCAAAAGAAGATTTATCACAGAATTTGAGCTGGCACAAAATCAGAGGAAGATTTAATGCAGCAGTGAAAAATCTATCAAGACAATTTTGAAAATCAATTAGCATGTCTGATTTGGAAAAGAAATCAATTAAGCAACAAGAAAAGAACACAACTCTGGAGAATCAATCAAGATCAAAGAAGACCTTCAAAAATCAATCAAGCAACAAGAAAGGAAGAACACAAATCTAGAGAATAAAACAAAATAAAAGAATACCTTCAAAATTGAAGACTTGTGTTGTCAATCAGAATCAATCAAGAGGATCTACGCAAGATTACCTATCCTAAAGCCTTGCTCTTATCCTTGGAAGAAGGAGTCATCTAGAACCGTCAATATAGACTAGGCTATATGGGCTGGGCTAGCTCTAACCCAGAATTTAGCAGGGTTGGGCTAAGATTTTTGGAACCCATTTAAAAAAATGAGAGTATTAGCCCGACTTGAATAAGCTTGCTGATTTGTGGGGCTTTTACAATATGGGTTGGGCCGACCAGTGGGCCAAATTAAAAAATAATTAAAAATAAAAATAAAATAGAGTATTAAAAATAATAAGAGTTTCAACTCAAAGTTCATTTAAACATTTTAACAATAAAAATTTAGATAAAAAATTTATTTTTATAATATGTAATAGTAACACCAATACCATGTAATATTGTCCTGTTGCTATTGATTTTGATAATTTTTAAATTATAATTTAATTTAAAAATTTATAAAAAATATACTTCTAAAAATGTGGGCCGACCTGGAAAGGCCCACAGCCCACGTACTAATAGGTTGGGCTAGCATACAATACTATATTATTTTTATATGCATCTTTGTAATTGACACGATACACACGTGCAAAGTAGTGCAAAGCACGTGTGTTAAACTAGTTGTATTATCACTCTAAAAATATTAAATATAATAAACATAATAAAAAACAAATGGTGAAGATTTTCTTATTATGGTTATATTCCTACAATGAGAATCTTTTTCCAACTAAATTAGACTTGATCTAGAAAGAAAATAGTAAAAAAAATAAAACTTTCGGATAATAATTTTAAAAAAAGTCCAAAAATGAAAACATAAAGTTCTACAATCCAATACTAATTTCAATTAAACAATAACACTAAAACATATATTATCTATATAAGGAGTAAATTTATATGCACGTCAAAGCAACACACTTATACACCGATGGGTTTAGAGGTAATAATATTCTTTCTTTTTTTTCATAACATTATTTTATCCCATAATTTATATGCATGTTAACTGATAATTTGTCTGCATTTTTACTGGTTTCAATTTTTGTTTGTATACATGCATGCTTAGAAGGAATATATGTGTTCATTTAAAAATTGAAGAAGTTTTCAGAATATGACTCTGCAGCCCCCACCGGAAGGAACTATTAATTGGTATTCAATATAAATTATTATATTGTTAAAGTATAGCGTTCAAGTATACCATCTAAGTTATTGAAACTACAATGTTCATTCTCTTGCTAAAAATCTCAAATAAAAGAAACAAATGATAAGTAGATATTTTATTATTTGAATGTAATGACCATCTGGGCCATTTAGCCCTTACCACGTTATTCCACCATTTGAGTGTTCCTATAGCGATCTTAGGTCATTTATGACCTACTGGCACTAGTAACACAGTTGTCTGGTCATTCGTTAGGGAGTTGTGCAATTTTTCGTGTTTTGAAAAGCCTTATACCTTAAAATTCAATCTTTTACCTTAAAAGCCACATCTGTTCATGTAAGTTCAATCCTACATGTTTACTACTTCTTTTTATATATACAATTGACATCTTTTTTCTCATAATTTATCAATCAATTTAATTAAAACTGTGTACCACAAAATCCACCACTCCACTGCCCGTCTTCTCTATTTTTGTAATTTGTTCCTGCTTTTGAGATCGTCACATTTACATCACTATATCACCACCAACTAATACACTTCTACAAGATATCCCAGAAGAAATCAAACCAAAAACTTTTGCTGGAAAAATAAACATGTGCAGGGAATTCTTCTTGAGCAAACAAATTACTAGTGTTAATTATTTTGACTAATGACTGTGCAGGAAAAAAGACAAAATGGACTCAATCAAAAGAAGATTTATCACAGGATTTGAGCTGGCACAAAATTAGAGGAAAATTTAATGCAGCAGCAAAAAATCTATCAAGACAATTTTGAAAATCAATAAGCATGCCTGATTTGGAAAAGAAATCAATTAAGTAACAAGAAAAGAACACAACTCTGGAGAATCAATCAAGATCAAAGAAGACCTTCAAAAATCAATCAAGCAACAAGAAAGGAAGAACACAAATCTAGAGAATAAAACAAGATAAAAGAATACCTTCAAAATTGAAGACTTGTGTTGTCAATCAGAATCAATCAAGAGGATCTACGCAAGATTATCTATCCTAAAGCCTTGCCCTTATCCTTGGAAGAAGGAGTCATCTAGAACCGTCAATTTAGACTAGGCTCGTTGGGCTGGGCTAGCTCTAACCCAGAATTTAGCAGGGTTGGGCTAAGATTTTTGGAACCCATTTAAAAAAATGAGAGTATTAGCCCGGTTTGAATAAGCTTGCTGATTTGTGGGGCTTTTAAAATATGGGTTGGGCCGACCAGTGGGCCAAATTAAAAAATAATTAAAAATAAAAAATAAAATAGAGTATTAAAAATAATAAGAGTTCCAATTCAAAGTTCATTTAAACATTTTAACAATAAAAATTTAAATAAAAAATTTATTTTTATAATATGTAATAGTAACACCATTACCATGTAATATTGTCCTGTTGCTATTGATTTTGATAATTTTTAAATTATAATTTAATTTAAAAATTTATAAAAAATATACTTCTAAAAATGTGGGCCAACCCGGAAAGGCCCACAGCCCACGTACTAATAGGTTGGGCTAGCATACAATACTATATTATTTTTATATGCATCTTTGTAATTGACACGATACACACGTGGAAAGTAGTGCAAAGCACGTGTGTTAAACTAGTTGTTTTATCACTCTAAAAATATTAAATATAATAAACATAATAAAAAACAAATGGTGAAGATTTTCTTATTATGGTTATATTCCTACAATGAGAATCTTTTTCCAACTAAATTAGACTTGATCTAGAAAGAAAATAGTAAAAAAAAAAACTTTCGGATAATAATTTTAAAAAAAGTCCAAAAATGAAAACATAAAGTTCTACAATCCAATACTAATTTCAATTAAACAATAACACTAAAACACATATTATCTATATAAGGAGTAAATTTATATGCACGTCAAAGCAACACACTTATACACCGATGGATTTAGAGGTAATAATATTCTTTCTTTTTTTTCATAACATTATTTTATCCCATAATTTATATGCATGTTAATTAATAATTTGTCTGCATTTTTACTGGTTTTAATTTTTGTTTGTATACATGCATGCTTAGAAAGAATATATGTGTTCATTTGAAAATTGAAGGAGTTTTCAGAATATGACTCTGCAGCCCCTACCGGAAGGAACTATAAATTGGTATTCAATATAAATTATTATATTGTTAAAGTATAGCGTTCAAGTATACCATCTAAGTTATTGAAACTACAATGTTCATTCTCTTGCTAAAAATCTCAAATAAAAGAAACAAATGATAAGTAGATATTTTATTATTTGAATGTAATGACCATCTGAGCCATTTTGCCCTTACCATGTTATTTTCCACCATTAGAGTGTTCCTATAGCGGTCTTAGGTCATTTATGACTTGCTGACACTAGTAACACAGTTGTCTGGTCATTCGTTAGGGAGTTGTGCAATTTTTCGTGTTTTGAAAAGCCTTATACCTTAAAATTCGATCTTTTACCTTAAAAGCCACATCTGTTCATGTAAGTTCCATCCTACATGTTTACTACTTCCTTTTATATATAGAATTGACATCTTTTTGCTCATAATTTATCAATCAATTTAATTAAAACTGTGCACCACAAAATCCACCACTCCACTGCTCGTCTTCTCTATTTTTGTAATTTGTTCCTGCTTTTGAGATCGTCACATTTACATCACTATATCACCACCAACTAATACACTTCTACAAGATATCCCAGAAGAAATTAAACCAAAAACTTTGGCTGGAAAAATAAGAATGTACAGGGAATTCTTCTTGAGCAAACAAATTACTAGTGTTAATTATTTTGACTAATGACTGTGCAGGAAACAAGACAAAATGGACGCAATCAAAAGAAGATTTATCACAGGATTTGAGCTGGCACAAAATTAGAGGAAGATTTAATGCAGCAGCAAAAAATCTATCAAGACAATTTTGAAAATCAATTAGCATGCCTGATTTGGAAAAGAAATCAATTAAGTAACAAGAAAAGAACACAACTCTGGAGAATCAATCAAGATCAAAGAAGACCTTCAAAAATCAATCAAGCAACAAGAAAGGAAGAACACAAATCTAGAGAATAAAACAAGATAAAAGAATACCTTCAAAATTGAAGACTTGTGTTGTCAATCAGAATCAATCAAGAGGATCTACGCAAGATTACCTATCCTAAAGCCTTGCCCTTATCCTTGGAAGAAGGAGTCATCTAGAACCGTCAATTTAGACTGGGCTCGTTGGGTTGGGCTAGCTCTAACCCAGAATTTAACAGGGTTGGGCTAAGATTTTTGGAACCCATTTAAAAAAATGAGAGTATTAGCCCGACTTGAATAAGCTTGCTGATTTGTGGGGCTTTTACAATATGGGTTGGGCCGACCAGTGGGCCAAATTAAAAAATAATTAAAAATAAAAATAAAATAGAGTATTAAAAATAATAAGAGTTTCAACTCAAAGTTCATTTAAACATTTTAACAATAAAAATTTAGATAAAAAATTTATTTTTATAATATGTAATAGTAACACCGATACATGTAATATTGTCCTGTTGCTATTGATTTTGATAATTTTTAAATTATAATTTAATTTTTAAATTATAATTTAATTTAAAAATTTATAAAAAATATACTTCTAAAAATGTGGGCCGACCCGGAAAGGCCCACAGCCCACGTACTAATAGGCTGTGCTAGCATACAATACTATATTATTTTTATATGCATCTTTGTAATTGACACGATACACACGTGAAAAGTAGTGCAAAGCACGTGTGTTAAACTAGTTGTATTATCACTCTAAAAATATTAAATATAATAAACATAATAAAAAACAAATGGTGAAGATTTTCTTATTATGGTTATATTCCTACAATGAGAATCCTTTCCCAACTAAATTAGACTTGATCTAGAAAGAAAATAGTAAAAAAAAAAAAATTCGGATAATAATTTTAAAAAAAGTCCAAAAATGAAAACATAAAGTTCTACAATCCAATACTAATTTCAATTAAACAATAACACTAAAACACATATTATATATATAAGGAGTAAATTTATATGCACGTCAAAGCAACACACTTATACACCGATGGATTTAGAGGTAATAATATTCTTTCTTTTTTTTCATAACATTATTTTATCCCATAATTTATATGCATGTTAATTAATAATTTGTCTGCATTTTTACTGGTTTTAATTTTTGTTTGTATACATGCATGCTTAGAAAGAATATATGTGTTCATTTGAAAATTGAAGGAGTTTTCAGAATATGACTCTGCAGCCCCTACCGGAAGGAACTATAAATTGGTATTCAATATAAATTATTATATTGTTAAAGTATAGCGTTCAAGTATACCATCTAAGTTATTGAAACTACAATGTTCATTCTCTTGCTAAAAATCTCAAATAAAAGAAACAAATGATAAGTAGATATTTTATTATTTGAATGTAATGACCATCTGAGCCATTTTGCCCTTACCATGTTATTTTCCACCATTAGAGTGTTCCTATAGCGGTCTTAGGTCATTTATGACTTGCTGACACTAGTAACACAGTTGTCTGGTCATTCGTTAGGGAGTTGTGCAATTTTTCGTGTTTTGAAAAGCCTTATACCTTAAAATTCGATCTTTTACCTTAAAAGCCACATCTGTTCATGTAAGTTCCATCCTACATGTTTACTACTTCCTTTTATATATAGAATTGACATCTTTTTGCTCATAATTTATCAATCAATTTAATTAAAACTGTGCACCACAAAATCCACCACTCCACTGCTCGTCTTCTCTATTTTTGTAATTTGTTCCTGCTTTTGAGATCGTCACATTTACATCACTATATCACCACCAACTAATACACTTCTACAAGATATCCCAGAAGAAATTAAACCAAAAACTTTGGCTGGAAAAATAAGAATGTACAGGGAATTCTTCTTGAGCAAACAAATTACTAGTGTTAATTATTTTGACTAATGACTGTGCAGGTGTAACACCCCAATTTTTTTTTCTAAGCTAAGACCGAGTCATCCTTCATATGATATAGGATTTAATTGATGATTCTTAATTGAGCATAGATGTTAAAGTTAATTTCCTAGAGTGAGAATAAAATTGGAGTTGATAAATGATCTTTTACATCAAGTCGAGTCCAAAGAATTTCTACCGACTAAGTTTTTGTGTGAGTTGATAGAAGGATCAACTTCAAATGACCATATCTCTTAAAGTATAATGAGTTAGGTGACCCATAATATACCAAATTAAAGATCTTTGAATTAGCTTTCCAACGCATCTTATTTCGCCTTAATCAGAGTTCGGAGTAGAGAGTTATGACCATTTTACTGAAGACCTGCAGAGCTGTCTGAGATCCGCGACCGCTCCGCGTCGCGGACATATCGCGGACCCTCTCTGGATAAGCTAAACGAGGTCCTTTTATTTTATTTTGAGGGTACTTTTATCCTAAACCCTTTGGGGGTCTATTTAAGGTCTAAAAACGCATAAAACGTCAGTTTTCATAATTAAAATCCTCTCCTTCAATCCTAAACATAATTGCTCAAGAATCATCAAGAAAATCATCAAGTTCAGGATAGCTTCCAAGATTCATCATCTAGGTAAGCTACTATTCATGAATTTCAATCTATCCAATCCAAATTTCTTCATCTATTCATGAATCCCTAATAGAATCTCAAATCATAACCTAGGGTTTCAAGAAAACGAATTCAAGAATCCTAAGAGAGGATTCATTGATTCTTCTTTTTCAAGAATTAGGGTTCTTCATCAAGAACTCTAAAGATTCTAAGTCAAGAATCCAAGAATCAAAGATGATCCCTTCAAGCAATGTCTTTCCAAGCTCTTCCACTCTAAAAGAACTACCAAGATCGAGGATTTTCTCCAAGAAACGAGTATTCATCAAGTTTTGATTTGTAATATCAAATTTCCAGGTATGTAAGGCTAAACTAAAACATGAGATTGTTCTCTCATGTGCCCCATAGAAGTCATAGATGAGTTGATGATTGAAGAGTCTGCATGCATGATTTCTTTGATGGATTTTCTTGGAAATTATATTTGAAACTATATGTTTTCTATGTTGATGATCATCATAATTTTTGTTTTCTTAAATTGAATACTTTCATGGAATTTGCATAACCCTTCATGACTAATTTGCAAAGCATGCACATTGCACTTGAGACTTGAGTCTAGAGCCTTGAATTGAGATTGTTGATTGTAATGATGAGTTGATGGAATCTTGATGACTAATTTGAAAATGCATGCGTAATGCACTTGAGACTTGAGTCTAGAGCCTTGAGCTGAGATTGTTGATTGTGATGATGAGTTGATGAAATTTTGATTGTTTTATGAGTTTCCATAAATGAACTCTACCGATGTGTTTATTCACTTGTTTCCTAATGATTGTTATACAATCTTGAGTCATTGATGAGATGTTGATGATAGGGTTAAAGTCCCTATGAGATATTGATGATAGGGTTAAAATCCCTATGAGATGTTTGATGATAGGGTGAAAGTCCCTATGAGATAATTGATGAAAGGGCCAAGGTCCCGGTGAAATATCAGTCGTGGACGGGGAGTGGGTCCCTATGAGACTGGCAGTCGTTGACGGGGAGTGAATCCCTATGAGACTGGTTGAGGTTGATTTTATGAGCACTGAGTCGGGAGGAGTATCGAGCACCGAAATGAGCAGGAGTGAGTCCCACTCGAACTCATTAACTACGTCGCCAAACGTAGGAGAGGCTTAAACCATCACATACATATATATGGTTTCCCTCGAGGTTTAACAGTCCCTGAAAGCAATAGAGGATCTGTTCAGTTTGATTCCATGTCGGGTATATTGACATGGGATCCAGTGTTCCTTACCTGGCAAGTTTGGGACCACTGTGGCAACATCAGGGTGATTGTTGTACATTCACTGGCTCATAAGTGGGTGTTGTCGGTTAAGAGAAACTCCCGGGAAAATTCTTACCGTACTCCGAGTCTAGATGAGATGAGAGGGGGTGAGCTCCTCTGGGTTGAGTCTTGAGATGAGATGAGAGGGGGTGAGCTCCTCTGAGATGATCCATGAGATGAGTTGAGACTAATGATGAGTCTGAGTTAATGATGTGTCACTTGTCTACTCTTTATTCTTTCATAGATAGACAATTGACTGTTTTGATGTGATTATGATATTTATGTTGAGTTGATGTTGTTTTCCATATTATTCTACCTGTTTCGGTTTCATTCAGCTATTTTACATACCAGTACATTCCAAGTACTGACGTCCACTCTGGACTGCATCGTTTTATGATGTAGAGGCAGGTACTAGAGATCATCGACATGCGCTCCGTTGAAGATCTGAGATTCGAAGCTGATTTGGTGAGCCTCCCCTACTCCGGAGGATCCACTACTTTTATTTCATCATGCTTTAGAGTTAGATTGGATTATTACTTTTATTTTTATTTGGGTAGCCATGGATTTGTCATTGGCACCACATGATTAGTGATAGAGGCTTCATAGACGATGGTCGAGTGTTGATGTTGAGATTGTGAGCTAGTTCTTTCTACTAGCCTTCGTTGTATTATATATATTCTTTTGAGACTTTAGATGAGATATGTCTATTACATACTTATATTTTCCGCTGTTCAGTAGAGTTTATTTGATTGAATGATGTGTTAAGGCTAAGTGGTTCGCTTGGGGACTAGCAATAGTCTCTGAGTGCCGGCCACGCCAAGGGTACCCTCCCGGGGCGTGACAAACTTGGTATCAGAGCACAGAGTTCAAGTGTCCTAGGGAGTCTATGAAGCCGTGTCTAGTAGAGTCTTGTTTATGGGTGTGTTGTGCACCACACTACATAAGCAGGAGGCTATAGGACATTTAGAAAAAGTTTCCCTTCTTTCAGATTCCGAATCGTGCGATAGAGCTATCTCCTAAGAAATCTGCGATGATTCGTGCTTTGCTATAAACTTTTTTGACTATTCCTTGTCCACGAGGAGATAGAGACGGTAATGTTCAAACTCATACAGAATGAGATCCTATGAGATGAAGTAATCAGAATGGTAGAGATACTGCACCAGGCTTGAGAGAAGCCGACTAGTGTGCGAAGTTGGTTGACGAGAAAGAGTGCACTATTACTCATATGAATCGTGCATTTGAGTTAGCTCTATATCTACCCAGGCCATCCTTTTTTCAAAATTTGCTTCTGACATGACCCATGAGAGAGGAACTTATATCTCTAAAGTGTTAGTTGCTACCACCTAAGAGTGAGATGTGAGGTCTTATAAACCCTGAGTAGAATCGAATCATCCCAGAGTTAGAAGGATGATGATGGGGAGAAAGGGACGAGATAGCAAGAGAGATGACTGAGTTGAGGCTTGTAGTTAGAGTTACGTATTTATTAGATAAGTAATGAGGTGGTGAGTCTATTGCCATAGTTTGATGAAAGAGTCGTGAGTACCTTATGATTTTCATGATGAGGTGTAGAGGAAGAGTTGTTGTTAGAATATGGTAGAGCGTGCTCAAACTAGAAGGAAGTTATGTTGACGTGTTATAGTATTCATACTATTGAGGGTGAAGTGTAGATGTTGAATAAGGGAAAAGAGTGCTTTCAATGTGGTAGATCTAAATTAAGCTTATGATTTTTAATTTAGAGTTCATGAGAATCATCGAGTTATGAGCTTAATCAGATAAGAAGATATGATTGAATAGGTGAGTGGTATTGAGTTATGAGGAAGGGATATGTTGACTGAATATTCGGCATGAATTTGTAGTGGGATTATTTAGTGGTAAGTTGGTATTAGAGAGGTGTGTGATAGCTTCATATATTAGTACTAGACCCTAAGCTTGAATTTTGAGGAGTAGTATTCATGAGGAGACAACATTGTGAGAGTAATAGTCTTAGCTAGAGATTTTCTCTAAGAGGCTTTCCAAAGTGTATGTTCTAAGATGAAGACGTGGATTTGTGAGGAAGTGATGCGATGGGCAGGGTACAAGTGCCCCTTAGGTAAGACGAGTGAGACGAGGATAGCTCACTAGATAAGAAGAGGCTTGAGATATGTATCTATGATTGTGTAAAGATGTGTGACGCTCTAAGTTATGACTGCTATAAGAATCTAAAGTATATTTGAGTTGTCGATGTGGAGTAGGCTGATGTAGGCATTCTTTATCATTCCTAGTAACTAAGTTGATTGGGGCTTATGGATAGATGATGATGAGTTTTTCATGATAGACTAATCCTTATGCAATTAAATTTATGAAAACACTTCTAGCAGGCAAAAGAAGAGGTTAGATCGCAAGAGTTGTGGGAAGTGGTTATGTACGCTATAAGAATAGCAAATATATAGAGATTTCCATAGAGACTAGAAGGAGCTAACAGTAATAACATTGAAAAGAGTCTGTGTGGCTAGTTATATGTATGCAACCATAGCATAACAAAAGAGTTTAAGATATTCTTGTGGATAGTGATTCCTTGACCGTGTGGAGGTATATGCTTATAGGCTAGTAGAGGAAATTGATTTAAAAATTTAGAGAGAGGACCTTGAGAGCTAAGGGGGAGATGATGTAACGCCCAGTAAAATTACCATAACACCCCTAGAGGGAGGGTATGCGCGTAATGCATCTTCCAAGGCTCGTATGGCAAATCTGAGGCCGGATTTGTGATCGGCACAATAAATTGAGTGGGAAAATGGTCTCGGTCGATTTTTAGAGCGATCGGATCAAAATATAATTTTTCGATCCAAACGAAAAACAGTGGCGGTGCGCGACAGAGGCGCGTCACGCACCTGTCGCGGAGAGACACTTAACGTTTTTTCAAAACTTTTCGACGGGATTGAAAAAAAAAAAAAAACTCGTTCAGAAATTTTTGCAGAAAATGTGTTGTCCGCGTTGCAGACTGAGTCACTTCGAGGCTAGAAATTTCTAAAAAAAAAAAAAAAAAAAAAAAAAAATTTGGGGCACCTTGATCCATTCCTAACACCTCCTAAACTCAATACACGACCAATACAAGTTGTTTGAACGTAAAAAGGGTCTAAGACTCCATTCTAAGTTCTTTTTCAATGATTGAATAAGAGTTATGAGCTTGAATTGATCGAATAGAGTGCCATGAAAAGGAGCACAATTGAGGTGGAGACTTGAGCATGAGAGTATCCTCTGAGTCTTGTTTATACGATAATCCTATTCTCGATTAAGTTAATGACTTCTTTCCTGAGTTCCAAAAGCCCGATTGTCGAGGTGTCAAATGATTGAAATTGATTGAGTTCCGACGTTCCATTCGTGCCTGGTGGTGAGAATGTCTAAGATAATATCTTTACTCTTGATCTGAACCAATTTGTCTATTTGAGTTGATGTGTCCATTCCTGAGTCTGAATGGAGATGGTTAAAGATTGATGAGGAGTCAATAGTTTGATTGATTGACTAAGTTTTGAGAAGAGTTCTGATTATTATTCGTGCCTTGATATCTAACCTTGCTCATCATTCGAGGACGAATGATCCCAAGGGGGGGATAATGTAACACCCCAATTTTTTTTTCTAAGCTAAGACCGAGTCATCCTTCATATGATATAGGATTTAATTGATGATTCTTAATTGAGCATAGATGTTAAAGTTAATTTCCTAGAGTGAGAATAAAATTGGAGTTGATAAATGATCTTTTACATCAAGTCGAGTCCAAAGAATTTCTACCGACTAAGTTTTTGTGTGAGTTGATAGAAGGATCAACTTCAAATGACCATATCTCTTAAAGTATAATGAGTTAGGTGACCCATAATATACCAAATTAAAGATCTTTGAATTAGCTTTCCAACGCATCTTATTTCGCCTTAATCAGAGTTCGGAGTAGAGAGTTATGACCATTTTACTGAAGACCTGCAGAGCTGTCTGAGATCCGCGACCGCTCCGCGTCGCGGACATATCGCGGACCCTCTCTGGATAAGCTAAACGAGGTCCTTTTATTTTATTTTGAGGGTACTTTTATCCTAAACCCTTTGGGGGTCTATTTAAGGTCTAAAAACGCATAAAACGTCAGTTTTCATAATTAAAACCCTCTCCTTCAATCCTAAACATAATTGCTCAAGAATCATCAAGAAAATCATCAAGTTCAGGATAGCTTCCAAGATTCATCATCTAGGTAAGCTACTATTCATGAATTTCAATCTATCCAATCCAAATTTCTTCATCTATTCATGAATCCCTAATAGAATCTCAAATCATAACCTAGGGTTTCAAGAAAACGAATTCAAGAATCCTAAGAGAGGATTCATTGATTCTTCTTTTTCAAGAATTAGGGTTCTTCATCAAGAACTCTAAAGATTCTAAGTCAAGAATCCAAGAATCAAAGATGATCCCTTCAAGCAATGTCTTTCCAAGCTCTTCCACTCTAAAAGAACTACCAAGATCGAGGATTTTCTCCAAGAAACGAGTATTCATCAAGTTTTGATTTGTAATATCAAATTTCCAGGTATGTAAGGCTAAACTAAAACATGAGATTGTTCTCTCATGTGCCCCATAGAAGTCATAGATGAGTTGATGATTGAAGAGTCTGCATGCATGATTTCTTTGATGGATTTTCTTGGAAATTATATTTGAAACTATATGTTTTCTATGTTGATGATCATCATAATATTTGTTTTCTTAAATTGAATACTTTCATGGAATTTGCATAACCCTTCATGACTAATTTGCAAAGCATGCACATTGCACTTGAGACTTGAGTCTAGAGCCTTGAATTGAGATTGTTGATTGTAATGATGAGTTGATGGAATCTTGATGACTAATTTGAAAATGCATGCGTAATGCACTTGAGACTTGAGTCTAGAGCCTTGAGCTGAGATTGTTGATTGTGATGATGAGTTGATGAAATTTTGATTGTTTTATGAGTTTCCATAAATGAACTCTACCGATGTGTTTATTCACTTGTTTCCTAATGATTGTTATACAATCTTGAGTCATTGATGAGATGATGATGATAGGGTTAAAGTCCCTATGAGATATTGATGATAGGGTTAAAATCCCTATGAGATGTTTGATGATAGGGTGAAAGTCCCTATGAGATAATTGATGAAAGGGCCAAGGTCCCGGTGAAATATCAGTCGTGGACGGGGAGTGGGTCCCTATGAGACTGGCAGTCGTTGACGGGGAGTGAATCCCTATGAGACTGGTTGAGGTTGATTTTATGAGCACTGAGTCGGGAGGAGTATCGAGCACCGAAATGAGCAGGAGTGAGTCCCACTCGAACTCATTAACTACGTCGCCAAACGTAGGAGAGGCTTAAACCATCACATACATATATATGGTTTCCCTCGAGGTTTAACAGTCCCTGAAAGCAATAGAGGATCTGTTCAGTTTGATTCCATGTCGGGTATATTGACATGGGATCCAGTGTTCCTTACCTGGCAAGTTTGGGACCACTGTGGCAACATCAGGGTGATTGTTGTACATTCACTGGCTCATAAGTGGGTGTTGTCGGTTAAGAGAAACTCCCGGGAAAATTCTTACCGTACTCCGAGTCTAGATGAGATGAGAGGGGGTGAGCTCCTCTGGGTTGAGTCTTGAGATGAGATGAGAGGGGGTGAGCTCCTCTGAGATGATCCATGAGATGAGTTGAGACTAATGATGAGTCTGAGTTAATGATGTGTCACTTGTCTACTCTTTATTCTTTCATAGATAGACAATTGACTGTTTTGATGTGATTATGATATTTATGTTGAGTTGATGTTGTTTTCCATATTATTCTACCTGTTTCGGTTTCATTCAGCTATTTTACATACCAGTACATTCCAAGTACTGACGTCCACTCTGGACTGCATCGTTTTATGATGTAGAGGCAGGTACTAGAGATCATCGACATGCGCTCCGTTGAAGATCTGAGATTCGAAGCTGATTTGGTGAGCCTCCCCTACTCCGGAGGATCCACTACTTTTATTTCATCATGCTTTAGAGTTAGATTGGATTATTACTTTTATTTTTATTTGGGTAGCCATGGATTTGTCATTGGCACCACATGATTAGTGATAGAGGCTTCATAGACGATGGTCGAGTGTTGATGTTGAGATTGTGAGCTAGTTCTTTCTACTAGCCTTCGTTGTATTATATATATTCTTTTGAGACTTTAGATGAGATATGTCCATTACATACTTATATTTTCCGCTGTTCAGTAGAGTTTATTTGATTGAATGATGTGTTAAGGCTAAGTGGTTCGCTTGGGGACTAGCAATAGTCTCTGAGTGCCGGCCACGCCAAGGGTACCCTCCCGGGGCGTGACAGCAGGAAACAAGACAAAATGGACGCAATCAAAAGAAGATTTATCACAGGATTTGAGCTGGCACAAAATTAGAGGAAGATTTAATGCAGCAGCAAAAAATCTATCAAGACAATTTTGAAAATCAATTAGCATGCCTGATTTGGAAAAGAAATCAATTAAGTAACAAGAAAAGAACACAACTCTGGAGAATCAATCAAGATCAAAGAAGACCTTCAAAAATCAATCAAGCAACAAGAAAGGAAGAACACAAATCTAGAGAATAAAACAAGATAAAAGAATACCTTCAAAATTGAAGACTTGTGTTGTCAATCAGAATCAATCAAGAGGATCTACGCAAGATTACCTATCCTAAAGCCTTGCCCTTATCCTTGGAAGAAGGAGTCATCTAGAACCGTCAATTTAGACTGGGCTCGTTGGGTTGGGCTAGCTCTAACCCAGAATTTAACAGGGTTGGGCTAAGATTTTTGGAACCCATTTAAAAAAAGTAAAAATTATGAAATTACACAACCTTTTTTTTTCAAATATTAAACTATCCCAATATTTTTTAAAAATTACGTAAATCCCATCTTTTAAATTTTTTCAACTTATTTTTGATACTTAAAGGATATATTCTTTTATTAAGAGTTATAATTGGAAATTTTATTAGGTGTAGATGTCTAATTAATGTTAAGCACTTTTCAAATTAAACATTTTCCTTTTTTAAAACAGTTTTTTTTATTTTTTTTTAAATCATTTTCTCTCATTTTTTAAATTTTAATTTTTCCATTTTTAAGCCGTTTTTGAATTTTTTTTAAAAAAATATTTTCTCTCTCTTACAGTTTCCATAGGAAGATTTAAATTTCCTTTTTTTCTGTTTTCATTCTTCTTCTTTCTTTTTTCAGTTTTCAATTTCTTTCTTCTTCACTCTCTTTTTTCAGTTTTCAATCCCATTATCTCCATCCTGACCCCCATTATTAGAAATTTCTTTAGATTTTCTTTCAATCAACAATGGAACCCATACCTTCATTTAGTCTTGGTTTTACACAAGAAGTGTTCGAAGATGGTGAAGAAGTCGACACTGCCAATGTCGACCACCACAACGGTAAGAATGTATTACTGACGCATATTTACACTGCTTTTGTTTGTCATTTTGATACCTAATTCTTGGGGGTTTTGAAAGTTGATGTGGATACCTAACAAATTAAGTAAATTTGATCCATAATTATTTGACTTCTTGATATTATACACTGGGTCAATTTGATACCTAATTTTTAGGTGCTTTAAAGTTGATGTGGGAACCTAACAAATTAACTAAATTTTATACGTAAGTAATTGATTTCTTGAGATGTACTCTGTTTGGATTGTCAAATTGATACCCAATTTTTGCGGTTCTGAAAGTGGATGTGGATACCTAACAAGTTTAGTAAGATTGATACTTAAGGAATTTATTTCTTGATATTCACACCGGTTAGTTTGTCAAATTGATACCTATTTGACTTGGGGATTTTGAAAGTTGATGTGGATACCTAACAAATTAAGTAAGATTGATACTTCATTAAATGCTTCATTAAATTTAAATGCTACGTGCTATATCAAGATAGAAATTTGAGAAAAATAGAGGGGAGCTTTCTTCATCAATTTTGTATAAAATAATACATAAAGAATATGTCAATTTTCTTTATCATTATCCATTTATTTTTTATATTAAAGAATCTATATTTTTATTAAAAGATATAATTAGTACAATTTTTTTTGTATAGAAGTCTAATTAATGTCAATCACTGTTTAAATTATAATTTTTTTCATTTTTAGATCCGTTTTTAAATTTATTTTTTATTTTAATATTCTCTCTCTTACAGTTACCATATTAAGGGATCTACATAGTTGGCAGAAAATTTTTTTCCTTATTAAGCGCAATGACGCCTCCAGGTATCAAAAACTAACAAAAAGTTAGCATTTTTTGTAATTAGGGAAAGAGTCGGGATTCTTGGGTATTTTTGAAAACCTGAATGGGATTTCTAAAAATTACACTTAAAAAAATGAGAGTATTAGCCCGGCTTGAATAAGCTTGCTGATTTGTGGGGCTTTTAAAATATGGGTTGGGCCGACCAGTGGGCCAAATTAAAAAATAATTAAAAATAAAAATAAAATAGAGTATTAAAAATAATAAGAGTTTCAACTCAAAGTTCATTTAAACATTTTAACAATAAAAATTTAGATAAAAAATTTATTTTTATAATATGTAATAGTAACACCAATAACATGTAATATTGTCCTGTTGCTATTGATTTTGATAATTTTTAAATTATAATTTAATTTAAAAATTTATAAAAAATATACTTCTAAAAATGTGGGCCGACCCGGAAAGGCCCACGGCCCACGTACTAATAGGCTGGGCTAGCATACAATACTATATTATTTTTATATGCATCTTTGTAATTGACACGATACACACGTGCAAAGTAGTGCAAAGCACGTGTGTTAAACTAGTTGTACTATCACTCTAAAAATATTAAATATAATAAACATAATAAAAAACAAATGGTGAAGATTTTCTTATTATGGTTATATTCCTACAATGAGAATCCTTTTCCAACTAAATTAGACTTGATCTAGAAAGAAAATAGTAAAAAAAACAAACAAAAAACTTTCGGATAATAATTTTAAAAAAAGTCCAAAAATGAAAACATAAAGTTCTACAATCCAATACTAATTTCAATTAAACAATAACACTAAAACACATATTATCTATATAAAGCAACACACTTATACACCGATGGGTTTAGAGGTAATAATATTCTTTCTTTTTTTTCATAACATTATTTTATCCCATAATTTATATGCATGTTAATTGATAATTTGTCTGCATTTTTACTGGTTTCAATTTTTGTTTGTATACATGCATGCTTAGAAGGAATATATGTGTTATTTAAAAATTGAAGGAGTTTTCAGAATATGATTCTGCAGCCCCCACCGGAAGGAACTATAAATTAGTATTCAATATAAAATTATTATATTGTTAAAGTATAGCGTTCAAGTATACCATCTAAGTTATTGAAACTACAATGTTCATTCTCTTGCTAAAAATCTCAAATAAAAGAAACAAATGATAAGTAGATATTTTATTATTTGAATATAATGACCATCTGGGCCATTTTGCCCTTACCACGTTATTTTCCACCATTAGAGTGTTCCTATAGCGGTCTTAGGTCATTTATGACCTGCTGACACTAGTAACACAGTTGTCTGGTCATTCGTTAGGAAGTTGTGCAATTTTTCGTATTTTGAAAAGCCTTATACCTTAAAATTTGATCTTTTACCTGAGCTAGGGCCATTCTAAAATGCTTGATTGCTATTACGAAGTTGCTTTACTTGATCATGTATGTCTTGGGCTTTTTAATTAAGGGTGACAAAAATGTTTTAAAATTAAAAAAAAGTGACTCAAGTCTTAAGAATTAGGTGTAGGTGACAAAAAATTAATTAAGGATTAATAGTTTAAGTTGACTTTGCAAAAAGGTCCCCAACTTCAATTTGTTACACTTTAACCCATCAATACAAACCATTGTGCGCGACACGTCCGCGACGCGCATGCGTCGCGGAGTATTTTCCATGTCCAATTTCTCAGCAGCTGCTGCATATTGCCCAGCAGCTGCTGCATATTGCCCAGCAGCTGCTGGACCCGACCTTCGATTTTTCGTTAATGCGTATGGGAAGATGCCTATAAGGGGATGCTATCGTCCATGTGTAGTGATAACTTGAGTTTTATTACTCATACTACAACTAAAATGGTAAATTCACCAATGATCTTATACATTGCCTTCACTATCTCAGAAGTAATAAACAATCAATTGATCAATTGCACATGTAAGTGATGCTGACTAAGTAAATCACACTTATTTCGGGGGATGTTTCGATTAATTGGTCGACGTGGTCATCGTTATACATGAATATGAGGAATTTGGTCCAATTCAACACTAGAAATAACTCGATCGAAAACATTTTTTTACAAATTCTCAGCAGCTGCTGGGAAATGTACAGCAGCTGCTGGGAATTTCCCAGCAGCTGCTGGACCCGACCTTCGTTTTTTCGTTAATGCGTATGGGAAGATGCCTATAAGGGGATGCTATCATCCATGTGTAGTGGTAAGTTGAGTTTTGTTACTCCAACTACAACTAAAATGGTAGATTCACCAATGATCTTATACATTGCCTTCACTATCTCAGAAGTAATAAACAATCAATTGATCAATTGCACATGTAAGTGATGCTGACTAAGTAAATCACACTTATTTCGGTGGTTGTTTCGATTAATTGGTCGACGTGGTCATCGTTATACATGAATATGAGGAATTTGGTCCAATTCAACACTAGAAATAACTCGATCGAAAACATTTTTTTACAAATTCTCAGCAGCTGCTGGGAAAGACACAGCAGCTGCTGTACATTTCCCAGCAGCTGCTGGGCATTTCCCAGCAGCTGCTGGAACCGACCTTCGTTTTTTCGTTAATGCGTATCGGAACATGCCTATAAGGGGATGCTATCATCCATGTGTAGTGGTAAGTTGAGTTTTGTTACTCCGACTACAACTGAAATGGTAAATTCACCAATGATCTTATACATTGCCTTCACTAACTCAGAAGTAATAAACAATCAATTGATCAATTGCACAATCAATCAATCGGTGGTTGTTTCGATTAATTGGTCGACGTGGTCATCGTTGTACATGAATATAAGGAATTTCGTCCAATTCAACACTAGAAATAACTCGTTCGAAAACATTTTTTTACAAGTTGTTGTAGCAACTTGGCAACTTGCTGGATTATTCTCAGCAGCTTCTGGGAAATTCTCAGCAGCTGCTGGGAATTTAAGTGCATGTCCGCGATGCATCCGCGACGCGAACACGTCGCGGATGCACACTGTTTTTGCTTTCCAAAATTTTGGGATTTTTCGTTCCGGGCCCCGAAAAATTCAACCAACACCTACACAACCTTCAATATGTTAAGACAAGTGGGTTCACCCAAAAAAAGTCCCAAAAAAACTCCCGAATCGATCGCAAAACCACGCAACATTTTAAGCACAGGAAATGTGCATGTGTGCGATGCATCCGCGACGCGGACACGTCGCGGATGCACAGTGCGTCGCGTAGGAGTTTGAAAACTTGAACAATAGGGCAAACAAATTGAGAGAGATGAGAGAAAATGCGAAAACGGCTAAGGAAACAAAGAAAAAACCCTAAAAACGGCTAAAGGACTTTATATAGTCCTAGGGTCACGCGGAAAACGAGGAAATAAATACACTACTTCGCGACTGATCCGCGACGCGGATCGATCGCGGATCGACACTTAACCTTTAAAAAACTGCTTACACAGTTATATGCTTCTACGCGATCAGTCCGCGTCGCGGACTGGTCGCGGAACATGCGAAAACTACCGCTGGTGATTTTGTTTTTTTTAAAAAAAAATTTAAATTTTTTTTTTAAAAAAAATTATTTTTTATTTTTTTTTTTTAAAAAAAAGTTTTTTTTTTACATATGGGTTCCAAAAGTTTTAAAACTTTACACTTACACCCATCATTAACTTAATCAAATAATTAATTTAACTAATGACAAGTTTGACCGGTCTTGGTCAAACTTGTCACCAAAATTAATTTGGAGACTTTTTTGTCACTTGTCTCCAAATTTTCACGTATGTCTTTTATCTCAGCAGCAAGATTCCTGACAGTAGCAAGGTTGTGTGGCCAATCGATCAACCTTCCCATTTTGCTTTTGGTATGGACGAAAATGTTTTTGTATGATCTCATAAGTGGAATTCGAGAGGATAGAGCATAGACAGACCTAACATGCCATACCTTGTGCAAGATAGACAAGTTGTTCATGGTAAACTTCGACTTAAAAAAGGTATTTGAAATTGGTTTTGCAAAATACAGGAATGAAGAATCAAAGATCTGGTTGATTTTAAGACTCCACGCCTAGAAATAATTCATTCACAATCAAAGGGAAAATGGACCACCCTGTTCAACCAAAGCAAATACAACAAAAACAGAATAAAGACATAAACACAATTATACAACTTAAAAAACTACACTCCATATGCATGAATCCAGGCTCCCAGCAAGGTCAATGTCTCGATCCTCTCCTGCAGAAAGAAGTTCAAAAATAGTAAATAAAAATAAAGGGGGAGAAACAAAATAATCTATCTGGTATACTATCAAAGCATTCAATTTAGGCATCATCTTTAACTCAGCCTCACCTGATATCTATGCCCTTCAACTTTGGATGTACACGAGTAGCACTTACACTTAAATAAAGTGATTAAGTAGACACACGTGTCCTTCATGACATAATACACATAGGATGCTACATAGAACCCCACGTATGATGCATGTGTCTATTTGTTCAATTTTATACAAGTTTAAGTGTCTACTTGTGCACATCCGAAGTTGGAAAACATAGATGCAGTTAAAAGGCACATTTATGTATTGTTCAGACTTATATTGGAATAAAAAGAACAGTATTTCCTAGTCTGAATCCTGGTTCAATCATTCACATAAGTAAGAACAGGGTACTGTTCGGAATGCAAGGGGAAAAATTAGCTAAATAACTACACGAGAGATGGTTTTACAGGGCATTTTACGGATATGGTTGTGTAGACAAAAACTTAAAGAAGAGTACAATAGAGATTTAATCATGTCAATATAAATGAATTGCGACTGACCTCTCAACCTTCACTGTGTGTTCTTGGAATCAGTTTCAGGAGGGAATATGGTGAGCTTGAATTTCGGTTTCTTGCTTTCTATGTCTTTTGCGGATTTGACTGCTGCTTTGCTAGTATTTTCCAGTCTCATCTCTTGAAAGTTATGTATATCAGCCAAGCCAAGTGGCACACCCTTGAGTTTATCACATGAGACAAGAACAAGGTGCCGAAGTATTGGGAAATTAAGACTTGATGCCTTCCAGGATTCTAATTCCGACCTTTCAATCCACAACACCTGGAGAGCGCTAAAACCTCCTATCTCCGGCTCCCAAGACTCACCTATGAATGCATTTTCTTTCAACTTTAGGACTTCCAGGGATTCCAACTGTGCCAATCTATTCGCATCGCCCCAAGAAAACCTTGTGTTTGCCAAAGTTAACTTCTTCACTGTACGAACGAGTCTGAAGAATGCTGCGGGAAGGTGAAGTGCTTTATTCATGTAATGAACATCATTTAACATCTTCAAATGTTCCAGGCACTTTAGCTCTTCAAGATTGCTGATTCCACCCTTGGATTCAAGAAAAGCTGCCATTTGCCCCCGAATACTCAGTTTTTTCAGATAACAAGCCTTTGCTAGCACATCTTTCTTGCAACTTTCTGGTGCGACCATAGAAAGAGTTTGTAGACAAGAAGTTTTACCTGTCGGAGTAGCAGGTGGAGGTAATTTTGCAGGTATGTTTGTGTGGAGATGCCTCAACTGTAACAAGTTCCATACGTCAGCTTTTACATCAAGGTTGGACTCTGAGGTACTTGTATTGATTATTAGAGTTTGTAAATTCCAAAATTTACCAAAGGACGGAGGAAGGGCCTTGAAGTCACCTGAGATGGCAACATACCTCAAATGATATAACTGGTTAAAATCTTTGGAGAAAAGAAATTTGATGGGTTCAATGTCCAAGACCCTGAGAAGTGTAAATGCTTTGTGGATGTGTTTGATGTCATTAGGGGACAAGTCAATTTGTTTCTGTTCTGAGGAAAAACAATAGAAAGATCTTACATGTTCTGCAACAGGTTTGTCTAGTAGAAATTTATTCAGAATAGAGGGGTGAATACACAACCGACGACAAGTATCCTTGTCTTGAATGGAAGGAATAGCTTGATCGGATGTTAGATGCATTTGCTGAAAGAGCCATTTGTTACTAGCCTTTGTTCTGCAGAACTCATGCAGCATGTCGTGAAGACGACATATTTTTATTTGACCATCAGACTTCTTTCGCATCAATACCACTAAATTTCTATTGACAAGATCATTCAAATAAAACTCGGCAATCTCCTCAAGAGTGTATGTCTGTTGGGGCTTTATTAATCCTTCAGCTATCCACAAACGAATCAATTTCCAAGAAGGGATATCAAAGCCTCGAGGAAAGACACCACAATATAAAAAGCACGTCTGCACTTCTTGAGGTAAACGATTGTAACTCATCTCTACAAATTTCAAGCATCCATCTTCATTACTTTTATAAAGATGTTCTGCCACATTTTTCTGAACTCTTAGCCAATCATTTGTATTCGGACGACCTCTTAATGCTCCTGCAATTACCACTACTGCAAGTGGTACTCCACCACAGCTTCCTGCAATTTTGTTTCCAGGTTCAACTAATTCATCAGGACAACCCTTCCCAAAAACTCTCTTTACCAACAATTCAAAACTTTCTTTGGGAGTCAAGAATTTCAGATCATGAGGTTCTGGATTGGCATAAGTAGCTAGATATCTGTCACGCGTGGTCATCATGATTCGATGCCCTTTTTTGTTTTCTGCAAAAACTTTCTTTACGTGATCAATGACTTCTGCTACCCACACATCATCTAAAACAATGAGACATCTTCCCCCTTTACCCATAAAACCACTTATTACCTTTGGTAATGTGTCCACATCGTCATTGAGATGATCTTCTATGCGTCTTGTGAAGAATTTGAGAATCCTAAGATAAATATCCTTTATTTTGTATTCCTGACCGACGTAAACCCAAAGGATGCTGAAGAATTCATATGAAAGCTTAGGATCATTGTAAATTTTTCTTGCGAGTGTAGTTTTTCCAAGTCCTGGCATACCCACCACTGGGATAATATCCAGACTTTCCGCGGGTCCTTCAACAAGTCGCTTGATCACTTTCTTAGCTTCCTCATCAAACCCCACAACTTCATCATCCTCCAAAGAAGGACCCTTTTTAACATAATAAACAAATGGATTGCATTAGAAAACAGAGTGGCTAATATTCACAAGAAGATAATTAAGTTATATATGGTTGAATAATCTTGCACTGTAGTATAATGTGATCTATACGACGATAGGAGTATAACATATTATTTAGTAGTAGTAGCCTAAGGCGAAAATCGACCGTAAATAGAACTTAGTATTTTTCTAAAAAAATCTATAACCTATTATTACTAAAATAAAAATTGAGGCGCCTAAAATTTGGAGACTTAAGGCATTTTGTCTTTTTTCTGACACTGTCGAACCACCCCTGACTAGCTTAGTATCTATTTTGTGCTACCAATATTGATTTGTAGACAAGAGGGAGTTGCTCGAATTATAAATACCCTCACTTCCAACTTTAAACTTGTGATTTCCAATCATCAAAGGAGCAAATATACATAAATCATCAAGTCTGTCTTACATCATCAAGATTGAGTGCATACTCTTTACTTCTTAATAAGCAGAGTCAACATTTAAAGAAGAAGATAAATGAACAGTTTGTTGTAATGATATCATATAAACATATTTCAACTATCAAATTTTTGCAAGCTTCTTAGATCAACTATCGAAAAAGGGCCTAAAATGTCCTCAAATTATTGAAAGTAGTACAAAAATATTCTTCATCGACCTATTGGCCCTAAGATATCCCTGTCATCCACCTTTGAGTCCAAAAATATCCTTCATTCATCTGTTTTGCTCACTTATACCCTTCAAACTAACAACTCTTTCTTTTTTAAAAAAAATATGTTTCTTATGTTTCATTTTCTTATGGAATAAAGTAAACCTCTCATCCTCAATTCTTTAATTACAAAAAAAGAATCTTATATATATTTTTTATTTTTTAAAGTTTGTTTTGGGATATAAAGAAAGAAATTATTTTGATTTGGACATGAAGAAGGTATATTTTTGCTAGTAGTTTTGATATAGTTTTTTAAAAAAAAAAGTTTAGGGCCACGAAGAAGGTATATTTTTTTAGATTTAATTTTATGAAAAAAATTCTTCAAAAAACACTCTTAAAAAATCCAAAGTTTCAACAATACATATTTTGTAATTTAAAAAAAATCTGTAAATACTTGTATCTTTTTTAGACAAAATAATTAACCTTTTTAAGTATCAACGCGATTTATTTATTAAAATCGATTTAGCTTTCTTCATTTTTTATTTAATCAAATTTGAATAGTTTTCATTATTTTTTATTATACATTAAAAAAATAAAAATTTACTCTCTGATAAATTAAAAACTTACTTTTTCATTAACTTTATATATTTGTAAAAAGATTTCTTTATTTAGAAAGAAAAATCGGTTAATTATTTTAAATAAATCACTTTGATCATTTTTAAAAAAATATCACGTTGATCACTAAAGAGATACATTATTTTAGTTTAGATAAATTATGAAAAAAAAATTAATAGAGATGAGGATTTATTTTATTCCATATAAAAATGAAACACAATAAATATTTTTAAAAAGAGAGTTGTTAGTTTCAAAGGTATAAGTGAGTCAAAAAAGCATTTTGGACCTGGATGACAAGACATTTTAGAGCCAATAAGTGGAGATGGAGGACATTTTATTATTAATTTAAATAGTTCAAACACATTTTAGATCTTTTTCATATCTGAAATTCTTGCATCATATATAAAAGAAGTCAAAAGAAGATTTAATAAAAATTATGGGCATAAAATTCTCAGTTAACATACTCATGACAACATCCACATAAAAGGAAGCGACTTGTGTAGCAGGTGAAGTCCAAAATGTTTTATAGTACAGAAAAGATGGATATTTAAACATTACTTCAACAAATCAAAAATCAGATTAGGGACGGCAACAGGGCGGGGCAAGTACGGGTTGAGTTTAGAACTATTAGGGGTGGGTTTTAGTGCTATGGGGATGCACTATTAGGGGTGGGTTTTAGTGCTACGGGAGTGCGGGACTTGTTGAGGTAACTATTTTTAAAATTAATGTGGGGCGGGTTGCGGGTTTAAAAAATAGATAGAAATTCGAAGAAATTAAATTTTTGTAATTAATAAAAATTAAAGATATAAACTTTTTATATGAAATATTGACTTTAATTTTATTTTTTTCTAAATTTTAAACTAGACATGTCTGGTAAATTATTAGTTGTTACAATGTTAATTAGAAACTTTTAAGTAACGATTAAGAAACAATTGTTAAAACGTTAACTAAAAATAGTTAATTAGTTGTTGAGATGTTAATTAGCGAAAAAATTAAATTTAATTAAAAAATAAAAAAAAACCTTTAAAATTTAAGCGGGGCAGATTTATGGGAAGATCTAGACGGGGCGGATTGAAAATGAAAAAAATTATCACGTGAAACAAAACGAAGCGATTTAAAAATTTTATAGGTTAAACTCAACCCGCCTATTGCGATCCCTAAAATCAGATAAAAGAATCTTATAATTCAGACAAATTAAAAGGAATCAAACAAGGAGATAAGTGACAATTGGATGATAAGACACTAACTTTAATAAAGGTTAGAAATATTGTTACATTTTCTTTTATGATTATTTATTTTTTCAGTAATACTTTAATTTTAATTATTTATGTGTCATATTTAAGATTATAAAATTAAAAAATATTTTAATATATTTAACATAATTTTAATTTAAAACTATAAAATTATTTTTTTAAATCATTTTTTTTCAAACATAGGAGATCTTTCACTCTTTTGCCTAACTTTTAACTCATAATTTTAACATTGAATGCTAAGGATAATTTTGTGAGCAATTTCCTCAAAAATAAAAAATAAAAACTTTTATCGAACCTGCTCGGGGACACTTTTTTTAGGTAGCTCAAGAATTGGGCTGGGCTGAAAAGCCTGTTGATTATTTTCTCGAAGTTTCTTCACTTTGTCATGTATCCCTTTAATCTCTGTTGCAAGTGCCTTAACTATACTGATATGACTCACTTTATCCAAAAATCTTCCTACTTTATTCTTCTCTCTATGCAGCTTCGACTGAACCAGAAACTTAT
This sequence comes from Solanum rostratum, assembly GCA_029948455.1. NCBI lineage: Eukaryota > Viridiplantae > Streptophyta > Magnoliopsida > Solanales > Solanaceae > Solanum > Solanum rostratum. The sequence continues at coordinate 61,050,513 of CM057053.1, forward strand.
CGATTACATCTTCAGCTTTATGTACCGTTTTTTGAATATCTTTCACCAATTGATCCCATTGATTACTCTCACTGTGGTATTTCGAAGCATCGTCGAGGAATGCTTTCAGCCGCTGCACTTCTTCCAACAAATTATTGAATTCGTCATCTAAACCTTTAATTAACGCCACATTTTCGCTTAACAGCTGCAATAGATTCTCCACCAGAAAGTTCACTACCGCATCCGCCATACCTCTTTCTTCTCTTCCTTAACAAATGTGAGAGGGATAAGAGTTTTTGTTTTTTTGCAGGATGAGCCATTCACTTTAGCCTCATCTTATATATATGTGGAAAGGAATTTTTTTAATTTCTTTAGTTGACCCAATTGTTTAATAAGTCTTTCTGTCATTATTCTAAGTGGTCTTTACTTTTACACTTTAGAGAAAGTAGTTTTACTTTTATTGTTAATAAGAGTGGTAAATATATACCTTTGTTACATAAATATTTTTTAAAATATATCTTTCTCGTTTAATGAAAGTGAAAAATTAATCATTGAATCAAACAAGTAAAACAAAAAATTACATGTGACGCAAAAGCATATTCAAAATTTTGAAAAAATGATATACTATTACGTAAAGATGGATCTAAGATATAAATTCGAATGAATTGATCTTTTAATTCATATCGTTGAATTTGTCTAACTTTTACCCATTTAACTTTTTATTCTTACTTTAATTAAAGATGTGCACGTAATAATCATTTTATAATTCTGGGCATAGGTTCACATATTAACGTGTAAGTATTTTTTTAAAAAAAATAATACTAATATATATGATTTAGGAAGAAAAACATGAGCTCACGATGCTAGATTCGCTCACATCAAAACCAAAATCTACAAATATAATTTTTTTTAAATGAAAATTCAAAATTAATTTTTTTTTTCATTTTTTGGTTGGGTATATATATCTATGTGATTTAATTTGTGTAACCAAAGAAATAACATATGAATCATTTTTATATAAAAAAAAATATTAGTTATAAATAGAAAAAATCATTTTAGTCTAATGAGTTACGGCCTTTGGATGTTAAGGCAGTTTCTTTGCAATTTCGAGATATATATTTATATTAATAAATAAATTATATTTCTAGTCTTTGTCTATTGTTTGTATTAGTTGACCAAATAGGACAAGAAACTTGGCAATTACGAAGCTGCTTTTCAGTGTTCACATTGCAATAATATATATAGTAAGGACAGAGTACCCTACTCACACTATTTTTATTTATTTGTAACGAGGAAAAAGACTTGAAATAATAGAGAGGAGGACCTACTAGGTTAACTTTGTGATAAATCGCTCATGTGATCACCCACAATTTCCAAATTGATAGACAAAGTATTTCTACATCTCAATTTTCAAGCACCATCGATTCAAGAATATGATAAGAGAAGCGAGACTGATATGATATAGACATATAAAAAGAAGGTGTGATATGTTAACTGTAATGAAAGTTAATTAGGAGGAAGTCGTAAGCTGAAGAACTGGGGAAGGTGATGAGATAGGATATATAGCTTCGAATGATTAAGAAGAGATAATCTTAGATTGGAAGGTGTGGATGTCGAGAATTAGGATAAATAGCTAGTGCATAATCGAATATTATTGTACTTCTAGTAGTATAATTTAGCAGTCACGTGATTTCTTTTTCTCCGATGTGTATAGTATCTATTGCTAGATGGCCTGTTTTGTGCATTGCGACTTTATTGTCTCTTTTTTATTATTCTTACTTTCTTATGTTGCTTACATATTTATCGAAAATAGCAACTTCTCTATTTATCGTTATAATATCGAAAACACACCATAACACAATAATTAATGATTCAAAATATTTAAAAAATAAATTAAAAAAATAATTTATTTAAATCTTGAAATTCAAAAGATGACATATAAATATATACAGAGAGAATATTAAAATTAGTTCAATCTGTTTAATGTACTCAAAAAAGTGAGAAATCACTTTAAATAATCGTGGACTCAATTATTGTACCCGAACGATATTTTCCTTCATTGGTGATTTAAGGGACCTCCAAAAGGATATGATTGAAAAAAGGGGATTCGATATGCTCAAAGAAAAGCACTTTAAGGTCTTCGAAGAAAAATATAAGTGCAAAATAAAAACAAATTAGTTGTTTGGATATTAAATAAAATTTAAAAAAAAATATTTTTTGGTTATATATTGAATTGATTTTTAGCTATTTTTGAAGATAGTTTTTTAAGTTCGAAAAATTGATTTCAATGATTTTTTTAATCATCGTAAAGTTAATTATTTTTTTTTCGAAGTGATATACATATCCATTTAACAATTTACACCCTTCATTTTTGGTATTTATACTCTAATTAATACATATTTTTGAGATTTGGTTAAGTTGATACCTCTCCGTCCTAAATCAATTGAATTTTTGAGGGTTTTTTCAAGGTTCAAAATAATTGAATTGTTCAAAGTTTAAGATGAATGTTTGAAATTTTTTCATATTTGTCCTTTCATTTATTAAAATTTTATATTTTTTAGGAGATAACTTACACTATATATTTATGACTTCACAAAGAGCAATAGTAAAAAATATAGTTTAAATTTTTATTTTTAAATATTTTTCTTAATATGTGAATATTGATTCACAAATTCAATTAAAATAGAACGAAGAAATTATTATAATTTGAAACTTGTTGAGATTCGAGAAGCTCAGTGTGATATCAGAGTAATTGAAATATTTAATTAGTTATTGCACAATTTTTTTTGGAGTGATGAATTTCAATTCATAATTGTTATCAAAATTTTAAATGCTGGAGCTCCTATGTATGGACAAAGTAATGATTCTCTTAGGACATAGTGCACACTTGTTTGGATATTTGTAATTCATGCTTATTATATTGTTATTAATTAAATGCTGTGATTATTTATTCTTATTATTATTACTATTTTACATGACCTTGTTTTCAATAATATTATTTTGAAGACAAGCATATCTGATCTGGTTCGAGTTGTTTGTATTTTTTTGTCATTGATGTCTAGTTTATCTCATTATAATATCCTACATCTTCTTTTATTAGATGTCTCGTGACTGTGTTGGTACGTTGATTATATATGGTTATTTTTAAATAATATAATAAATATTTAAATTTAAATTTTTTTTGGGGGTAGAGATTTCATTCAATGTTCGGTATTCGTATTGGAGCTTGATTATTCCGAATTTGTGCTTGACTATTTCGGAATCGTATTGCGTAGGCTCCCTATTTGGGGGAAGCAATTCATACTAAGGATTTTTTTATAATCGGAACTCAAATTTGAGACCTCTAATTAAACGGAGGAGCAATACTATCCACTTTATTTGGTGGATTTAAACTTTAGTTGAAATAAAAGAACCATATTATTTAGTAAAATTTTCATAAATAGTCTAGGTTTGAAACTTAATATGGTCAAATAGCTATATTTTACACAATTATACAATATAATTTCGGCTATGTGACCTGGAAGGGAGGAGAGACGCGAGCGAGATCGAGAGAGGGAGAAGAGAGGCGAATTGTATATGTATATTTGTCAAACTGTATGTGTATATCTGGCGAATAATTGTATATGTGTAATAATTAATTAATTAATTAATATATATATATATATATTTGTATATCTAGCAAGTGAGATTGGGAGAGGGAGGAGAGAGACGAGCGAGAGTGGAGAGAGGGGAATTGTATATGTATATACATCGAATTAACTATGTATATCTGTCAAAATAATTGTATATATGTAGCTGGTATACATTTTTAATTGTATATCTGCAAGAAATACTATAGCTATAAATTGTAATTTTTTCAAATTATAATTATATAATGTAAATGCATAACATATATTTGCCTAATTATGTTATTTTTCCTGTTATTTATGATTTGAAACTTCTCTAAATTGTATTTCCACTTGAATGCCTCCTCAAAGGGAGTACAGTAACATATTATGTGTTGATTGCGACGCTTAAATTACACCGCAATTATAGTATAAAGTGACACGGTTAAACATAGAACCCAATAAAGTTGGGGTTGAATCTCATAGGAAATTTGGATGTTACGTGAAAGATTTACTCATGTGTAATTGATTGACTAACTTAATTTTTACCCATATTGAAAGTTGTTTTTGTATTTATTTAACTAAGAATTGAAAGAATAATTAAAACAACTATACTACTTGTAATATAAGTAACTAAATAGTATATTAGACAAAACTACATATAAAATAATACAAGTCACAATTATTGATAATTCAAAATATCTAAAAATTATCAAAAAAATTACAATAAAAAAAACTATCTAAAATTTAAAATTTGAAAAATGCCACATAAATTAACACTCGGAAAGTATTGAACTTATTCAATCCAATAAATTAAATTACCTCAAAAGGTGAGAAATCACTTAAAATAATCATCGACTCAATTATCGTTTTCCTTGGGTCGTCATTAAAGGGACCTCTAAAGGATATGATTAAAGAAAAAAGGGACCTCTAAAGGATATGATTAAAGAAAAAAGGATTCTCAATTAATCACTTAAACACTTTTAAGTGAGAAATCACTCAAATAATCAAAGATTCCATGTTTAAGGTGATACGTGTAGTAAAATTAAACAACCATTGAGAGAAAGAGGGATTGAGAGCACTGGAGAAGAGCTAAGTGTGACGACCCGCCACTTGATCTTATAAAAGGGGGAAGAATTGAGATCCTTAGAGGGGTTTGTCGGAGGCTCTAGAATAATATAGATGAATCTTGAGAAGACTTGGAAAAATCTAGAACCATGTAGTCAAGTCTTGGAGGGTCTTAGAATCCTCTAGATATGTAAAGAGTTCTAGAAGTAGGGAACAAATTATAAATATAGAAGGACTTAGAAAGTAAAAATTATTTACACTTTAGCCCCTAGAGAATAGTATAAATAAAGGGGTCATTCATTTGTAGCAACCATCCAGAAATTGTAAGCATTCTCCAAGTATAATACAAGTCTTCTTTCTTACAAAGCTCTCTTTGTCTTCTTAATCTTACGTTTTCTTAGCAATCAAGTTGAAAGGTTTACTTGTACTTGCAAGATTGTGAAAGAGTCGTGAGCGAATCGACAAGTGTCGCACGGGAGTCTTAGTGAGAGTTCTAAGTCCATGACAACGTGGTACTAGAGCCAGGTCATTACTAAGGGATATGGCAAGTGAAGGAGACTTTGATGCCACGAACGCCGCCAACATTATGCTGGATGTCGGCAAGAAGCAATGCAAGGGGAAGAAAGGCTCCAAGAAGATTGAGGAGGTATCGATCGAGCCGACACCAAGCAAGGTCGTAACAACCCACTCACTCTCGGCCGCCGAGTTGAGTGACGAAGAACGAGCTGGGGAACCGGCCAATGTCACGCCCGACATGGAATGGATTGCGACGGTGGGATGCTGCCAGACAAACGGTGGAGTTCTTAGGCAAGCACTTGAATCAGTTCGATGGCAAGTTTCAGACCTTGGAGGAGTTCACCCTTGAGGAGAGCGATAACATCCGAAAAGAATTGGGCGGACGTCAGGCGGCGGAGTATGAGCTGATGGAGACCATCACTTCCCTAGAGTGTCAACTCATGGACGCACTAAGCAGGATAGAGGCCAGAATGAAGGCACTTGAGGAAGGCGTAGAAGAGGGGAGATATGATGCGCCGGCTGGAGAAAGGGAGGTCAGGATCAAGGCTCCCAAGCCATCTGTGTTCAAAGGCATACGTAACGCACAGGAGGTAGAAAACTTCCTATGGCACTTGGAGAATTATTTCAAGTGTAACAAAGTGAAGGGTGATGAGACAAAGATCAACACCGTTGTGTTGTATTTGACGGAGATGGCCATGTTATAGTGGAAACAAAAGGAGTCGGAGATAGGTAAGGGGCTATGCACTATTAACACATGGGAGCAGTTCAAGAGTGAGTTCAAGAAGGCTTTCTTCCCAAATAATGCCATCTATGAGGGGAAGCGAAAGTTTAGGGAGTTGAAGCAGACGGGTAGCATAAGGGCCTACCTGAAGGATTTCACTACCCTCATGCTCCAGATTCCCAACCTCACGGATGAGGATATGATGTTCCACTTTATGGACGGGCTAAAAAATTGGGCGGAGATGGAGTTCGAACGCCGATAAGTTAGGACCATCAATAAGTCCATCACACAGGCAGAGGCTTTGATGGACTCTCGGTACGACATGTGAGATAGAGACCGAGAAGAGGATTCGAGAGGTAATCACAACCATGGTGGGGGAGATGGTGGCAAAGGCAAGGCTTGGCATCCACATCCCAAGCATCATGACACCTGTAGGCTTAATAACAGGAGCTTCGGGCGACAAAGCATCGAAGAGGTCAAGTGTCACGCCCCGGGAGGGTACCCTTGGCGTGGTCGGCACCTAGAAACTATTGCTAGTCCCCAAGGGAACCATTTAGCCTTATCACATTTATTCAATCATATAACTGTACTAAATAGCGGAATTGAAAATAAGTAAATGGGCACATCACATCTAATGTCTCAAAATGATATAGATAATAATAAAGGCTAGTAGAAAGAAACTAGCTCACGATCTCATTATCAACGTTCAACCATCATCTATGAAGCCTCTATCACTAATCATGTCGTACCAATGACAGATCCATCGCTACCCAAATCAAAATAAAAGAAATAGTCCAATCTAACTCTAAAGCAGGATGAAATAAAAATAGTGGATCTTCCGGAATAGGGGAGGCTCACCAATGAGCTATGAATCTCGGATCTTCAACGGTTTGCCTGTTGTCGATCTCTAGTACCTGCCTCTGCATCATAAAATGATGCAGTCCAAAAGGGACATCAATACTTGGAATGTACTGGTATGTAAAATAGCTGAGTGAAACAGAAACTGGTAGAATAATATGGAAACAACATCAACTTAAAATAATTATCAAATAACATCAAATCGTCAAATGTCTATCTATGCAAGAATAAAGAGTAGACAAGTGACCCGTCAACAACTCAAACTCATCAATCATCTCGATATCATCTCAAAGGAGTTCATCTCCTCTCATCTCATCTCAGAGGAGCTCACCTCCTCTCATCTCATCTCAGCTTAGAGGAGTTCACCTCCTCTCATTTCATCTCAACTCAGAGTACTCGAGGTAGGAAATTTATGAGAGTTTCTCTTATCTGATAATAATCACTTATGAGCCAGTGAATGTACAACAATCTCGCTGATATTGCCACAGCCATTCCAAACTTGCCAGGTAGGGAACGATCGAAATCATATTGGCTCAACCAATATGGAGTCAGTACTCAACAGGTCCGCTATTGCTTTCAGAGACTGTTACTCATGAGGGAACCATAATATATATGTGATGGTTCTAAGCCTCATCTATGTTAGGCGACGTAGTTTGACGAGTTCAAGCTGGACTAGTTCTTATTCTTTCGATGCTCGATACTCCTCCCATGACTCAATGTTCATAAAACCTCCATCTCGACCAATCTCATAGGGACTCGAACCCCGTCATCGATCAGTATCTGATAGGGACTCGAACCCTGTCACCATTCAACTCATAGGGACTCTAACCCTCTCATCAATCAATCTCATCAATGACTCAAGATTTAGGACAATCATTAGGGATCAATCTAACAGAGACATCGATAGAGTTCATTTATAGAGACTCGTAAGGCAATCAAATTCTATCAACTCATCATCATTCTCTCATCACAATCAACAATCTCAACTCAAAGCTCTAGACTCAATTCTCAAGTTCATTATGCATGTTTTTCAAATTAGTCATGTAGGATTATGCAAATTCTCATGAAAATGTTTAATTTAAGAAAACAAATAGTATGATGATCATCAACATAGAAAAACATGTAATTTCAAATAAAATTTTAAGAAAAACCATCAAGAGTTCATGTAAGTAGACTCTTGAACCATCAACTCATCTATGATCATCTATGGGGCACATGAGAGAACAATCTCATACTTTTAGTTTAGCCTTACATACCTGGGATGAAGCTATCAATTAGTCACATCAACGATTTCTTCTCAAATCTCTCAATCTTAAGTTCTTCTCCTCTTTCCTCAAGCCCTAGCCTTGTTAGATTATGGAATATGCTTAGAATAGGGGGTTTAGACATTTTTAACGTCAAAATGACCTTATTAGATTGCGTATAGAATTTAGGAGGGGTTGAAAATTGACCGGAATGCCCCTCGTAAAAATTAGAAATTTTCAGCTCGAAAATCCAGTCCGTGACGCGGACTGGTCGCGCACAACGTATTTTTAGAAAAAGTTTCGGAACAAGTTTTTTCAATCCCATTGAAAATTTTCAAAAAAAATAGAAATGTTGGTCCGCGATGGAGGCGCGACATGCTCCTGTCATGCACCAACACTGTTTTGCGCTTCGGATCGAAAAAGTATCTTTTGATCAGGTCGCTCTAAAAATCTACCAAGACCATTTTCTCATTTAATTTTTCGTGTTGATCACAAATTCGGCTTCGGATTCGCCATACGAGTACTGAAAGATGCGTTACACGCATACCCTCACTCTAAGGGTATTGGTAATTTTACCGGAAGTTACATCTAGGCACATCCCGAGAAAGAGTTTAAGTGCTACATATGCAAAGGGTCACATAGCTACAAGAAGTGCCCCAAACTGAAGAGCCTTGGTGCTATACTGCGAAAACAGCAGGAGTAGAAACCGTAAGAACAGGCACTCGAACCAGGGGAAGGATCAGGCACATCATGGGTAGGCATGATTGGGCTATGCGGAACTATCACACAGTAACCGGAGAAGCCAAAGGAGTACAGTGCGCAGTACGCAGATATCACGATCAATGGACAACCCGTTTGTGCCATGGTTGACACAGGCGCAGAGGCTAACATCATGAATAAGTCCGCGACAACCAAGTTGAGGCTGAAGTATAATCCAAGTAATGCGCAACTTAGGACGGTCAATGCGTCAATGACTCCTGTGCGTGGACTTTCTTAGGGAGTCGACATAGTGTTGGGAAAATGGCATGGTAAGACCAACTTTCATGTCGCACTATAGATTTCTTTGACATAATTCTACGGCAAGAGTTTTTCCAAAGGTGTCACGCGGTGATCAATCCCTATTTCCCACAACTTGTGGTCATGAAGCAAGGAGGTTCCTATATGGTACCCTTAGTCAAGATAGCCAAGTCAGGGAGACAAGCTCAACTATCGGCCTTGCAACTTGTGGAGGAGATTAAGGAAGGGCGGCCATTGTCGTGTTCCATGCCCGCTAAGAGGAGAAGTCATTGGAGGAGAAACCATCGAAGGAAGCCAAATGGGAGCAAAGACGACCAATCGCAACAATGCTCCTCATGTGCTGAAAGGGATAATCTCCAGAGAAGACCACATGAGAACGACATGAAGACTTGTGGCAGTTCGAGGAGAGTCCGGGAGTTCCTACTACAATATTGTGCCGAGGACGTCGCAACATAAGGTGGGGGAGAGTGTGATGGCCCACCACTTGATCTTATAAAAGGGGGGAAAATCTAAAGTCTTACAAGGGTTTTTAGAAGGCTGTAGAATAATATAGATAAATCTTGAAAAGACTTGGAAAAATCTGGAACCACATAGCTAGGTCTTGGAGGGTCTTAGAATCCTCTAGATATGTAGAGAGTTCTAGAAGTAGGGACCAAATTGTAAATATAGGACTTAGAAAGTAAATGTTATTTGCACTTTATCCCCTAGGGAATAGTATAAATAGAGGAGCCATTTGTTTGTAGCAACCATCCAGAAATTGCAAGCATTCTCCAAGTATAATACAAGCCTTCTTTCTTACAAAGCTCTTTTTGTCTTCTTAATCTAGTGTTCCCTTAGCGATCAAGTTGAAAGGCTTACTTGTATTTGCAAGATCGTGAAAGAGTCGTGAGCAAATCGACAAATGTCACACGAAAGTCTTAGCGAGAGTTCTAAGTCCGTGACATAAGTTTATGAAATTGGTCAATTTGGATAAATATTAGAAATCTTAGTTAATTATATAAAGTAACTTTATGAACCACGTTAAAGTGTAATTATCTCAAATAAGATTATGATAAAGACTTACTCAATTTGTTTTAATTTTTTGTCTTGTTTTAACTTGATATGAATTTAAGAGAGCAATTCTTTTTTTAATCTTGTGGTATTAAACATATCATGAGATTGAGTTGTTCTTTTTGGTTCTCACACAGTCATGTATTTAATCATGTTTATATCTTCTAATTTTAAACGGCCTCTGGCAGAAATGCAAATAAATTTGCGTAAATAGACCCTTGTGATCGGCCCTTTCTTGAATCCTGCGCATAGTGAAAGCCTTAGTGCACCAAACTTGCACTTTATCTTCTGATTTTAAACATGTCATGCTGACTTTTTGCCTTTCCTTTTTGCTTAGAAACATGTAATTTTTTGCTTTGCAAATGTTAGTTTGGTTATCGGAAACTATTTTTCTGCCTTAAGAAGATATGAAAGGTTTTCATACATTTCACGAATTACACAAGCTATGTTGTTCTAATTGCAGTTTTGGTGTTGGTATGGTGCTTTCTTCTTGTAATTATTGTTAGATGTCGTTTGTTTTGAAACTATTTGCTTCTGATTGTTTGTTTGTAGTATTTATTTTTCTTAGTTGGATTGAGATATAGAATCTTGTGAGAGCCTAGCTTTTTGCAGTGCTCGATGGTAAAATATGTGTTGTTTTGTAGTATAAATTTTGTGATATATTATTTGATATATTGTTCTTCCATTAGCTACCATTGTCACTCTTCTATAACTATGTCTCAGCCAACATGATCGCGAACGAATTCAGAAAATTGCATAAAAAAAACTAAACAAACCTACCTTATCGAAGCACAAGTGAGCCAAAGGTCCTATTGTCTAATTTCACAACTGGTTGCTGCGAAAATGAAACTAACAGTTAAAAGAGGATTGGCACAAGTTTGGCGTTTGCATCACTTCATCTTTTCTTCCTTGAACAGAACATGACGATTAACACGAGGATCAAACTTTCTAAATTCAAGCTTCGTCTGATTCGTTATAAGCGTTTTGGTCTTCTTCTTCACATAGAAAAATCCAGTTCCAGCAGCTGAAACAAGCCTCACGAATAGAGCGCCAGCCTTCTTCTTGTCACCCATTAGCTTATTTTAGTAGAGACAACTGAAAAGAGAATGAAGTTTTAGTTTTCCAAATGTATAGAGCTAAATGGTTGAAAAACTAACAATTATCACAGATAAGTTTAAACTTATACAGAGTCTTTAGTATGGTGATGGTGGTTCTCAATAGTTTAGGTTGTGTAGGCTTGCAGTGGCTCAAGGAGCTACTCGAGTGTTGATACAACAACAATGACTAAAAACTATGCCTTGGTCTCAAACAGTTGAGGTCAAATACATGAATCCTCACTGACCATGTTACACCATTTAAATTCCACCTCATGACAATTTTTTATGACTGTGAAATCTGTCTAATGCCAATCCATAGGACGTGCCATAATCCTTCCGACTCGGCATTAACAGGCACACCCATTTACCCTTCACCACTTAAATACTAGGTTTAGCTCACATGGCAAATAAGCTACTTGGAGCATTGATGACCAGAGAAATTTTACTTCCTAATCAATTATCATTTTTCATTCCAAAACACGCAGTCCACACATGCACAAGAAAACACATCAGAAAACTTCTCTCCTATGACCATATACAAGAACACACAAAATAGCAAGACAATACAAGCGTTATAATAACGCTGCTTTCTAGTCCAAAATGAGTTTTCCTCCTTTACTTTAAGTTTGTTCTGTTATTCTTGGTTAGACTTTTATGCGGCAGTACCTAAACATTTCATCCAACACTAGATCTCAGCAGAGGTCAATCCTAGATTTAAACTTTATAAGTTCTGCATTGTAGAACAACCACCTCAAGTCCCGAGTTTAATATTTTGTACACATTAAGTGAATTTTCCTAGCATATATAACGGATTTGGACAAAAGCTAGTGTATTCTGCCGAACCGATATATTAGAAGCCTACATCCAGCACTATGCCTTAGCAGAGGCCGATCCAAAGTTTGAATTTTATAACCTCACCATTGTGGAACAACAAACTCAAGTTCTGAATTTAATTTTTGTACACATCTAGTGAATTTCCTAGCATATATACCGGATTTGGATCAAGGCAAGTGGATCTACCGAATCTCTACCTTAAAAGTCTACATCCATCACTATGCCTAAGCAAAGTCAGATTCAAAATTTGAACTTTATGAACTCTGCACTATAGAACAACTACCTCTAGTTTTGAACTTACACATTTAGTGGATTTCCAAGGATATATACCGGATTTAGACCAAAGCTAGCGAACTCTACCAAACCTATAGTCCTATAGCTTAAAAGCCTGCATCCAACACTATGCCTAAGCAAAGTCAGATTGAAGATTTGAACTTTATGAGCTCTGCATTGAGAACAACCACCTCAAGTTCTGAACTTACACATTTAGTGGATTACCTAGCATATATACCGGATTTAGACCAAAGCTAGTGAATTCTACCAAACCTATAGTCCTATACCTTAAAAGCTTACATCCAACACTATGCCTAAGTGGAGTCAAATTCAAGATTTGAACTTTATTAGCTCTACACTATAGAACAACAACCTCAAGTTCTGGACTTAAGACATTTAGTGCATTCTTACTAGCATATATACAGGATTCAGAAAAAAGCTAGTTAACTCTACCAAACCTATAGTCCTATACCTTAAAAACCTACATCCAACACTATGCCTAAGCGGAGTCAGATTCAAGATTTGAACTTTATGAGCTTTGTATTGAGAACAACCACCTCAAGTTCTGAACTTACACATTTAGTGGATTTCCCAGCATATATTCCGGATTTAGACCAAACCTAGTGAATTCTACCAAACCTATAGTCCTGTACCTTAAAAGCCTACATCCAACACTATGCCTAAGCGGATTTAGATTCAGGATTTGAAATTTATGAGCTCTGTATTATAGAACAACAACCTCAAGTTCTGAACTTACAAATTTAGTACATTTCCTAGCATATATATACTGGATTTGGATCAAAGCTAGTGATTCTCCAAACCTATACGTTAAAAGCCTACATCCAACACTATACCTAAGCGTAGACAGATTCAAAATTTGAACTTCATGCGCTCTGTACTGTAGAACAACCACCTCAAGTTCTGAACTTACACATTAAGTGATTTCCTAGCATATATATCGGATTTGGACCAAAGCTAGTGAATTCTACGGACCCATGCCTTAAAAGCCTATGTCCAAACTATGCCTATGCAGAGTCAGATTTAAGATTTGAACTTTGAGCTCTGCACTGTAGAACAACCACCTAAAGTTCTGAACTTACAGATTTGGTGTATTTCCTAGCATATATATTCGATTTAGACCAAAGCTAGTGAACTCTACCGAACCGATAGTCCTATACCTTAAAAGCCTACATCCAACAGTATGCACAAACGGAGTCAGATTCAAAATTTGAACTTTATGAGCTCTGTACTATAGAATAACAACCTCAAGTTCTGGACATATACATTTAGTGAATTTCCTCATATACACTGGATTTTACCGAACCAATACCTTAAAGCCTACATCCAAGGGGGCTCAACCCTAAAGCAGTGGCTTTAGGCCCCAAAACCTCAAAATTACAAATCCCCAAAAGAGAATACTAGAAATTTTAGGATTATACCCAAAAAGAAAGACGCACAGGGAGAAACCCCAATTTCGCTTGTCAACAAATATGCAAAATTCAAACTTTGACAGCAAAATAAAATCCCCAAATAACATTCCTCCTACAAACACATCGAATAAAGTTCCTCACCACAAATCAATAAACTGAAATTCTCAACGAACCACAGGTTACATCAGAAAATAAAGCCATTTTTAGAGACACCCAAAATCATAAATAGAAGGTTTATTCACAACAAGATACACACAGCCAACGAATTGAGCACTGAAGATGTTCCCAAAACAAAATGAAAAGACTAATTTGTGAACTTACTCGGCGGAATTGCTCTAAATCTGCTCTTCTGGGTTTTCTCCAGCAATGACTTTTAGGAGTTGAGATTCTTGTTACTTTTTGGAATTTGGACTTAGGAATGTAGACCTAATTGCCCTCACTCAACACTCTTGTGATCTAACTGGACTAGACGTACGAGCTCATGCTAGCGGGGATCAAATATATTATCTTTTCGTTGAAAATTATTTATATTTTAGAATATCTATATATGTATATACATGGGAGAAATTGATTAAGCTAAATGGCAAGTTATTAAAAAGTCATGTAGCAATTTTGGGATAAAGTCAATATATAATGTAATAAAAGATTTGAATGAAAAATTAAAAGTATTTGAATTTGAAAATATTAGACTTCTAAAAAAAATTATTAGTTTAACTAAATCTAAAAATTCATGGTTATAGAGTTTTAAATGAATTCTTATTGTTTCATAAGCTTATCTTTTTAATTATAAAATTATATTTGAATATATTTGATTTTTATAATAATAATCTAAAATAGTGATTCTCTTAAAAAAAATAGATATTGAGTTCATTTTGAACTCTTTTACAGTTTTTTTAAAATAATAATAATAATAATAATAATAATAATAATAATAATAATAATAATAACGTAAACTTTTTAAATTATTATTATTTTATTTGCTTAAAAATAATGTCAGGGAGGGTACCCTAGGCGTGGCCGGCACTCAGAGACTATTGCTAGCCCCCAAGCGAACCACTTAGCTTCATCACATCATTCATTATAGACATTGCGGAAGGAAATAGTAAACAATACTTTAAAATAGTGGGCCAATGGCCAAACATCAATTTGATCATCAAAACCAAGCAAGGAATTATTGCTCAGTTGTCAAAACATTCACCTTGACTACATCATTATGTCTACAAAGCCTCTAACATTCCTTAAAACGTCTAGGAAGAGGACCATGACAGACCATGGCTACTCGACTCAAAAGAACAGGATAACATTCATAAATAAAGGTTTCCTCCGGAAACAAGGAGGCTCACCACAGTCAGAACTTGGAAACACTTGACCTCAACGGGGCGGCTGCTGAAGTCCTCTAGCTCCTGTATCTGCATCATGAAACGATGCAGCGCCAAATGGCGTCAGTACGTGGAATGTACTGGCATGTAAAATAGCTGAAACACATCGTTAGGAATATACGGACATAACGTACATCATCATGAGACCTTAACATTTACATCAGGGAAACATTAACATTGACCTTTACATTAACACTGACCATTTCATTAACATTGACCCTTGCATTGGAGTACCCTTAGGGAAACCTTTTCTAATAAGCCTAACTGGGAGTTTCTTTAACCGACAACCATCACTTATGAGCCAGTGATGATACAACGAAGCGATGCCGTTGCTACATCCATCCAATACCCTGCCCAGGGTAAAGGACATTCATTAGAAAAGAAACAGAAGTCCTCATTGGGACAAGAAAGGTGCCATCCGCGTTGCGGTTCAATCCTCTCTTCCTACGCGGGCCACGTAGTTAATGGATTCAGGTGGGACTCACCTTTCTATCCATTTCGGTGCTCAATACTCCTCCCAGAACTCGACATGCTCATAAAACATTAACATTCATTAGTCCCATTGGGACGCATTTCATTCATCATTAGTCCCCCATAGGGGCATAATACATTATCATTGGCATCAACATTCATTTGTCCCATAGGGACACATTACATTGTCATTATCATCTCCTTTACATCAACATTAACATCATTGTCATTCCATCTCATTAACCTCGACATCATTGACTCTAGGGACACTAGTTTAGGAACTTGGACTCTCAACTTAGAGACAATCCCACCCTCACATTCTCAACATTCATCATTCATTATTTTGTCATTACTTTAGACTCTACACACACACCCATGTTCATTATGCATGCTTTCTAGAATACATATGCAATAGATATAAGGTTTTCGACTAAATGCTTTTCAAGGAAATAGTTTAAAAAGGATGCATGAGGGTTTTTATGAGGGTCATCATCAATGCAGGAAAATATGTAGGTTTATGCATAAAATAATGGCATTGTTCATTACATTACATGAATTAATATGTTTCACTTCATTACCCTAACATCATTCACCATTAGACTTTAATACCTTACTCATGGGGCACATGGGAGGACATTCCCATGCTTTAAGTTTAGCCTTACATACCTGAAAGAAGATAGTCACACTAAAGCACCTTCTTTCCTCTTGCTCTCTTCAACCTCCTTCAAGCCCTAGCCTTAAGAACCTTAGGAAGACTTCTTCAATGGGGTTTCTCAACCCTTTTTCGTGAAAACCGACCTATATAGGTCATAGGGGTACGTTTAGGTTAGGTGGGATTGGACCATAATGCCCCTGGAAATTTTAAGAAATTAAATCCCGTCCTGAAATAACACAGTCCGCGACGCGGACTGGTCGCGGACAGTGTATTTTCGGAAATTCAACTCCGTCGAAATTTTCAGGAAAAAAAACAAGTGTGTCTCCGCGACCAGTCCGCGTCGCGGTTCTGTCGCGGAGGCTCACTGTTTTTCGTTTTGGAACGAAAAATTATCTTTTGACTCGGTTGCTCTTAAATTCAACCGAGACCTTTCCCCCACTCCATTTTCAGTGCTGATCATGAATCCGCTCTCGGATTTCCGATCCGAGTATCGGAAGGCACGTTTCTCGCACACCTCTCCTTGAGGGGTATTTTGGTAATTTCGGGGGCGTTACATTATCTCCCCCTTGGGATCATTCGTCCTCGAATGATAAGTAGGGAAGTATTTTAGCACGAATAGGCTCACGACTCACCTCAATATCACTTTGATAACCTACTACCTTCATCTTTCATTGGTCTTTAAGCTCATTTATTCAACATTAACAATTTCACATAGAATTCATGTAATATACATTAATTTACATGAAGTAGGGTCATTACCTTCGAGGCTTCCATCGACCTCGGGCACGAACAAGTGCGGGTACTTTGCCTTCATCTCCTCCTCAGCTTCCCATGTGGATCCCCTAAACATTTCTTCAACATTGAGACGTGGAACACTGGATGAATCCCATCTAATTCAGAGGGTAGTTCCAGCTCATAAGCAACCTTTCCAATCCTTCGCACAATTTGGTAGGGACCAATATAGCGAGGATCCAACTTCCCTTTCTTCCCAAACCTCGTGACGCCTTTCATAGGTGATACCTTCAGATAAACCCAGTCATTCACCTCAAACTCTAAATCCCCTTCTCCTTACATCTGTGTACGACTTTTGGCGGCTCTGGGCTGCCTTTAACCTTTCTCGTATAGTCTTCACCTTTTCCATGGACTGGTGGACAAGGTCTGGCCCAATCAGCTCGGCCTCTCCAACCTCGAACCACCCAATGGGCGATCTACATCTTCTCCCATACAAGGCCTCATAAGGGGCCATTTGAATACTCGCATGATAACTGTTGTTGTATGCGAATTCAATCAAGGGTAAATGGTCGTCCCAATTTCCTTTGAAGTCAAGAACGCATGCTCTCAACATGTCTTCCAACGTCTGGATAGTGCGTTCTGCCTGGCCATCCGTCTGTGGATGAAAGGCCGTGCTCAAGTTCACCTTAGTACCCAGCCCTTTCTGGAACGACTTCCAGAAGTGAGAGGTAAATTGGGCTCCTCTGTCTGAAATAATAGACAAGGGAACTCCGTGCAATCTCACTATCTCCTGAATATATATTTTGGCATAATCTTCGGCAGTGTTAGTCGTCTTGACTGCTAAGAAATGTGCTGATTTCGTCATTCTGTCTACAATCACCCATATGGAGTCATGCTGCCTCCGGGATTTCGGTAAGCCCGTGACAAAGTCCATGTTCACCATCTCCCACTTCCATTCTGGAATTTCAAAATTCTGAGCCAGACCACTTGGCCTTTGGTGCTCAACCTTGACTTGCTGGCAGTTGGGGCATCTAGAAACGAATTCTGCGATGTCCCTCTTCATTCCACTCCACCAATAGACTTCTCTCAAGTCATGATACATCTTGGTGGAACCTGGATGGATGGAGTACTTAGCATTATGGGCCTCAGCTAAAATCCTTTCTCGAACACCATCAACGTTAGGGACACATAATCTGTTCTGGTACCTCAGTACCCCATCTCCCCCTTTGGAGAAGATCATCACTTTTTGCTTCTGAACATCTTCTTTTAGTTGGAGTATACTGGGATCTCGATCCTGCTTCTCTTTAACTTCAGTCACCAGGGACGATGAAGACCCATTTTGCACACTAACTCCTCCCTCATCATTCTCTTCGAGTTGGACCCCCAATCGGGCCAACCTGTGCACCTCTCTCACCAGTTCTTTCTTTTCTTCCTCAACATGGGCCGTGCTACCCATAGACAACCTGCTAAGAGCATCAGCAACAACTTTAGCTTTACCTGGGTGGTACATGACGCTCATATCATAGTCCTTGAGCAACTCTAACCATCTCCTCTATCGCAGATTGAGCTCCCTTTGGCTGAATACATACTGCAAGCTCTTATGGTCCGTGAACACATCCACATGCACTCCATACAAGTAGTGGCGCCAGATCTTAAGTGCGAACACAACGGCTGCCAACTCCAGATCATGGGTAGGATAGTTCCGTTCATGAACCTTAAGCTGTCTGGAAGCATAGGCTACCACCCTTCCTCTTTGCATTAACACGCACCCCAACCCAACTCTAGATGCATCACAGTATACCACGAAGTCATCTGTTCCGTCAGGCAATGTCAAAACAGGTGCAGTGGTTAACCTGGTCTTCAGCTCTTGGAAACTTTTCTCACATTCGTCAGACCATTGGAACTTAGCCCTTTTCTGGGTCAGTTTGGTCAATGGTGCAGATAGGGAAGAAAACCCCTCCACAAACCTCCGGTAGTAGCCTGCCAACCCCAAGAAACTTCTTATGTCAGTTGGAGAGGTTGGCCTTGGCCAGCTTGCCACCGCCTCAATCTTCTGGTTATCCACTCGAATACCATCACCCGAAACCACATGGCCTAGGAAGGCCACTGACTTAAGCCAGAATTCACACTTGGAGAACTTAGCATATAACTCGTGGTCCTTAAGAGTTTGAAGGACAACTCTGAGATGTTTAGTATGCTCTTCCTCATCCTTCGAATATATCAAAATATCATCAATGAAGACGATTACAAACATATCCAAGTAGGGTCTAAATACCCTGTTCATCAAGTCCATAAAGGCTGCTGGTGCATTGGTCAACCCAAAGGACATCACTAAAAATTCAAAATGACCATATCTTGTCCTGAAAGCTGTCTTTGGGATATCACACTCCCTCACCTTTAACTGATGGTAACCCGATCTGAGGTCTATTTTTGAAAAACATGAGGCACCCTGAAGTTGGTCGAACAAGTCGTCAATCCTAGGAAGAGGATATTTGTTCTTGACTGTGACCTTGTTCAGTTGCCTATAATCTATACACATTCGAAGCGTCCCATCTTTCTTTCGCACAAACAAAACTGGAGCACCCCATGGGGAAACACTGGGTCTAATAAAACCCTTCTCTAACAGGTCTTTTAACTGTTCTTTCAGCTCCTTCAGTTCAGCGGGGGCCATCCTATATGGCGGAATTGAAATAGGCTGCGTCTCGGGGAGTACATCAATACCGAAGTCAATCTCCCTATCAGGAGGGACTCCAGGTAAATCATCCGGAAACACCTCAGGAAACTCATTAACAACTGAGACCGACTCAAGAGTAGGGGTCTCAACATTATCAGCTTTAACTCTTACTAGGTGGTAGATACACCCCTTAGAGATCAACTTCCTTGCCCTTAGGTAAGAAATAATTATACCCTTGGGTGAAACATAACCTCCCTTCCATTCTAAGACCGGTTCGTTTGGGAATTGAAACTTAACCACTCGGGTTCTACAATCTATGGATGCATGGCAAGCGTGAAGCCAATCCATCCCAAGGATCATATCAAAATCCACCATCTCTAATTCTACCAAATCAGCCAATGTATCCCTATAATAAATGGATACTACACAGTTTCTATAGACCCATTTTGCTAGAATAGACTCTCCAGTAGGGGTTGAAACGGAATATGGCTCACGTAGATATTCTGGGGCAACTTCGAACTTATTAGCCACATAGGGAGTCACAAAGGATAAGGTGGCACCCGGATCAAGTAATGCGTAACAGTTATAAGAGAAGATTTGAAGCATACCCGTTACAACATCTGGGGCAGCCTCTCGGTCCTGCCGATTTCCCATAGCATACAGGCGGTTCACTCCGCCTCCAGCATTCGTAGCAGTAGCCCTCTGTTGACTGCCCGGAGGGGGCGCTGTAGATGACTGGGCTCTATTACCTCTGTCGTTTCCCCTCTGGCTCCTCATAGGACATTCAATCTGGATATGGCCAGGCTGTCCACACGTATAGCATAAATTGGTGCCTTCTCGGCACGCACCAAGATGTTGTTTGCCACACCTGCCACAAGTTGCTTTTTCTCTGGGGCCCTGGGCGACACTGGCCTGGGACTGAGATACCTGTGCTCTGAAATTCTGATGGCCCTGGGTCCTTTGGTCATACCTGTGCTGCTCAACAGGTGCATTCACCATCGGTGTTGCATGGCGAGGAGGTTTCCTCTGAAAGAAGTTCTTGTTACCCTTATCCTGCTTCTGTTGGTTTTGTTCCTGGCCCGCAGCTTTGGCTTTCTTGCTTTGCTGCTCCTCCCTATCCCTCTTCTTGTCCTCTTCGGTCTGTTGAGCATAGACCATCAGCCTGGAAATATCCATGTCTGGGATCAGCAGTGCTGCCTTGCACTCTCTCTTCACATGTCTGCCTAGCCCAGACACAAATTTTCTCATCCTGGCCCTCATATCAAGGACCATCTCCAGAGCATATCTTGATAGTTGGGTGAACTTCAGGCTATACTCCTTGGCAGTCATACCCTCCTGTTTTAAGTTCACAAACTCCTCAACCTTAGAACCCGTGTAGACTGGCGGGTTCATCCTCAAGAAATCCCTGAGCCTGGACGCAGCAGTTGGCTCTTGGGAACTGGAGCTCGGGGCCTGGGGACCACGACTGCCACTTTGCGAGGCCACCAACTGGGTGAGCATGGCAATGGCTCCCCTGAAGTCTGCCTCTGAAGTGGGGGCTGACTGTGCTGGAGGTGCTGGTGGAGCCTCAGCAGCTCTAGCTGGTCGTCCCCGTCTCCTTACCTCACGTTCTGGCAAGGGGTTCTCAGTACTTGGGACAGAACCATCTCTTTGGGCAGCAGTGCGTTTTGGAGGCATTATCTGCAAACGCGTAACGCACGAGTTAAAGAGGTTTACTTAAAGTCAAGCTCTAACGCACGACTCAGAACATCAAAGAAGTGGAACCATTTCCTAATGCCCTGTAGCATCCTGTTTATGAAGTGTGGTGCACAACACACGCATAAACGAGACTTTACTAGACACGGCTTCGTAGACTCCCTAGGACTCTTGAACTCTGTGCTCTGATACCAAGTTTGTCACGCCCCGGGAGGGTACCCTAGGCGTGGCCGGCACTCAGAGACTATTGCTAGCCCCCAAGCGAACCACTTAGCTTCATCACATCATTCATTATAGACATTGCGGAAGGAAATAGTAAACAATACTTTAAAATAGTGGGCCAATGGCCAAACATCAATTTGATCATCAAAACCAAGCAAGGAATTATTGCTCAGTTGTCAAAACATTCACCTTGACTACATCATTATGTCTACAAAGCCTCTAACATTCCTTAAAACGTCTAGGAAGAGGACCATGACAGACCATGGCTACTCGACTCAAAAGAACAGGATAACATTTATAAATAAAGGTTTCCTCCGGAAACAAGGAGGCTCACCACAGTCAGAACTTGGAAACACTTGACCTCAACGGGGCGGCTGCTGAAGTCCTCTAGCTCCTGTATCTGCATCATGAAACGATGCAGCGCCAAATGGCGTCAGTACGTGGAATGTACTGGCATGTAAAATAGCTGAAACACATCGTTAGGAATATACAGACATAACGTACATCATCATGAGACCTTAACATTTACATCAGGGAAACATTAACATTGACCTTTACATTAACACTGACCATTTCATTAACATTGACCCTTGCATTGGAGTACCCTTAGGGAAACCTTTTCTAATAAGCCTAACTGAGAGTTTCTTTAACCGACAACCATCACTTATGAGCCAGTGATGATACAACGAAGCGATGCCGTTGCTACATCCATCCAATACCCTGCCCAGGGTAAAGGACATTCATTAGAAAAGAAACAGAAGTCCTCATTGGGACAAGAAAGGTGCCATCCGCGTTGCGGTTCAATCCTCTCTTCCTACGCGGGCCACGTAGTTAATGGATTCAGGTGGGACTCACCTTTCTATCCATTTCGGTGCTCAATACTCCTCTCAGAACTCGACATGCTCATAAAACATTAACATTCATTAGTCCCGTTGGGACGCATTTCATTCATCATTAGTCCCCCATAGGGGCATAATACATTATCATTGGCATCAACATTCATTTGTCCCATAGGGACACATTACATTGTCATTATCATCTCCTTTACATCAACATTAACATCATTGTCATTCCATCTCATTAACCTCGACATCATTGACTCTAGGGACACTAGTTTAGGAACTTGGACTCTCAACTTAGAGACAATCCCACCGTCACATTCTCAACATTCATCATTCATTATTTTGTCATTACTCTAGACTCTACACACACACCCATGTTCATTATGCATGCTTTCTAGAATACATATGCAATAGATATAAGGTTTTCGACTAAATGCTTTTCAAGGAAATAGTTTAAAAAGGATGCATGAGGGTTTTTATGGGGGTCATCATCAATGCAGGAAAATATGTAGGTTTATGCATAAAATAATGGCATTGTTCATTACATTACATGAATTAACATGTTTCACTTCATTACCCTAACATCATTCACCATTAGACTTTAATACCTTACTCATGGGGCACATGGGAGGACATTCCCATGCTTTAAGTTTAGCCTTACATACCTGAAAGAAGATAGTCACACTAAAGCACCTTCTTTCCTCTTGCTCTCTTCAACCTCCTTCAAGCCCTAGCCTTAAGAACCTTAGGAAGACTTCTTCAATGGGGTTTCTCAACCCTTTTTCGTGAAAACCGACCTATATAGGTCATAGGGGTACGTTTAGGTTAGGTGGGATTGGACCATAATGCCCCTGGAAATTTTAAGAAATTAAATCCCGTCCTGAAATAACACAGTCCGCGACGCGGACTGGTCGCGGACAGTGTATTTTCGGAAATTCAACTCCGTCGAAATTTTCAGGAAAAAAAACAAGTGTGTCTCCGCGACCAGTCCGCGTCGCGGTTCTGTCGCGGAGGCTCACTGTTTTTCGTTTTGGAACGAAAAATTATCTTTTGACTCGGTTGCTCTTAAATTCGACCGAGACCTTTCCCCCACTCCATTTTCAGTGCTGATCATGAATCCGCTCTCGGATTTCCGATCCGAGTATCGGAAGGCACGTTTCTCGCACACCTCTCCTTGAGGGGTATTTTGATAATTTCGGGGGCGTTACAAATAATAACTCATAGGAAGGAAAGTCCTAAACGAACTCTTAATAATAATAATAATAATTAAAAAAAATTAGTACACTAACAAAAAAAGGCGAAAAAAAAAAGAAAGAAAGAAAAGAAGATTATTGAGGAAAAGAGAACAAATCTATGAAAGAAAGAAAAGATAAATGAGGAAAAAAAGAAAGGAAAGAAGATAACTGAGAAAAACAAGAAAAAATAAAATCATCTCATTGATTTTAAATATTCAGCTAACATAAATATTAATTTTATTTAAGGAAGTCAAGAATAGAAAAATAATAATATAAAGATCTTCTTTTACAAAATTGATGTACTATTTGAATTTGAATTTAAATGAAATTTGAGTTAGATTAAAATCTTAACTTTTTAACTTATCTTATATATACTCTCGTTTCTTCTTCTTTTGTTGTAAATCATTAGCTTTATTGATAAATTTATGTTTATTCTTATTGATTAGAAACTATTTTTATTTTAACGCCTTTATTTTTACATGCTGATGAGTGATGAGTTTATTCGAGGTTGATATTTTGTCATCATATACTAATTTAAAGTGAAGTAAGTACTTTTAGTTCTAATTTTGTTCATTTATTTTTTGATAAAAATAAATACTGTAAATAAAAACAAAACAAAATAAGAAAATTTTAGTCATGCACTTTATCTTCTTTTTAAATGCTAGCCTTTATAATTATTTTTATATTATTATTTTATTAAAATAAATACTCATATGATGGTCTATTTGTTTTATTCGACTACAAAAATTTTGGATGAAGACGAGAGGATTAAGCATTTGATAATTCAATAACTTTTATTCACGTAGAACTTTTTCTGATTTATTATTTATTGATCTATTTAAAATATTTTCTTCATAATCCTTTATGTAACTGATTTTTCGTCTACTTTATCGATTTATTTATTATATGCATTCTACATCTTCACATTTACATACATTCACCGTAAATGCATTTTTAATTTTTTAAAAGTGTAAATTATAATATTTTAAATAAAAGATTATATTTATATTGTACCTAAGAATATAAAGGAGTAGTAGTTTAAAATGAAATATTATATAACATGAAAATTAGCTCTCACCTCTTAAATATAATTATTAAATAATGCAATAATTATAAGTAAGGAATGATGAATCCTAATTTGAAAGATAAACTTTTAATATCATAGCTTAGAGTATAATAAAACATGACGTACATGATATATAATTATTTTTTTATCTGATGAATTTATGGTTTTACTTATCCTTTAAAATTAGCATTCAAAAATTTTTGTGTATTGGATAAGTTCATCATATATTAAAAGAAAAAAATATTATAAAATGATATCTAAATACTTTAGCTGATATGAATAGTAGTAGTGTAAAGATTATAAAATAATAGTTTAAAAAATTATTATTATTATCTCATTATTTGCAAATTTTTATCTCAATAAAAATATAAATTATAAAAGAAACACATTATTTATTCATTTTTTAAAGAAAAAGTAAGGATAAAGAAGAATAAACTAATCTTCTTTTTATTAAATTAGTAAAAATATTATTTGAATTTAAATTTCAACGAAATTTGAATTGGAAAAGACTAAATCGGATAATTTTTAAAGTATATGCAAGTAAGTCAAAATATTAAATGTTAAAGCATACTCTAAAAATATAACTTAGATAATAATGTAACTTAGAGAAGACCAAATACAGGTTACACAAGTACATAATTATTTATCTTTTGAACACAAAATAATCTAATTCAAAGTCAGATTAGAAAAAAGTAAAATAATTAAATATTGTATCAAAATGTAAACGACGGATTTGGGGGTTGGGATTGGGGGGATGTGAACTATGTTTTAGAATATAAACAAGTAATTAGATAATACAAATATTATTACTTTTAAATTTTACACCTAAAAGATAGGAGAAGAATAAATTTTAAAATATTTTTGACAATCTGAAATCTTTTATATGGTAAACAATATAATAAGAAAAAAAAATATTATACTCATTTTTTTATTTTTATTTTTGTAATTACATAATTATTTTCACTCATATAGAGGGGGAATGGGTAAAGAGATACTAATAATCAATATCATTAGATTTTGAATAATTTAATTTAAAATTATAAAGAATATTTTTTTCAAAATAATTTTACAAGAATATTATTTCTGTATAAATTGGATGAGAGGTCGAAGTATCAAAGTCATGGATGGAGGAGAGGTGTGTTAGCACCTAATTTTTTACCAAACTTAAGTTATTTACTTTTTAGTATTTAAATATTTTTAGTTTTGAGTCTAGATATTTTTATCTTATTTAGAATAAGTTGAAAACAACAAAAAGAGAGTCATATTTTAATGTTAGTTTTGTTCTAAAAAAGAAAAATTTATAAAATATATGTTTTTTTTTAATTTTGATTCTAATAAACAATCTAGTATTGTTATTACTTTCTTAATTATATTTTAGTTAAAACTTTCTATATCTAATTAATTTAAAATAGTTTTGTAATATATATATTTTTTTTCTTTTCTTTCTTTTCTTTCAAAATAAAAGCAAGACAAAATAAATAAACTTAAAAAAAAAAAAAAAAAAGAACTACCCATTATTTCCAACTCCTCCCCCACTACTCCCTCATTTTCCACATCTTCACATCCCCAACTCCCTTATTCTTGTAAACACACGTACACACACACACTTCACTCATTTTTTCTCTTTCTTTATATTCTACAAAAAGCACAAAAAACAAGACAAGACAATCTTTTTTTCATCTATCTTTTCTTTCTTCGCATCTACAAAGCACAAAAAACAAGACAACAAAAACACTGATAAAAAAAATCATACACCACATTCTTTCCATTTTCCCACATACACAAACACAGTAGAAAAAATGCTACATTTTTTCTTCACACATCTTATACACACTTAGGAAAAACCAAAAAACAATCTTTCGAAAAACACAACAAAAGTTGAGTTCAAGGTTTGCTTTCGTGATTCCGGATTTGTGGCTCATAGTCGTGGTCCTTTCCTTCTCGTGAATTAATATTCACCAAAGGTAACATTCAAATTTTATTGTATGATTTGAAGTCACAATTGCGAAGACATGTTCTAATGCTACAAAGTTGCTCAAATTTTATGTCTATTTAATTTTGACATCATATTATTGAAGTATGTTAGAATTGTTAAGTTTTAAGTAGAATTGACATATCATGTGATTATTATTGTTTATGTGTTTATTTCATGTTTAGACAACACATAGTTGGTGTAAATTCATTGTCTAAATTTCTATTTTTTTTTCATATTCAATTTTTTTTATGATGATATATGTTTATCGTTTAATAAACTGAAATGACAAAAAATAATTCATGAAAAATTCATTGTGTAAAATATTATTCTCAAGTTGTAGATTCTTCTTTTCTATGACTAAAATAAAGAAAAGAAAATTTGTAGGTGTTCAAAATTCCTAATATTCAAAAATATGTAAAACTTGTATAAAATATATTTGGGTGTTTTTACTAATGTTGCGCTCATTTTTTTTTCTTAGGGAAAAAAATATAAAATGAAAATAAAAATGAGAAGTTTGTAATTTTATACATCTCATTTTAGTAATGGTTTTTTTCTAGAATGCTAATTTAACAATTCCATGTTGATCCATGTAATTAATATTGAATTGTTGAATTATGTTTTTCATAAATCACAATGATCAACTTTTTAACTAAAAATTAAAATAATTAAAATCTTTCGGCTTTGTAAAAAGAATTCAGATTTGAAATAATTTTTGCAAATAAATTTCTTTAAATTGAATCGTTAAAAACATGATTAGGCCGACAATAATAGGCAAATTTTACGATTCGAAAAGGATTACAAAAATTTTAGGTGTGAGATATAAAATAAATAACTTGTGGCAAGGTTAGAAAGCGCTGCTGCCAACACACCACATTAATAAAAATAAGATAGTTTTAAACAAGTTTCAAATAAATTAAAGATGGCGAGTAAACGACATTTTTGAAAACTTATAAATACAATATATTCAAAATAAGTTAAGCCATAAACTAGTCAATAAAGCGACCGTGCTAGAACCACGGGACTCGAGGGGTGCCTAACACCTTCCTCTCGGTCAACAGAATTCCATACCCGATCTTTGTTTCGCAGACCAAAAAAATAAAGAGTCATTTCCTTTTGAATAGGGATTTAAATTAGGTGACTTGGAACACCAAAACTCAACTCCAAGTGGCGACTCTGAATAAATAAAATAATCCCTTTTCAAAATGTCACTTTAATTGGAGAAACTCTATTTTCCAAACCACCACACGCGCGGGGAAAAATAGGGGTGTGACAGGTGGCGACTCTGCTGAGGATAACCAGAATTCAGGCTTAAAGAATATTGATTTATGCGTGACTTTATTTATTTATTTATTTATTATGATGTATTTGTTGGTTTAATGTGCTATTTGCCTTCTTATTTACCGCCTCAATATTATTTGAAATATAAATTGTCCTCTCTCGTGCACCCATCTGAGTCTTCTGAAAGTCCACTTTATTCGGAGATGCGATTTACGCTCCCGAAACTTTCTTTGAGATACCAGAGATGCGTTTACGCTCCTGGGAAGGAATTTAGTTACACAAGTTTAAGGATGGGAAGTTCCAGACAGTGAGGCCGGAAAGCCCTGCTACCGGTAAGCTGTTACTTCCCAAACTCGAGTTGTCCACTCATTTTACAGTCGGTCTAGACACCAAGTACATTAGGGTTTAAAACCTAGCTGAACCAGTCTTAGGGTACGCTTTGTTTGCATCATGAATTTTGACTTAGTGGGGCTCGACACTGGGGTCGAGTCCGTCTAGGACAGGCACCCAATTTTAAGACTATCATGCACATTCTCTATGCTGCTTGTTGCATCATCAGAGGGGCTATATCAAATATTGACCAGCTTTTAGACGAATTGAAAATAAGATAACTTTGTGTTTTCTCTTTTTTCAAGTTACTCTTTCTTCGAAAAAAGAAGAACAAAACAAACTAAAAGATTTTTTTTTCTCTTTCTTTCCTTTAAGAAAATAAAGAGGCTTTAATTTTCATAATTCACCTAAAAATTAATTAAAATAATTTTTTTATAGGGTTTAAAGTGAAAATAGATTTTTTTTACTCTAGTTTGGTGTCATAAAGTTCGTCAGACCTAAGTTTTTTTTTTTAAAAAAATATAGATAATAATAATAAATAGTAAATGAATAATATATAAAAAAATTCATCAATTTTTCCCCAAAGTATAGACTTTAAGATTCATTATTTTTTTTTAAAAAAAAACATAATGTCTTGAAAAAAATCATGTCCATCTCATTTTCTCGATGAGTCTGTCCTCTGTTTTCAAAATGCAACAATAATTTCTCTTGATGTCACCAGTGTCATTTTTTTTTCTAATTTGCCATCACCCAATAGGGACAAAATGAGCTCAATGGGGAGATCTGATAAGAGGCCTAGAGATGACCAGCCACCCCAGTTTATGGTGTTAGACAAGGCTCCGGTGTATTTAAAGGCATGGTACGAAAATATGGGAAATTATGGAAAAGGGGAGGTATTTAAGCGTTTAGGATACTTGCGAAGCCTCTTGTATGTTGAGCCGCGAAGGGATGTGATAGAAGCTTTAGTCTCTTTTTGGGATCCGCTGAATAATGTCTTCCGTTTGGCTGATTTCGAACTTACTCCAATTTTAGAAGAAATAGGAGCATTTATGGGTACGGCCAAGGACCTTCACAAAGGAGAACCGATGATGCCCAAGCATATTGGTACAAGAAGATTCTTAGAACTGATGCACATCAAACAAGTGGAGATGGATTGTTTAAAGCAGGGTTGGGTTCATTTAGATTTCCTCTACAAAAGATATGGCCGACAAGATGGATTTGAGGTCTACGGAAAACAACTCTGTAACAAGGGGTGCCGCCAGACTTGGGAGAAGTACAGGTACGAGGCATTTATAGTGGCTTTCTTAGGAACTATGGTATTCCCAAGAAGGGGGCAAAAGATTGACATAAACTTGGCCGCTGTCCTTCCAGCTTTTGAGAAGAGGCCTAATATTACCCTTGTACCAATGGTTCTAGCTGACATCTACCGCGCCTTGACAAGGTGCAAAAATGGTGAAGACTATTTTGAGGGATGTAATATCTTGTTACAAATATGGATGCTCGAACACATCCGATATCACCCCTATGCAATAGACTTCAAAGTAGAATGGAATGATTACATCGGTGGTCATAAAGAAAGGATTGAAGATCAGGTTTTCCCTAAGGGCATCAAAGCTTGGAGAAGGTATCTTAACGAGTTAACTGTCGGTAAGATTGTATGGAATTATCACTGGTTCCCGTCAGAAGAGGTAATATACATGTCCTCCTTTCGACCGTTCATTGTTCTAATGGGTCTTCGTGGTGTCCAACCCTATGCACCACTCAGGGTCATGAGGAAATTGGGTCGACGACAGTGTCTTCCCCGATGTGAAGACATGCGAGAGTTTATGTATGAGTTCTATCCCGATATTCCTCTCGGGGAGTCAGAGATATTCAAGATTTGGGGAGGGCGCATATTCTCGGGCTCCCAAGACAGAGTGACCGATCGTAGCAAAGGTGAGGTGGATCACTCATACTTAGTATGGTTTTATGATCAGCCCCCGCTTAAGGCCATGCCCGAAAGATCGACAAGAGGAGCCGTAGATTATGTAGCTGAAACCGAGGTCAAAATTAAGCAAGCCCGCCTCGAAGTTGAGAGGAGTTATCAGTCCATTCTTGATGGCTTAAGTAATGCTTTGAAGAATGTCCGAGAAGAACTGGCACAACACGAGGCAACACTGGAGGCTCGAGTGAGATTGATTCGAAAGAGGGTAGAAAAAGAGCACCAAGCCACCATTCAGTTTTTGCGTGAGGATCTGGGCATTACCACAGGCGCCATGGAGCAATAAGAAGAAGAATTTATAAAGGAAAAGGCCCTAATGGTACAGACACAGACTAGGTTGCAAGCTCAGTTGAAAGCCTCTATGGAGCGGGAGAAAAACATAGCAAGGCGTTTCACGCCTTACCAGGCAGAGGCCGAGAGTGAAAGGAACCAATGGCTTGCAGAGAGGAATGGACTTCTCAACCAAGTAGAAGAGCTTCAGGCACAAGAAGACAATTTGAACCATGAGATCCATACCACTCAGAACTGGCTGCGGAATTGTCATGACAACATGGAGGAAGCCAAAGGACACGTGGTTCAGCTTGCTGAAGACCTAATTGACGTATATGGCAGTTATCTTCATTGAGATGATGAGACCTTGGGCCGACAAGCACGGGAATTGGCACCACACCTGCCGAAAGCACTATTCAAAATTTATTCAGACCTGAGAAGTGACTGAAATCCAAGACATTCCAAGAAAGCATTTTCATTATTGTTATTTCCCTTTCTTTTCTTTTATTTTGTCAAGTCTGTTGCAACTTCAAGTCTTAGTTTTATTTTGGGTTATTTGTATTCAGAACCTTTTGGACACAAATGAAAAGATATTTTTCTATTTAATTAAAATTGTGTTTTTCTTTATTTTATTAAAAAAAAGCATTTTTTTCAGGAACTACGTAATGATCTGATTCATGTTTAACATGATACGTAGGCAACCTCAATGGGTTCGATCAAAACATCTATAAAAAAACAAATTCACCTAAAAGCCGGGATGAAGCATGAAAGCCATCTCCACTATAGAAATAATTTAGGAAGCATAACATACAATGTGTGATTGATATCTGCAAAGTTATAAACCCTAACACGTGTTGTTTTGTTAAAAAGAGAAAGCTTTAAGGTGGTTGATTTGTGGTTAAACTGGCATCTCACCCATACAACACAAGGTCAAAGGGAAAAAAGAAGATGACCCGCAAAGACGGAATAGAGTCGGATAATGAGGATATCCAAAACTCGATAGTTCAACAAGAATCAGTGCCAGTGGAGGAAGTAAGGATGCTAAGGCAGCAAATGGCTGAAATGTACCAGGCTTGGATGAGCGGGCAAGCCCCGCCACCTTCAATCCAAGAGTACCTAAATACAGCTATGCCGCCCCCAACGAGTGATCCAGTCTACCCTCCTGGGTTTGGCCCATATGTTAACACATCCAATGCTGGTGAGACTTCCACTGTGCGCCCTCTGAATACGCCTATGATAAGTAATCCACTTTTCATGCCAGCCGCACAAACCAATACAGTCCCTCAGCCCAAATTGGTCCCCAAATTCAATGATGATCCTTTGTCCAAGGCCTATCCTAGTCAAGGATATGCCCCTGAAATGACTATTAAAATTCCAGATGCCTACAACCAAACTCATCTGTATAATTCCCCTATAGAAGTTGAGAAAACAACCAAGAATGAGGAACATGAAGAAATGGCTAAGAAGATGAGAAGTCTGGAACAGAACTTAAAAAACATGCAAGGATTAGGAGGACATAAAAGTGTCTCGTTCAAGGACTTGTGTATATTCCCTGATGTTCACTTGCCTGATGGGTTTAAGCTCCCAAAATTTGACAAGTATAGTGGCCATGGTGATCCCGTGGCTCACTTAAAGAAGTACTGTAATCAACTAAGGGGAGCAGGAGGAAGAGAAGAACTCCTTATGGCCTACTTTGGAGAGAGCCTAACGGGGTTGGCCTCAGAATGGTTCATTGATCAAGATATTTCTCGTTGGCATGTTTGGGATGACATGGCTCAGGATTTTGTTCAACAATTTCAGTATAATATTGACATCATCCCAGATCGCAATTCCCTCGCTAACTTGAAAAAGAAGTCAACTGAAAGTTTCAGGGAATATGCCATAAAATGGAGAGAACAGGCAGCTAGAGTCAAGCCACCAATGAAAGATCAGGAGTTGATTGATGTTTTTCTCCGGGCCCAAGAACCTGACTACTTTCACTACTTGCTTGCCGCAATGGGAAAGCCCTTCGCTGAAGCAATCAAGATTGGAGAAATGGTGGAAAATGGCATAAAGTCGGGAAAAATTGTGAGTCAAGCAGCTATAAAAGCCACCACACAAGCAATACAAAGTGGATCAGGTGGTTTTGGGAACCGAAAGAAGAAAGAAGAAGGGTCCATGATGGTGTTAGGATCAAAAGGTACGCAAAAAAGGACGAACTACCCTCATGTGCAAGCCCAACAAGGGCAACCTGTTGTACCTCAACACTATTATCCACCCCCATATGCTGTTTTTAACACTCAAGCATATGCCCGACCTCCTCAACATCGACAATGGTGGGAACCTGCCCCACCAGGCTCTCGGCCCCAACAACAGAGCTTCCAGGCACCTTATAATCCACGTCCAAGGGCAGATTATGCAAAGGAACAAGGTCAAAAGGAAACTTTCACCCCAATTGGAGAGTCATACACTAGCCTATTGCGGAAATTAATGCAATTAAGACTGGTTGAACCTATCATTCCTTATCAGGTCAACCCAAATATGAGAGGCTTTGATCCAACAGTTACGTGCGAGTATCACTCTAACGCCCCTGGTCATAGCACCAAAAATTGTTGGACCTTAAAGAGGGTCATCGAGAAGCTAATCAATGACAAAGTAATTGTGATACGTAATGAAGAAGCTCCGAATGTCACCAACAATCCACCACCTGCTCACAACAACGAGCGTGTCGTTGGAATGATAAGCACTTATGTGAAAAGTGAACCAACAGATAGAGAGAACATTGAAGGTAGGCCCTCAAAAGAAGAGTCAAGCATGGTCTTAGAATTTATACAAAGGGGACCATTGATTGTGAAAGGCGCAAATTTAACTCCTGAGAGCTTAAGAAAACCAGTATTGTATGTCCCTGGAGCTATTAAAGGAGGAATACCTTTAAATGGGACAAAACTATATGTTCCCGGAAGATTTTCAAGTACCTATTTAACCCAAGACGGTTTAAGAAAGACAAAGGAGCCAGTTGTAATAAAGTTTGCAAAACAACTCCCGATCACAAGCATGAAAATTGTCCCATGGAACTACAACAAAACCATTGTGACATACAAAGGGAAAGAACTCGCTGAAGAAATTAATGAAGTAGGCGGTATGACTCGTTCTAGACGGTGTTATGTCCCAGAGGAACTAAGAGGAGCCAAGCACGCAAAAGAAAGTTAGCTCCCGGTGAAAAAGCCTATCACTGAAGAAGAGGCCGAGGAGTTCTTGAAAAAGATAAAGGCTCAGGATTATTCTATTATCGATCAGTTAAGAAAAACCCCTGCCCAAATCTCCTTGGCATCATTGCTCCTACATTCCAAGGAGCATCGTCAAGTATTGATTAAAATTTTGAACGAGGCGTACGTCTCCGAGAACACCACGGTAAGTCACGTGGAAAAGATAGCCAGCAGGATATTTGAGGTAAATAGAATCACATTCACGGATGATGAATTGCCTTTGGAAGGGACTGGGCACAACAAGGCTCTACATCTAACCGTGAAATGTGAAGAACATTACGTGAAGAGGGTCCTGGTTGATGGGGGATCAGGTGTCGACATTTGTCCTCTTTCCACATTACAAAGTTTGAAGATTAACACTGATAGAATTCGCACTAACAATGTGTATGTACGAGCATTTGATGGAGCAAAGCGAGACACAGTTGGTGAAATTTACTTGATCGTGACAATTAGGTCGGTGGAGTTTGGAATTACCTTTCAAGTGATAGACATGAACACCTCTTACAACTTACTCTTGGGAAGGCCATGGATCCACATGGCCAGGGCTGTACCATCTACTTTGCATCAGATGGTCAAATTTGAACATGACAAACAAGAAATCATTGTCCATGGTGAAGACGACCTCCCGATGTATCGAGACCCTTCCACACCATGCATAGAGGCCAAAAAAGAATATGAATTCCTCAATTATCAGGCCCTCGAGATAGTAGCGGTCAATCAGCTTATGGAAGGGAAGCCTATACCAAATCCTCATCTCTCTCCTGCTTCGTTCATGGTGGTAGCTCAAATGATACATAATGGTTATGAGCCTGGAAAGGGACTGGGATTGTCATTGCAAGGAAGGGTAGATCCTATCAATCCAATGGGCAATCAAGAAACATTTGGGTTGGGTTTCGAACCAACTAAAGTTGACAGAAAATGGGCAAAGGAGCACAAAAAGAAGGCTTGGAGCCAGCCAAGGCCGATCCCTCATATTCTTGAGTCTTTCACTAAATCTCAACGTGAGAAGGGTCCAAACCCATCTGCCCAAAATGATACAGATGAAATTTGTCAAGGTCTTAAGGAGATGTTTTATGAAGTGAACATGGCTCATATGGACGAAGGCCCCAGTCATGCAGATGTGCAATTCATCGGCCCCAATGTCCAACTCAACAATTGGGAAGTCGCTCCTCTTCCTAGCAGGAAGGAGTTTTGGTAGTTTATTTTGCAGCTTTTCCTACATTTGCACTATTTTTAGGGTTGTAATCTAAATGTCTTAGTTGTTCTTATGCCATGTTAGTCCTTTATCATTTCAATCCAGTTTAATGAAGTTCCAATTTTCCTAGTAAAAGCGTATCATGTCCCTTCGCTTTTCTGATTTTGTTTTATTTTCATTTCAGTTACGTTAATACCGACTTTAATAACATGACATGCATGCGGAGTTTATGTCTAGATCCTGAAAAATTGTCTGATCTCAAAACAATAAATCAAGATCTTGAAGAATATGATGAAGATGGAGCATATGAAGAAATTAAAAAGGGACTGGACCAATTTGAGAATAAACCTAAGCCCAATTTAAACGAAACTGAGACAGTCAATTTGGGAACTCGAGAGGAAACTCGAGAGACAAAAATAAGTATTCATGTCGAACAAAAGACCAGAGATGAACTAATTCAAGTTCTATTTGAATATAGAGATGTCTTTGCTTGTACCTATGATGACATGCCAGGTTTGAGTGTGATCTGGTAGTTCACAAACTACCCACATATCCTGATTCCTCACCTATCCAACAAAAGCAAAGAAAGTTCAAGACTGACGTGAGTGGTAAAATAAAAGAGGAAATTATGAAACAACTAGATGCAAATGTGATTAGAGTTGTGCAATACACTACGTGGTTGGCCAACGTTGTGCCAGTGCCAAAGAAAGATGGGAAAACTAGGGTTTGCGTCGACTATAGGGATTTAAACAAAGCGAGTCCAAAGGACAACTTCCCATTACCCAACATTCACATTCTAGTTGATAATTGTGCCAAACATGAGATTCAATCTTTTGTGGACTGTTATGCTGGATATCACCAAATCCTCATGGATGAAAATGATGCAGAGAAGACTGCTTTCACTACCCCCTGGGGGACCTACTGTTATAGGGTCATGCCATTTGGTCTTAAAAATGCAGGGGCAACTTATATGAGAGCTATGACCGCCATATTCCATGATATGATGCACAAGAAAGTTGAAGTATATGTCGATGATGTCATTATTAAATCTAGAACACAAGCAGATCATGTACGTGACTTAAGGAAATTCTTCGAAAGATTACGAAATTACAACCTTAAGCTCAATCCAGCTAAATGCGCATTTGGAGTACCTTCAGGAAAGCTTCTGGGTTTTATAGTTAGTCGAAGAGGCATTGAGCTAGATCCTGCCAAGATAAAGTCTATTCAAGAATTACCTCCTCCGAGGAATAAGACAAAAGTCATGAGCCTTCTAGGGAGACTGAATTATATCAGTCGGTTCATCGCGCAGCTTACCATCACATGTGAACCAATCTTCAAGTTGTTGAAAAAAGATGCCGCTGTCAAATGGACGAGTGAGTGTCAAGAAGCTTTTGACAAGATCAAAGAATATCTAATGCACCCTCCAGTATTAGTCCCTCCGGAGCCCGGAAGACCTTTATTCTTATATCTCTCAGTGATGGATAATGCCTTCGGTTGTGTTCTAGGTCAACATGATGCCACAGGCAAAAGGGAGCAAGCAATTTATTATTTGAGCAAAAAGTTCACAAAGTATGAGGCGAAATACACTCTCTTAGAGAGGACATGTTGCGCCTTAACCTGGGTGGCTCAAAAATTGAAGCACTACCTTTTGTCATACACAACCTATCTCATATCTCGAATGGACCCTTTGAAATATATTTTTCAAAAACCTATGCCAACGGGTAGACTGGCAAAGTGGCAGATCTTACTCATGGAATTTGACATAGTGTACGTTACTCGTACCTCCATGAAAGCACAAGCATTGGCCGACCATCTAGCAGAAAATCCTGTTGATCATGAATACCAACCATTAGACACATACTTCCCAGATGAAGAGGTTAACATTGCCGAGGAAGAAAGGCTGAGGGATAGCCAGATATGGAAGTTATATTTTGATGGAGCTGTCAATGTCAATGGAGTGGGAATTGGAGCAGTCCTTATTTCACCAACTGGACACCATTATCCTGCCACCGCACGCCTTCGGTTCTTTTGTACCAATAATACAGCAGAATACGAAGCTTGCATTATGGGATTGAATATGGCAATAAATTTAGATGTGCACGAGCTAGTGGTTTTGGGGGACTCCGACTTTCTTGTTCGACAGGCTCAAGGCGAATGGGAAACTCGGGATATTAAGCTCATCCCACACAAACACTGTTTAGAGAACCTTAGCAAAAGGTTCAAGTCCATTGAGTTCAGATATATCCCCAGGTCCCACAATGAGTTGGCTGATGCTTTAGCCACCTTAGCCTCAATGCTTCCATACCCAGGCAACACCTATATCAATCCCCTAGAAATTCAAAATCAGGGATGAGCATGGTTATTGTAATATAACTGAAGCAGAGCCAGATGGTGAACCATGGTATCATGACATCAAACGGTTCTTAAAAGAAAGAGAATATCCACTGCATGCCAATAGAGATCAAAAGAAGACTATTAGGTGACTTGCCAGTGGTTTCCTTCTAAGCGGGGAGGTTTTATATAAAAGAACCCCAGACTTGAATTTATTAAGATGTGTGAGTTCTCAAGAAGCAGAAATGATCATGGCTGAAGTACATT
Source organism: Solanum rostratum (assembly GCA_029948455.1). Classification (NCBI taxonomy): domain Eukaryota; kingdom Viridiplantae; phylum Streptophyta; class Magnoliopsida; order Solanales; family Solanaceae; genus Solanum; species Solanum rostratum. Next base: position 61,088,048 of record CM057053.1, read on the forward strand.
CGGGGGTATGCGGCCCACATATGAATGGTTATGTTTTAGCAAAGAAGATTATTCGGGCAGGATTTTACTGGTTGACCATGGAAAGAGATTGCTTCCATTTTGTTCAAAAGTGTCATCAGTGTCAAATCCATAGTGACTTGATTCACTCACCCCCTTTAGAGTTACACTTTATGTCTGCTCCTTGGCCTTTTGTTGCTTGGGGCATAGACGTTATTGGGCCAATCGAGCCAAAAGCTTCTAACGGGCATCGATTTATTCTGGTCGCCATTGACTACTTCACCAAGTGGGTAGAAGCTGTTACTTTAAAAGCAGTCACCAAGAAAGCAATGGTCAACTTTATCCATTCCAATATCATATGTCGTTTTGGTATGCCGAAGACCATTGTCACAGACAATGCGGCAAATCTTAATATCCACCAAATGAAGGAGGTTTGTGAGCAATTTAAAATTGCCCATTGCCATTCAACCCCTTATCGACCCAAAGCAAATGGAGCTGTATAAGCAGCAAATAAGAATATCAAGAAGATTCTTAGGAAAATGGTCCAGGGATCCAGACAGTGGCATGAGAAATTACCTTTTGCTCTTTTGGGATATCGCACGACCACCCGTACATCAATCGGTGCAACTCCTTACTTATTAGTCTATGGAACTGAGGCTGTTATACCTGCAGAAGTTGAAATCCCTTCGCTTCGAATCATTGTGGAAGCATAAATTGATGATACAGAATGGGTGAAGAAAAGGTTGGAGCAATTAGTATTAATAGATGAAAAACGATTGACGGTAGTCTGTTTCGGCCAGTTGTACCAGCAAAGGATGGCTTGAGCCTATAATAAGAAGGTACGCCTCAGAAATTTTGAGGTCAGTCAGCTTGTTGTAAAATGCATCCTTCCCCACCAAAAAGAAGCTAAAGGAAAATTTTCCCCAAATTGGCAAGGCCCTTATATTGTTAAACGAGTATTACCAAAAGGAGTTTTGCAATTGGCAGATATGGAGGAAAAGGTAGCCGACATAATGGTTAATGCCGACTCGGTCAAAAGATATTATGTTTAATACTTTTGGTTCGACACCGGCGTGACTAGTGTTCCCAAGATAAGATGACCTTTGTTCGAACACCGTCTACCTCTTCGAAATTTTCCCTCTTTGGAACCGCGAAAAAAAAAGAAAAAAAAAGAAAAAAAAGAAAAAAAAAAGCAAAAAAAAAAAGCAAAAAAAAAAAAGACAACCCTTGATCGAACTACGTGCGACCTGATTCCTAAAAGGATACGTAGGCAACCCTATCTTGGGGTTCGGTCTGACTAAAAAAAAAATTAAATTATGTTTTGGCGTGTTCAAAGCCGAGACACACTTTAATGATTCCAAAGTTGTAAATCTTTCTAAAAGCCTTTCTCACATGCCTTAAAATAACTTCTCAATCACTCTTCAAGAAGCTTCAAAGCACGGTGCCACAGATGTGTGATTTTACAAAGGTGAGAGTCTTATAGGTGAGAGCCCTACGACACCATAAGACGACGGTAAAGGAAAATGAAAGAGAGGTCAGCTCTAAATTGAAAGACACAATATTGTTTTATGAGATTTAGACTATTTGGATGGATCGAAACGTATGAGCCGAAATGCATGTCATGATTCCTTAAAATCGGTACGTACGTTCATATAAATTCTTTGATTCTTTTATTTCTTTCTTTTCCTTGTCCCCTCTTCAAGAGATAACCTTCCCTCGTAAAGTTATGAACCATTGCGTCACCCCATCGTACTTGTGTTGAGTCTCTGCTCTCAAAATCTTGTGTCAAGTGTTAAAGGAAAAGTTGCAAAATTCACTAACAGTTTTTCAGTTGAAGAGCGAGGGGCATACACAACCGGTGAAACACATTTGTGGACTAGCTAAGATAAAGAAAAAGAAAATTTTGGCAAGTCTCCATAGGGGAAGATCACTAAGGCAAGGGAATGCTTGCTGAAACAAGATGATCCACGCAATATGCACAAATCAATATTTGATCGAAGCATTCATGGCGCACATCCGAAAAGATAGGGATTGACTTTTAAGAGCTTTCAAGCAATTTGATCAATCACCAATAAAGTCAATCTTCCAAGCCGAGTGGATTGCATGACAAATCAAACCCCACGGGATCAAGGCCACAAATCAACCACCAGTTAGGAAAACTAACAAATCGTTCTTTGATTAAACAGGTACGAGCAAATCCTGTAAATAGTTTTGAGAGACGAGCACCAAAGGTAAGTTCTCAAATCTTTATGTGCGATCCAATGTGCGCATAGTAAGATTGTTGTTAATTCATATCAGAAATCGGTAAAAAGGACCTTTGTTTCCCTAGTCGAAACTGGGGCATTTTTTTTTAAAAAAAAATACTAATAATAATAAATAAAAATTCACGATTAAAAAAAAAGGGTTTCAAAATTTCTCAGTTTCAAAACTCGGGCATATTTTATTTTATTTTATTTTTAAAATTAAAAAAAAGTAAAATAAAATAAAAATAATTCATTCGTTTAGGGCGCGAACCCTCATAATATTCGCTTAGGGAGCGAACCCTCATAATATTCGCTTAGGGCGCGAACCCTCATAATATTCGCTTAGGGCACGAACCCTCGTAATATTCGCTTAGGGCGCGAACCCTCATAATATTCGCTTAGGGAACGAACCCTCATAATATTCGCTTAGGGCGCGAACCCTCATAATATTCGCTTAGGGAGCGAACCCTCATAATATTCGCTTAGGGAGCGAACCCTCATAATATTCGCTTAGGACGCGAACCCTCATAATATTCGCTTAGGGCGCGAACCCTCATAATATTCGCTTAGGGAGCGAACCCTCATAATATTCGCTTAGGGCACGAACCCTCATAATATTTGCTTAGGGAGCGAACCCTCATAATATTCGCTTAGGGCGCGAACCCTCATAATATTCGCTTAGGGAGCGAACCCTCATAATATTCGCTTAGGGCGCGAACCCTCATAATATTCGCTTAGGGAGCGAACCCTCATAATATTCGCTTAGGGCGCAAACCCTCATAATATTCGCCTAGGGCGCGAACCCTCATAATATTCGTTCATATCTTCATAGGGCATGATAACCGCCATTTTTATTTTCCATAAAGCATAAAATCTAATTTCATTCAATAATAGAGTATTCATTTTTTCCCTTTGTTTAAGCACTGTATTAATTTTGTTTAATATCATGTTCAAATCAAGCAAAATAACCCACAAAATTTATTTTTAGCACAAATTAGAGCGGAAAAATTTTGTTTTGTTTTTTCTTTGATTGTAGGCAGGTCCCTCTGTGACCACAAGTTTGGACATCAATAACGGAGTGACATTTGTCCGATTTGTGAAGTGAAGAATGACATTAAGAGTCGATTTGGACTCATGTAGCAGCTCAGCATATCAAGATTCTGCTTCCCAACTTCAATTCAGGAAACAAGTGTACATGAATAGTGTACTAACTTTCTTTTGGAGAGGCATCGGTAACTCAATTGAGGTTTCAAGTTCAAGCCTTAACACAAACTTCAAGATTAGATTGTGAGATCAAGATACCCGCCAGGAAAAGGCGAGGTGATAACTGAAGATGCAAGGGAAGACATGAAAGAAAAGAGGGTCGAGCCAAGTAGAATTGAATAGATCTTGTATCGTTTACTTTTAGTGTTATTATCTTCAATGTAATAATAGGAATCACGAACCGGAATCTCGATGGGACTAGACTCAACTCCCTAATCCATCCATCCATCTCTGCACCTATTTGAACTACACGTGACCTGATTCTCTTATAACCCGAGATATGTAGGCGGCCCAAAACCAGGGCTCGGTCACTCTTGCTTACTCTTTCTTTTCCCCTTCTTTTCCCTTACCTTTTAATAATGTTAGGCCAAAAATTAGGCACGTTAACTTCTTTACTTAAAAACTCTTCATGTTCTCAAGCAAAGAGGGGCATCCTGTTAGCACCTAATTTTTGACCAAACTTAAGTTATTTACATTTTAGTATTTAAATATTTTTAGTTTTGAGTCTAAATTAGATATTTTTATCTTATTTAGAATAAGTTGAAAACAACAAAAAGAGAGTCATATTTTAATATTAGTTTTGTTCTAAAAAAGAAAAATTTATAAAATATATGTTTTTTTTTTATTTTGATTCTAATAAACAATCTAGTATTGTTATTACTTTCTTAATTATATTTTAGTTAAAACTTTCTATATCTAATTAATTTAAAATAGTTTTGTAATATATATATATATTTTTTTTTCTTTTCTTTCAAAATAAAAGCAAGACAAAATAAATAAACTTAAACAAAAAAAAAAAAGAACTACCCATTATTTCCAACTCCTCCCCCACTACTCCCTCATTTTCCACATCTTCACATCCCCAACTCCCTTATTCTTGTAAACACACGTACACACACACACTTCACTCATTTTTTCTCTTTCTTTATATTCTACAAAAAGCACAAAAAACAAGACAAGACAATCTTTTTTTCATCCATCTTTTCTTTCTTCACATCTACAAAGCACAAAAAACAAGACAACAAAAACACTGATAAAAAAAATCATACACCACATTCTTTCCTTTTTTCCACATACACAAACACAGTAGAAAAAATACTACATTTTTTCTTCACACATCTTATACACACTTAGGAAAAACCAAAAACAAATCTTTCTTAAAACACAACAAAAGTTGAGTTCAAGGTTTGCTTTCGTGATTCCGGATTCGTGGCTCATAGTCGTGGTCCTTTCCTTCTCATGAATTAATATTCACCAAAGGTAACATTCAAATTTTATTGTATGATTTGAAGTCACAATTGCGAAGACATGTTCTAATGCTACAAAGTTGCTCAAATTTTATGTCTATTTAATTTTGACATCATATTATTGAAGTATGTTAGAATTGTTAAGTTTTAAGTAGAATTGACATATTATGTGATTATTATTGTTTATGTGTTTATTTCATGTTTAGACAACACATAGTTGGTGTAAATTCATTGTCTAAATTTCTATTTTTTTTCATATTCAATTTTTTTTATGATTATATACGTTTATCGTTTAATAAACTGAAATGACAAAAAATAATTCATGAAAAATTCATTGTGTAAAATATTATTCTCAAGTTGTAGATTCTTCTTTTCTATGACTAAAATAATTAAGAAAAGAAAATTTGTAGGTGTTCAAAATTCCTAATATTCAAAAATATGTAAAACTTGTATAAAATATATTTGGGTGTTTTTACTAATGTTGCGCTCATTTTTTTTTCTTAGGGAAAAAAATATAAAATGAAAATAAAAATGAGAAGTTTGTAATTTTATACATCTCATTTTAGTAATGGTTTTTTTTAGAATGCTAATTTAACAATTCCATGTTGATCCATGTAATTAATATTGAATTGTTGAATTATGTTTTTCATAAATCACAATGATCAACTTTTTAACTAAAAATTAAAAGAACTAAAATCTTTCGGCTTTGTAAAAAGAATTCAGATTTGAAATAATTTTTACAAATAAATTTCTTTAAATTGAATCGTTAAAAACATGATTAGGCCGACAATAATAGGCAAATTTTACGATTCGAAAAGGATTACAAAAATTTTAGGTGTGAGATATAAAATAAATAACTTGTGGCAAGGTTGGAAAGCGCTGCTGCCAACACACCACATCAATAAAAATAAGATAGTTTTAAACAAGTTTCAAATAAATTAAAGATGGCGAGTAAACGACATTTTTGAAAACTTATAAATACAATATATTCAAAATAAGTTAAGCCATAAACTAGTCAATAAAGCGACCGTGCTAGAACCACGGGACTCGAGGGGTGCCTAACACCTTCCTCTCGGTCAGCAGAATTCCATACCCGATCTTTGTTTCGCAGACCAAAAAAATAAAGAGTCATTTCCTTTTGAATAGGGATTTAAATTAGGTGACTTGGAACACCAACACTCAATTCCAAGTGGCGACTCTGAATAAATAAAATAATCCCTTTTCAAAATGTCACTTTAATTGGAGAAACTCTATTTTCCAAACCACCACACACGAGGGAAAAATAGGGGTGTGACAAGGTGGTGGGGTTGGAGGAGTACGAAGAGTAGAATATTTATAAATGAATTGAATCAGGTGGGATGTAAGGGTAGAGTTTAAATTTTTTTTCGTATTTTATCAAAGAAATATTTTTTTTCAAAAATATGTGATTTTAATATACTGAAAGAGATATTTCAATATGAAATAATTAAAAATATTAATTTAATATTATTCGTGCATCGCACGGGTACATATATAAGTTTTCTCTTAAAAATAAATTCATATCTGAAGGAGTGAAGATTTCGTATTAGGGTAGAAAGTTTATGGGCTAATAGGAGTAAGACAATGTCTTGCCTAGTGATATAGTAGGTTAGTAGGATTAGTCGTACCTATATATATTGTCTTGTTATCCGTCATTTATTTTTTGCTATTTTTATTGTATTTATAAATTATCAATTTCTTCCACTCTAGTCATTTTTTTCATATCTAGTATTTTCTACTTGTAAGGCTAATATATTTGTGTTGAAGGTCTTTCGGAAATAAGGGCAAGTTAATTAAGGTTGACAAAAAAGTCTTGAAAGTTAAAAAGAGTGATAAGAGTTTCGAGGGTAGGTGACAACTTTGTGGTTAATTAATTAATGAGCTTTGACCATTTTTTCAAGAAGTCTTCAAGTTTTTTTTTTTACACTTTGACCAAACCTTATTAACCTAATATACTAAAAGAAAAAAAAAATTGTGCGGCCTCCTCTTCCAACCAACGACCATATTCACGCATTTTTTTCTCCTCTTTTCTTCTCTTCTTCTCTTCTTCTTCTTCATCTTCTTCTTTCTCCTTGTATTATTATTGTTTCTTGTGGTTGTTGTTGCTATTGCATTGGAAAGAATAAAGGATAGTACCTCTATTTTTTGAATTGTTTTTTGAATTGAGAAAAAAATCTGAAATTTAGTCAATTTCATATTAAATTTCGTTGTTTTATCACTAAGCATTGCTTGTGATGTGATTTTCGACCATTTTGGTAAGTCAATACTGTTGTTTTGGTGTACTGCTCATCTGAGTTTTATCTACTATTCCAGTTGAATTCGTTTCAACAATTGCTACATTCGTTTCAGCACCTATTATTCAAACAAATGCATCATATGGTGAAAATGATCAGCTATTGGATATGTTATAACAAGTTTTGCATTCAATGTAGCAATTGCTTCACTAATTGCTGCTTAATTTTTAGTAATTGTTGAAATATGCTTCCAACAACTGTTGTAGGTGCTCTAGCTGCTGCTGCAGCAATTGTTGAATATATTCAATAATTGTTACATGAGTTATTGAATATGTTTCAGCAATTGTTGATAAATATTCAGCAATTATAGTAGGTGCTCTAGCTGCTGTTGTAGTAATTGTTAAATATATTTCAATAATTGCTGCATGAGTTATAGAATGTGTTTCATCAATTTTTAAAAAATATTCAGCAATTGTTGTAGGTGCTCTAGCTGCTGCTGCAACAATTGTTGAAATATTTTCAACAATTGTTGCATGAGTTACTGAATGTGTTTCATCAATCGTTGACAAATATTCAGCAACTGATGTAGGTGCTCTAGTTGTTGCTGCAGCAATTTCTAAATATAGTTCAACAATTGCTGCATAAGTTACCGAATATGTTTCAGCAATTGTTGAAAAATATTCAGCAACTGTTATAGGTGATTCAACTGTTGCGTCAATTGATGAAGCAATTGCTGAAAATGTTTAAGCAATTGCTTCATCAGCTGCAGGTAGAATCAATATAAAAATTATGATCAGTTTCTTTTTAAATCATAATATGTCACGCCCCGGGAGGGTACCCTTGGCGTGGCCGGCACTCAGAGACTATTGCTAGTCCCCAAGCGAACCACTTAGCCTCATCACATCATTCAATCGAATAAACTCTACTGAACAGTGGAAAATATAATTAAGTAATGGATACATCTCATCTAAAGTCTCAAAAGAATATATAAAATAATAAAGGCTAGTAGAAAGAACTAGCTCACAATCTCAACATCAACACTCGACCATCGTCTATGAAGCCTCTATCACTAATCATGTGGTGCCAATGACAAATCCATGGCTACCCAAATCAAAATAAAGAAAATAGTCCAATCTAACTCTAAAGCATGATGAAATAAAAGTAGTGGATCCTCCGGAGTAGGGGAGGCTCACCAAATCAACTTCGAATCTCAGATCTTCAACGGAGCGCCTGTCGATGATCTCTAGTACCTGCCTCTACATCATACAATGATGCAGTCCAGAGTGGACGTCAGTACTTGGAATGTACTGGTATGTAAAATAGCTGAATGAAACAGAAACCGGTAGAATAATATGGAAACAATAGCAACTCAAAATACATATCAAATCACATCATTAGTCAAATGTCCATCTATGCAAGAATAAAGAGTAGACAAGTGACCTATCAACAACTCAAACCTCATCAATCATCTCAGACTCATCTCAAAGGAGTTCGCCTCCTCTTATCTCATCACATTTCATTTCATCTCAGAGGAGCTCACCCCCTCTCATCTCATCTAGACTCAGAGTAAGGTACGAAATTTATGGGAGTTTCTCTTATCCGACAACAATCACTTATGAGCCAGTGAATGTACAACAGTCACGCTGATGTTGCCACAGCCGTTCCAAACTTGCCAGGTCGGGAACGAATCGAAACCATAATGGATAAATCCAAGATGGAGACAGAACAATCAACAAAGTCCGCTATTGATTTCAGGGACATCAACTCAAGAGGAAAACCTCTTCTATGCTTGGCGACATAGTTTAATGAGTTCGAGTGGGACTCACTCTTACCCATTTCGGTGCTCGATACTCCTCCCGACTCAATGCTCATAAAACCATCAATCCAATCAAACCAATCTCGTAGGGACTTTAACCCCGTCAACGATCGGTATCTCATAGGGACTTTAACCCTATCATCAATCAAGCTCATAGGGACTTTAACCCTCTCATCAATCAATCTCATAGGGACTTTAACCCTCTCATCAATCAATCTCATCAATGACTCAAGGTTTAGACCAACCATTAGGAATCAAGTGAATAGACACATCGGTAGAGTTCAATTTTAGAGACTCATTAGACAATCAAACTCTATCAACTTATCATCATTCTCTTATCACAATCACAATCACAATCAACAATCACAATCTTAACTCAAGGCTCTAGATTCATCATTCTCTCATCACAATCACAATCACAATCAAAATTCAAGGCTCTAGACTCAATCCTCAAGTTCATTATGCATGCCTTTCAAATAGTCATGTAGGGTTATGCAAATTCTCATGGAAAATATTCAATTTAAGAAAACAATTAGTGTGATGATCATCAACATAGAAAACATGTAATTTCAAATATGATTTTTCGAGAAAAGCCATCAAAGAACTCATGCATGTAGACTCTTCAATCATCAACTCATCTATGACCTCTATGGGGCACATGAGAGGACAGTCTCATGTTTTAGTTTAGCCTTACATACCTGTGATACCGTCAACAATCGAGTACTTTCGGGGTCTCCGCTCGAATTCCTCCCACAAGCTCTTCTCTCTTCTCCTCAAGCCCTAGCCTTGTTAGTTTCTAAGGGATAGGACTTAGAATGAGGTTTTAGACCCCTTTTTGGTTGAAAACGACTTAATTAGTCGTGTACCAGTGTTTAGGAGGGACTAGGGATTGACTAGAATGCCCCTAGAATTAAATTAGGAATTTGCAGTTCGGAAAAACACACGGTCCGCGACGCGGACCTATCGCGTACTGCGTAATTTTGGAAAAAGTGCTTTTGTACGAGTTCTCTCCATCCCGTCGAAAATTTTGGAAAACACGCAAGTGCGACTCCGCGTCAGGTCCGCGACGCGCCTCCGTCGCGGACAGCCACTGTTTTGTGACTTGATTCGAAAATTTATCTTTCGATCGGGTCGCTCTAAAATTCGACCGAGACCATTTTCCCACTCCATTTTCCATGCTGATCACAAATCCGGTCTCGGATTCGCCATACGAGCATCGGAAGATGCGTTACGCGCATACCCTCACTCCAGGGGTATTTTGGTAATTTTACCGGGCGTTACATCATCTCCCCCTTGGGATCATTCGTCCTCGAATGATGAGTAGAGGTGGGGACTAAAGCACAATAGACTCGAGACTCATCTTCCACTCAGTTCAAGCAATCCATCCTCGACCAGGCAATAGTAAGTCTCATCAAAATAAAACAACCAGTTTAGTGAAGAGCAAGGATTTTTACCTTAATTGTTTCCATCATCCGTTGTCACGAATAGGTGCGGGTATTTGGCCCTCATCTCCTCCTCAGCTTCCCATGTGGCTTCTTCAACGAATTGATTCCTCCACAGGACTTTGACTGAGGCTATCTCTTTTTTCCTCAACCTGCGAACCTGACGATCAAGGATCTGAACCGGGACCTCTTCATAGGATAGGCTATCTTTCACTCCAAGGCCATCGATAGGAATCACCACGGCGGGATCTCCCAAGCATTTCTTTAGCATCGTCACATGGAATACCGGATGAACTCCCTCTAACTCGGAAGGTAACTCCAACTCGTAAGCAACCTTCCCAATCCTTTTTACGATCTGATATGGCCCAACATATCGTGGGCTTAACTTTCCCTTCTTTCCAAACCTTAGGACACCTTTCATAGGTGATACTTTCAAATACACCCAATCATCTATCTCAAACTCTAAGTCTCTTCTCCTTACGTCGGTGTAGGATTTTTGGCGACTCTGGGCAGTCTTTAGCCTCTCTCTAATGATCTTGACTTTTTCCATCGACTGGTGAACAAGATCAGGCCCAATCAGCCCTGCTTCTCCAACCTCAAACCACCCAATCGGCGACCTACATCTTCTCCCGTACAGGGCCTCATAAGGAGCCATCCGAATGCTTGCATGATAACTATTGTTATATGCGAATTCGATCAAGGGTAGATGGTCATCCCAATTTCCTTTGAAGTCAAGTACACAAGCTCTCAACATATCCTCGAGTGTTTGAATCGTACGCTCTGCCTGACCATCCGTCTGCGGGTGAAAAGCTGTACTCAGATTCACCTTAGTACCCAAACCTTTCTGAAACGATCTCCAGAACTGGGAGGTAAATTGAGCCCCTCTGTCCGAGATGATAGACAAAGGCACCCCATGCAACCTCACGATCTCCTGGACGTACAATCTGGCATACTCTTCCGCAGTGTTTGTTGTCTTTACTGCCAAGAAGTGAGCCGACTTTGTCATCCTATCCACGATCACCCATATCGAATCATGTTGCTTTCGAGATTTCGGCAGGCCAGTGATAAAGTCCATGTTGATCATCTCCCATTTCCACTCCGGAATTTCAAAGTTCTGAGCCAATCCACATGGCCTTTGATGTTCAACCTTCACTTGTTGGCAATTTGGGCATTTCGAGACAAACTCTGCAACATCCCTCTTCATCCCATTCCACCAATAGACCTCCCTTAAGTCGTGGTACATTTTGGTGGAGCCAGGGTGAATGGAATATTTAGTGTTATGAGCTTCTGCCATGATTCTGTCCCGTATGCCATCAACATTTGGAACACACAATCGACCTTGATATCTCAGTACATCATCTCCCCCTTTGGAGAAGACCATCACCTTCTGATTGTGGACATCCTCCTTCAATTGGAGTATAACTGGGTCTTGGTCTTGCTTTTCTTTCACTTCTATCACTAGCGAGGAAGCAGACCCGTTCTCCACATTAACTCCTCCTTCGTTGTTCTCCTCAAGTCGGACCCCTAATCGAGCCAACCGGTGTACGTCCTTGGCTAATTCCCTCTTTCCTTCCTCCACATGGGCTGTGCTACCCATTGATAACCTGCTAAGAGCATCAGCAACAACGTTAGCTTTACCTGGATGATAGTGAATGCTCATGTCGTAATCCTTGAGCAACTCCAACCATCTCCTCTGTCGCAAGTTAAGCTCCTTCTGACTGAAAACATACTGCAAGCTCTTGTGGTCTGTGAACACATCCACGTGTACCCCATACAAGTAGTGACGCCAGATCTTAAGTGCGAACACTACCGCTGCCAACTCGAGGTCATGGGTTGGGTAATTCCTTTCATGGACCTTGAGTTGCCTGGAGGCATAGGCTATCACCTTCCCCCTTTGCATTAGTACACATCCCAGTCCGACCCTTGAGGCATCACAATAAATCACAAAGCCCTCATTTCCCTCGGGTAAAGTTAAGACTGGTGCAGTAGTCAATCTCGTTTTCAATTCCTGGAAACTCTTCTCACATTCCTCGGACCACTGAAACTTGACCTTTTTCTGGGTCAACTTGGTCAATGGTGCGGATAAGGAAGAAAATCCTTCTACAAACCTGCGGTAGTAGCCCGCCAACCCCAAGAAACTTCTAATGTCAGTCGGAGTGGTCGGTCGTGGCCAGTTCTTAACCGCTTCAATCTTCTGGGCATCCACCTGAATACCATCACCGGAAACAACGTGGCCCAGGAAGGCTGCTGACTTAAGCCAGAACTCACACTTTGAAAATTTTGCATACAACTCATGGTCCCTAAGAGTTTGGAGGACAACTCTGAGGTGATTGGCATGCTCCTCTTCACTCCTTGAATATATCAGAATATCATCGATGAATACAATCACAAACAAGTCAAGATACGGTTTGAACACCCTGTTCATCAAGTCCATAAAGGCGGCAGGTGCATTCGTCAACCCAAAGGACATGACCAGGAATTCAAAATGGACATATCTAGTCCTAAAGGCTGTCTTTGGAATGTCGCACTCTCTCACCTTCAGCTGATGGTAGCCAGATCTGAGGTCTATCTTAGAGAAACAAGAGGCGCCCTGAAGTTGGTCAAACAAATCATCTATCCTTGGGAGAGGATATTTGTTCTTCACGGTGACCTTGTTCAGTTGCCTATAATCAACACACATTCTGAGAGACCCATCTTTCTTTCGCACGAATAGGACAGGAGCACCCCATGGTGAAACGCTTGGCCTAATGAAGCCCTTTTCTAGCAAATCTTTTAGTTGCTCTTTCAATTCTTTCAGCTCAGCGGGGGCCATCCTGTAAGGTGGAATCGAAATGGGTTGGGTATCAGGAAGAATGTCAATCCCGAAGTCAATCTCCCTATCAGGAGGGACTCCGGGCAGATCATCAGGAAATACCTCCGGATACTCACTAACAATCGGAACTGACTCAAGAGTTGGGGACTCAACCTCGTCGGATTTCACTCGTACTAGGTGATAGATACAACCTTTGGAAATTAACTTCCGGGCTTTAAGATATGAGATAAACCTCCCCCTCGGTGTCACTGAGTCACCCTTCCACTCTAGAACTGGTTCATTTGGAATTTGGAACTTAACAGTTCGGGATCTACAATCAACAGAGGCATAACAGGCGTGGAGCCAATCCATGCCAAGGATCAAGTCGAAATCAATCATCTCCAGCTCAATCAAATCAACAAGAGTGTCCCTATGATAGATGGACACTACGCAAGTCCTATAAACTCTCTCAGCTCGAATAGACTCACCCACTGGAGTAGAAACATCAAAAGGTTCAAGGAGACTCTCAGGGGTCATATCAAATTTACTGGCCACATAAGGAGATACAAATGACAGTGTGGCACCAGGGTCCATCAAGACATAACAATCAAAAGTAAAGACACGAATCATACCCGTCACCACATCTGGGGAGTTCTCCTGATCTTGGCGACTACCCATGGCGTACAAGCGGTTTGTCGCTCCGCCTGTTCCTGACATAGTGGCCCTCTGGTTCCCTCCTATTGGTGGGGCCGATGCAGTGGATTGAGCTCGGCTAGCCCATCGACGACAGTCTCTCTGATAGTGACCCACTTGGCCACATTTGTAGCACCCATCCTTTCCCTCACGACAGCTCCCCAGGTGCAACTTGCCACACTTTTTACACGGCGGTTGACCCCGCGATCCTTGAGCCACACTAGCTTGTGACTGGGACCCAGGGGCTCTAGTATTCTGGGACCTTTGATCATCCCTGATCCTGGGCGTGGGCGTACTAGCAGATGATGGTGTTGGAAAGCGATGACCATTGCCTCTCCTTCCCGTCTCATAGCTAGACGTTTTGGCTTTCTTGCGCCTGAATTCCTCCTTGTCATGCTGTCTCTCCTCATCCGCCTGTTGTACAAATGTCATCAATCGCCCAATGTCCATATCACTCACCAGCATTGCCCCTCTGCCATCCCTTTTGGGCCCTCTATTCAACCCATCGACATACATTCCCATTCTCCCCCTCTTGTCGGCAATCATATCTGGAGCATAGCGAGATAGCTGTGTGAACTTCAGGCCATACTCCTGCACGGTCATGGAGCCCTGTTTTAGATTCAGAAACTCCCTCACCTTCGCCTCTCTTTTCTCCCTTGGGAAGAAGCGTCCCAAGAAGGCATCCTCAAACACTGCCCAGGTCACACCTGAATCATCATCCACTCGGCCCCTCTTCCATTGGTCGAACCACAGCCTGGCCACCCCTTTGAGTTGGTAGGCGGCCAATTCAACTCTATCCACATCCGCCACGTGCATCACTTGGAACACCTTCTCAAGCTCCTCAATATAGCTCTCGGGGTCTTCAGTAGCTGCCGACCCCGTGAACTCAGGCGGGTTCATCCTCAGAAATTCCCGGACTCTGGAGGTGTCATGAGTGTCCAGTCTGCCCGCTCCCTGTCACACAGGAGGTGCCGCAACAGCCTGGGCTAGAGCCCGAATAGCTTGGCGTAACTCGGCATTGGAGACCTCGTCCTGAGGGGGCTGTTCGACAGGAACCGCTGGATCCACGGGCCCCTCGGGTACTTGGGGTTCAGGTGGGTTAACAGCTTGCCTGGCAGGACGTCCCCTTCCTCTGACAGCTCTTCTGGGAGGCATGTTTATCGATTCTGCACGTGTAACGCACGAATTAGAGGATAGTTTTCATAAAGTTCAATTCCATCGCACGATTTAGAGTAAGAAAGAAGTGTAACCATTCCTAATGTCCCATAGCCTCCTGCTTATGAAGTGTGGTCGACAACACACCCATAAACAAGACTCTACTAGACACGGCCTCATAGACTCCCTAGGACACTTGAACTCTGTGCTCTGATACCAAGTTTGTCACGCCCCGGGAGGGTACCCTTGGCGTGGCCGGCACTCAGAGACTATTGCTAGTCCCCAAGCGAACCACTTAGCCTCATCACATCATTCAATCGAATAAACTCTACTGAACAGTGGAAAATATAATTAAGTAATGGATACATCTCATCTAAAGTCTCAAAAGAATATATAAAATAATAAAGGCTAGTAGAAAGAACTAGCTCACAATCTCAACATCAACACTCGACCATCGTCTATGAAGCCTCTATCACTAATCATGTGGTGCCAATGACAAATCCATGGCTACCCAAATCAAAATAAAGAAAATAGTCCAATCTAACTCTAAAGCATGATGAAATAAAAGTAGTGGATCCTCCGGAGTAGGGGAGGCTCACCAAATCAACTTCGAATCTCAGATCTTCAACGGAGCGCCTGTCGATGATCTCTAGTACCTGCCTCTACATCATACAATGATGCAGTCCAGAGTGGACGTCAGTACTTGGAATGTACTGGTATGTAAAATAGCTGAATGAAACAGAAACCGGTAGAATAATATGGAAACAATAGCAACTCAAAATACATATCAAATCACATCATTAGTCAAATGTCCATCTATGCAAGAATAAAGAGTAGACAAGTGACCTATCAACAACTCAAACCTCATCAATCATCTCAGACTCATCTCAAAGGAGTTCGCCTCCTCTTATCTCATCACATTTCATTTCATCTCAGAGGAGCTCACCCCCTCTCATCTCATCTAGACTCAGAGTAAGGTACGAAATTTATGGGAGTTTCTCTTATCCGACAACAATCACTTATGAGCCAGTGAATGTACAACAGTCACGCTGATGTTGCCACAGCCGTTCCAAACTTGCCAGGTCGGGAACGAATCGAAACCATAATGGATAAATCCAAGATGGAGACAGAACAATCAACAAAGTCCGCTATTGATTTCAGGGACATCAACTCAAGAGGAAAACCTCTTCTATGCTTGGCGACATAGTTTAATGAGTTCGAGTGGGACTCACTCTTACCCATTTCGGTGCTCGATACTCCTCCCGACTCAATGCTCATAAAACCATCAATCCAATCAAACCAATCTCGTAGGGACTTTAACCCCGTCAACGATCGGTATCTCATAGGGACTTTAACCCTATCATCAATCAAGCTCATAGGGACTTTAACCCTCTCATCAATCAATCTCATAGGGACTTTAACCCTCTCATCAATCAATCTCATCAATGACTCAAGGTTTAGACCAACCATTAGGAATCAAGTGAATAGACACATCGGTAGAGTTCAATTTTAGAGACTCATTAGACAATCAAACTCTATCAACTTATCATCATTCTCTTATCACAATCACAATCACAATCAACAATCACAATCTTAACTCAAGGCTCTAGATTCATCATTCTCTCATCACAATCACAATCACAATCAAAATTCAAGGCTCTAGACTCAATCCTCAAGTTCATTATGCATGCCTTTCAAATAGTCATGTAGGGTTATGCAAATTCTCATGGAAAATATTCAATTTAAGAAAACAATTAGTGTGATGATCATCAACATAGAAAACATGTAATTTCAAATATGATTTTTCGAGAAAAGCCATCAAAGAACTCATGCATGTAGACTCTTCAATCATCAACTCATCTATGACCTCTATGGGGCACATGAGAGGACAGTCTCATGTTTTAGTTTAGCCTTACATACCTGTGATACCGTCAACAATCGAGTACTTTCGGGGTCTCCGCTCGAATTCCTCCCACAAGCTCTTCTCTCTTCTCCTCAAGCCCTAGCCTTGTTAGTTTCTAAGGGATAGGACTTAGAATGAGGTTTTAGACCCCTTTTTGGTTGAAAACGACTTAATTAGTCGTGTACCAGTGTTTAGGAGGGACTAGGGATTGACTAGAATGCCCCTAGAATTAAATTAGGAATTTGCAGTTCGGAAAAACACACGGTCCGCGACGCGGACCTATCGCGTACTGCGTAATTTTGGAAAAAGTGCTTTTGTACGAGTTCTCTCCATCCCGTCGAAAATTTTGGAAAACACGCAAGTGCGACTCCGCGTCAGGTCCGCGACGCGCCTCCGTCGCGGACAGCCACTGTTTTGTGACTTGATTCGAAAATTTATCTTTCGATCGGGTCGCTCTAAAATTCGACCGAGACCATTTTCCCACTCCATTTTCCATGCTGATCACAAATCCGGTCTCGGATTCGCCATACGAGCATCGGAAGATGCGTTACGCGCATACCCTCACTCCAGGGGTATTTTGGTAATTTTACCGGGCGTTACATCATCTCCCCCTTGGGATCATTCGTCCTCGAATGATGAGTAGAGGTGGGGACTAAAGCACAATAGACTCGAGACTCATCTTCCACTCAGTTCAAGCAATCCATCCTCGACCAGGCAATAGTAAGTCTCATCAAAATAAAACAACCAGTTTAGTGAAGAGCAAGGATTTTTACCTTAATTGTTTCCATCATCCGTTGTCACGAATAGGTGCGGGTATTTGGCCCTCATCTCCTCCTCAGCTTCCCATGTGGCTTCTTCAACGAATTGATTCCTCCACAGGACTTTGACTGAGGCTATCTCTTTTTTCCTCAACCTGCGAACCTGACGATCAAGGATCTGAACCGGGACCTCTTCATAGGATAGGCTATCTTTCACTCCAAGGCCATCGATAGGAATCACCACGGCGGGATCTCCCAAGCATTTCTTTAGCATCGTCACATGGAATACCGGATGAACTCCCTCTAACTCGGAAGGTAACTCCAACTCGTAAGCAACCTTCCCAATCCTTTTTACGATCTGATATGGCCCAACATATCGTGGGCTTAACTTTCCCTTCTTTCCAAACCTTAGGACACCTTTCATAGGTGATACTTTCAAATACACCCAATCATCTATCTCAAACTCTAAGTCTCTTCTCCTTACGTCGGTGTAGGATTTTTGGCGACTCTGGGCAGTCTTTAGCCTCTCTCTAATGATCTTGACTTTTTCCATCGACTGGTGAACAAGATCAGGCCCAATCAGCCCTGCTTCTCCAACCTCAAACCACCCAATCGGCGACCTACATCTTCTCCCGTACAGGGCCTCATAAGGAGCCATCCGAATGCTTGCATGATAACTATTGTTATATGCGAATTCGATCAAGGGTAGATGGTCATCCCAATTTCCTTTGAAGTCAAGTACACAAGCTCTCAACATATCCTCGAGTGTTTGAATCGTACGCTCTGCCTGACCATCCGTCTGCGGGTGAAAAGCTGTACTCAGATTCACCTTAGTACCCAAACCTTTCTGAAACGATCTCCAGAACTGGGAGGTAAATTGAGCCCCTCTGTCCGAGATGATAGACAAAGGCACCCCATGCAACCTCACGATCTCCTGGACGTACAATCTGGCATACTCTTCCGCAGTGTTTGTTGTCTTTACTGCCAAGAAGTGAGCCGACTTTGTCATCCTATCCACGATCACCCATATCGAATCATGTTGCTTTCGAGATTTCGGCAGGCCAGTGATAAAGTCCATGTTGATCATCTCCCATTTCCACTCCGGAATTTCAAAGTTCTGAGCCAATCCACATGGCCTTTGATGTTCAACCTTCACTTGTTGGCAATTTGGGCATTTCGAGACAAACTCTGCAACATCCCTCTTCATCCCATTCCACCAATAGACCTCCCTTAAGTCGTGGTACATTTTGGTGGAGCCAGGGTGAATGGAATATTTAGTGTTATGAGCTTCTGCCATGATTCTGTCCCGTATGCCATCAACATTTGGAACACACAATCGACCTTGATATCTCAGTACATCATCTCCCCCTTTGGAGAAGACCATCACCTTCTGATTGTGGACATCCTCCTTCAATTGGAGTATAACTGGGTCTTGGTCTTGCTTTTCTTTCACTTCTATCACTAGCGAGGAAGCAGACCCGTTCTCCACATTAACTCCTCCTTCGTTGTTCTCCTCAAGTCGGACCCCTAATCGAGCCAACCGGTGTACGTCCTTGGCTAATTCCCTCTTTCCTTCCTCCACATGGGCTGTGCTACCCATTGATAACCTGCTAAGAGCATCAGCAACAACGTTAGCTTTACCTGGATGATAGTGAATGCTCATGTCGTAATCCTTGAGCAACTCCAACCATCTCCTCTGTCGCAAGTTAAGCTCCTTCTGACTGAAAACATACTGCAAGCTCTTGTGGTCTGTGAACACATCCACGTGTACCCCATACAAGTAGTGACGCCAGATCTTAAGTGCGAACACTACCGCTGCCAACTCGAGGTCATGGGTTGGGTAATTCCTTTCATGGACCTTGAGTTGCCTGGAGGCATAGGCTATCACCTTCCCCCTTTGCATTAGTACACATCCCAGTCCGACCCTTGAGGCATCACAATAAATCACAAAGCCCTCATTTCCCTCGGGTAAAGTTAAGACTGGTGCAGTAGTCAATCTCGTTTTCAATTCCTGGAAACTCTTCTCACATTCCTCGGACCACTGAAACTTGACCTTTTTCTGGGTCAACTTGGTCAATGGTGCGGATAAGGAAGAAAATCCTTCTACAAACCTGCGGTAGTAGCCCGCCAACCCCAAGAAACTTCTAATGTCAGTCGGAGTGGTCGGTCGTGGCCAGTTCTTAACCGCTTCAATCTTCTGGGCATCCACCTGAATACCATCACCGGAAACAACGTGGCCCAGGAAGGCTGCTGACTTAAGCCAGAACTCACACTTTGAAAATTTTGCATACAACTCATGGTCCCTAAGAGTTTGGAGGACAACTCTGAGGTGATTGGCATGCTCCTCTTCACTCCTTGAATATATCAGAATATCATCGATGAATACAATCACAAACAAGTCAAGATACGGTTTGAACACCCTGTTCATCAAGTCCATAAAGGCGGCAGGTGCATTCGTCAACCCAAAGGACATGACCAGGAATTCAAAATGGACATATCTAGTCCTAAAGGCTGTCTTTGGAATGTCGCACTCTCTCACCTTCAGCTGATGGTAGCCAGATCTGAGGTCTATCTTAGAGAAACAAGAGGCGCCCTGAAGTTGGTCAAACAAATCATCTATCCTTGGGAGAGGATATTTGTTCTTCACGGTGACCTTGTTCAGTTGCCTATAATCAACACACATTCTGAGAGACCCATCTTTCTTTCGCACGAATAGGACAGGAGCACCCCATGGTGAAACGCTTGGCCTAATGAAGCCCTTTTCTAGCAAATCTTTTAGTTGCTCTTTCAATTCTTTCAGCTCAGCGGGGGCCATCCTGTAAGGTGGAATCGAAATGGGTTGGGTATCAGGAAGAATGTCAATCCCGAAGTCAATCTCCCTATCAGGAGGGACTCCGGGCAGATCATCAGGAAATACCTCCGGATACTCACTAACAATCGGAACTGACTCAAGAGTTGGGGACTCAACCTCGTCGGATTTCACTCGTACTAGGTGATAGATACAACCTTTGGAAATTAACTTCCGGGCTTTAAGATATGAGATAAACCTCCCCCTCGGTGTCACTGAGTCACCCTTCCACTCTAGAACTGGTTCATTTGGAATTTGGAACTTAACAGTTCGGGATCTACAATCAACAGAGGCATAACAGGCGTGGAGCCAATCCATGCCAAGGATCAAGTCGAAATCAATCATCTCCAGCTCAATCAAATCAACAAGAGTGTCCCTATGATAGATGGACACTACGCAAGTCCTATAAACTCTCTCAGCTCGAATAGACTCACCCACTGGAGTAGAAACATCAAAAGGTTCAAGGAGACTCTCAGGGGTCATATCAAATTTACTGGCCACATAAGGAGATACAAATGACAGTGTGGCACCAGGGTCCATCAAGACATAACAATCAAAAGTAAAGACACGAATCATACCCGTCACCACATCTGGGGAGTTCTCCTGATCTTGGCGACTACCCATGGCGTACAAGCGGTTTGTCGCTCCGCCTGTTCCTGACATAGTGGCCCTCTGGTTCCCTCCTATTGGTGGGGCCGATGCAGTGGATTGAGCTCGGCTAGCCCATCGACGACAGTCTCTCTGATAGTGACCCACTTGGCCACATTTGTAGCACCCATCCTTTCCCTCACGACAGCTCCCCAGGTGCAACTTGCCACACTTTTTACACGGCGGTTGACCCCGCGATCCTTGAGCCACACTAGCTTGTGACTGGGACCCAGGGGCTCTAGTATTCTGGGACCTTTGATCATCCCTGATCCTGGGCGTGGGCGTACTAGCAGATGATGGTGTTGGAAAGCGATGACCATTGCCTCTCCTTCCCGTCTCATAGCTAGACGTTTTGGCTTTCTTGCGCCTGAATTCCTCCTTGTCATGCTGTCTCTCCTCATCCGCCTGTTGTACAAATGTCATCAATCGCCCAATGTCCATATCACTCACCAGCATTGCCCCTCTGCCATCCCTTTTGGGCCCTCTATTCAACCCATCGACATACATTCCCATTCTCCCCCTCTTGTCGGCAATCATATCTGGAGCATAGCGAGATAGCTGTGTGAACTTCAGGCCATACTCCTGCACGGTCATGGAGCCCTGTTTTAGATTCAGAAACTCCCTCACCTTCGCCTCTCTTTTCTCCCTTGGGAAGAAGCGTCCCAAGAAGGCATCCTCAAACACTGCCCAGGTCACACCTGAATCATCATCCACTCGGCCCCTCTTCCATTGGTCGAACCACAGCCTGGCCACCCCTTTGAGTTGGTAGGCGGCCAATTCAACTCTATCCACATCCGCCACGTGCATCACTTGGAACACCTTCTCAAGCTCCTCAATATAGCTCTCGGGGTCTTCAGTAGCTGCCGACCCCGTGAACTCAGGCGGGTTCATCCTCAGAAATTCCCGGACTCTGGAGGTGTCATGAGTGTCCAGTCTGCCCGCTCCCTGTCACACAGGAGGTGCCGCAACAGCCTGGGCTAGAGCCCGAATAGCTTGGCGTAACTCGGCATTGGAGACCTCGTCCTGAGGGGGCTGTTCGACAGGAACCGCTGGATCCACGGGCCCCTCGGGTACTTGGGGTTCAGGTGGGTTAACAGCTTGCCTGGCAGGACGTCCCCTTCCTCTGACAGCTCTTCTGGGAGGCATGTTTATCGATTCTGCACGTGTAACGCACGAATTAGAGGATAGTTTTCATAAAGTTCAATTCCATCGCACGATTTAGAGTAAGAAAGAAGTGTAACCATTCCTAATGTCCCATAGCCTCCTGCTTATGAAGTGTGGTCGACAACACACCCATAAACAAGACTCTACTAGACACGGCCTCATAGACTCCCTAGGACACTTGAACTCTGTGCTCTGATACCAAGTTTGTCACGCCCCGGGAGGGTACCCTTGGCGTGGCCGGCACTCAGAGACTATTGCTAGTCCCCAAGCGAACCACTTAGCCTCATCACATCATTCAATCGAATAAACTCTACTGAACAGTGGAAAATATAATTAAGTAATGGATACATCTCATCTAAAGTCTCAAAAGAATATATAAAATAATAAAGGCTAGTAGAAAGAACTAGCTCACAATCTCAACATCAACACTCGACCATCGTCTATGAAGCCTCTATCACTAATCATGTGGTGCCAATGACAAATCCATGGCTACCCAAATCAAAATAAAGAAAATAGTCCAATCTAACTCTAAAGCATGATGAAATAAAAGTAGTGGATCCTCCGGAGTAGGGGAGGCTCACCAAATCAACTTCGAATCTCAGATCTTCAACGGAGCGCCTGTCGATGATCTCTAGTACCTGCCTCTACATCATACAATGATGCAGTCCAGAGTGGACGTCAGTACTTGGAATGTACTGGTATGTAAAATA
Source organism: Solanum rostratum (assembly GCA_029948455.1). NCBI lineage: Eukaryota > Viridiplantae > Streptophyta > Magnoliopsida > Solanales > Solanaceae > Solanum > Solanum rostratum. The sequence goes on from CM057053.1 coordinate 61,110,978, forward strand.
GCTGAATGAAACAGAAACCGGTAGAATAATATGGAAACAATAGCAACTCAAAATACATATCAAATCACATCATTAGTCAAATGTCCATCTATGCAAGAATAAAGAGTAGACAAGTGACCTATCAACAACTCAAACCTCATCAATCATCTCAGACTCATCTCAAAGGAGTTCGCCTCCTCTTATCTCATCACATTTCATTTCATCTCAGAGGAGCTCACCCCCTCTCATCTCATCTAGACTCAGAGTAAGGTACGAAATTTATGGGAGTTTCTCTTATCCGACAACAATCACTTATGAGCCAGTGAATGTACAACAGTCACGCTGATGTTGCCACAGCCGTTCCAAACTTGCCAGGTCGGGAACGAATCGAAACCATAATGGATAAATCCAAGATGGAGACAGAACAATCAACAAAGTCCGCTATTGATTTCAGGGACATCAACTCAAGAGGAAAACCTCTTCTATGCTTGGCGACATAGTTTAATGAGTTCGAGTGGGACTCACTCTTACCCATTTCGGTGCTCGATACTCCTCCCGACTCAATGCTCATAAAACCATCAATCCAATCAAACCAATCTCGTAGGGACTTTAACCCCGTCAACGATCGGTATCTCATAGGGACTTTAACCCTATCATCAATCAAGCTCATAGGGACTTTAACCCTCTCATAAATCAATCTCATAGGGACTTTAACCCTCTCATCAATCAATCTCATCAATGACTCAAGGTTTAGACCAACCATTAGGAATCAAGTGAATAGACACATCGGTAGAGTTCAATTTTAGAGACTCATTAGACAATCAAACTCTATCAACTTATCATCATTCTCTTATCACAATCACAATCACAATCAACAATCACAATCTTAACTCAAGGCTCTAGATTCATCATTCTCTCATCACAATCACAATCACAATCAAAATCCAAGGCTCTAGACTCAATCCTCAAGTTCATTATGCATGCCTTTCAAATAGTCATGTAGGGTTATGCAAATTCTCATGGAAAATATTCAATTTAAGAAAACAATTAGTGTGATGATCATCAACATAGAAAACATGTAATTTCAAATATGATTTTTCGAGAAAAGCCATCAAAGAACTCATGCATGTAGACTCTTCAATCATCAACTCATCTATGACCTCTATGGGGCACATGAGAGGACAGTCTCATGTTTTAGTTTAGCCTTATATACCTGTGATACCGTCAACAATCGAGTACTTTCGGGGTCTCCGCTCGAATTCCTCCCACAAGCTCTTCTCTCTTCTCCTCAAGCCCTAGCCTTGTTAGTTTCTAAGGGATAGGACTTAGAATGAGGTTTTAGACCCCTTTTTGGTTGAAAACGACTTAATTAGTCGTGTACCAGTGTTTAGGAGGGACTAGGGATTGACTAGAATGCCCCTAGAATTAAATTAGGAATTTGCAGTTCGGAAAAACACACGGTCCGCGACGCGGACCTATCGCGTACTGCGTAATTTTGGAAAAAGTGCTTTTGTACGAGTTCTCTCCATCCCGTCGAAAATTTTGGAAAACACGCAAGTGCGACTCTGCGTCAGGTCCGCGACGCGCCTCCGTCGCGGACAGCCACTGTTTTGTGACTTGATTCGAAAATTTATCTTTCGATCGGGTCGCTCTAAAATTCGACCGAGACCATTTTCCCACTCCATTTTCCATGCTGATCACAAATCCGGTCTCGGATTCGCCATACGAGCATCGGAAGATGCGTTACGCGCATACCCTCACTCCAGGGGTATTTTGGTAATTTTACCGGGCGTTACATAATATATGTATAAATCTCCACTATCAATAAGGGATAAAATAACAATAGGAGTTGATTGAAATGGTGAATGTGTCGAGTCTAACATTCGTTATATTAGGCGTTGGAAAAATTAAGAAATGGTAGAGACAATAGTGATGATTGTGGACCAAGATGTCAGGCATGAAGATTTTGCAAACAAAAGTATTCCCTATTGTGAACTAAATTGTGAATTGAAAGATTTTGCCATCACCAACATGCATAGCTGCGGTGAAAAACAAAGCGCCGCTCCATTCAGGATAAAAAAAATCAAATAAGTTTGCATACTTATTTCAAAAGATGAAAGTAGACCCATTTAAGAGTATACGTGGTTGAAAGATTGATCGTAAACTGTCAAAATCAACAAATATTAAATAATGAATGTGATTCAACAGACATCGATATTCTAGATAAAAAAAGCGCCGATATACACAATACTTCGACTCCTACTCCTAATCCTGAAGTTGCCAACAATACACCGGGAATCACACAATCATTCCAATCTAGTCATGCTCAAAATAAGTGGACATTCCCAACAAAGAAAAATAAATGTTCCATATGCAAAAGGAGTAGACATAAAAAAAACATGCTTTGAGTGAAGTGCTCCACAGGAATAGATTTGAAATCTTGATTATTATTTGTTGTTTGTAAAGGTTTCTTAATTTTTTTAAATATTAATGTTGAACAAATATTGTTATTGAATGTTTTAGTTCTCAAGAAATTGATAGTAGTAATGTTAAATAAATCTTCAAGTAAGACATTTGCTTCAGCATTTGTTTCACTTGTTGAAAATCAAGTCTAAGTACTATAATATATCAAAATTAGTTTGTTTATCATTTAATATGGTTTAGATAATAATTAAAACTTAAATTACCCAATTAACATTGATTATGCGGTTGGTTACTCGATTTATTGTTTGTTATAAATAAATTACTACGTAATTATACAAAAATCACCACCAAAATCAAGTCTAAGTACTATAATCAATCAAAATTACTTTATTTATCATTAATATGATTTATATAATAATTAACAATTAAATTACTTAATTAATATTGATTACGTGGTTAGTTACTCGATTTATTGTCTGTTATGAATAAATTACTACGTGATTGTACAGAATCGCCACCAAAGTCCAAAATCAAGTCTAAGTACTATAATACTTTAAAATTACTTTATTTATCATTTAATATAATTTAGATAATAATTAAAAATTAAATTACTCAACTAATATTGATTATGCGGTCAGTTACTTGATTTATTATTTGTTATGAACAAACTACTACGTAATTGTACAAAAATTACCACCAAAATCAAGTCTAAGTACTATATTACATCAAAATTACTTTATTTATCATTTAATATGGTTTAGATAATAATTAATAATTAAATTACTCATTTACTATTTGATTACACGTTTAATTACTCGATTTATTGTTTATTGCGAATAAATTACTACGTAATTGTACAAAATCACCACCAAAATCAAGTCTAAGTACTATAATACATCAAAATTACTTTATTTATCATTTAATATGGTTTAATCAACTATTAAATTAATCAATTAATGTTGATTACACATTTAATTACTCGATTTATTGTTTATTGCGAACAAATTACTATGTAATTGTGCAAAATCGTCACCAAAATCAAGTCTAAGTACTACAATACATCAAAATTACTTTATTTATCATTTAATATGGTTTTGATAATAATCAACAATTAAATTAATCAATTAATATTGATTACGCGTTTAAGTACTCGATTTAGTATTTATTGTGAATAAATTACTACGTAATTGTACAAAATCACCACCAAAATCAATTCTAAGTACTATAATACATAGAAATTACTTTATTTATGATTTAATATGGTTTAGATAATAATTAACAATCAAATTACTCAATTAATGTTGATTATGCATTTAATTACTCAATTTATTGTTTATTGCGAATGAATTACTATGTAATTGTACAAAATCGCCACCAAAATCAAGTCGAAGTACTATAATACATCAAAATTACTTTATTTATGATTTAATATGATTTAGATAATAATTAACAATCAAATTACTCAACTAATGTTGATTATGCATTTAATTACTCGATTTATTATTTATTGCAAAAGAATTACTATGTAATTGTACAAGATCGCCACCAAAATCAAGTCGAAGTACTATAATACATCAACATTACTTTATTTATTATTTAATATGCTTTAGATAATAATTAATAATTAAATTACTCAATTAATACTGATTATACATTTCATTACTCGATTTATTGTTTATTGCGAACAAATTACTACGAAATTGTACAAAATCGCCACCAAAATCAAGTCTAAGTACTATAACACATCAAAATTACTTTATATATCATTTAATATGGTTTAGATAATAATTAACAATTAAATTATTCAATTAATGTCGATTACACATTTAACTACTTGATTTATTATTTATTGCGAATAAATTACTATGTAATTGTACAAAATCGCCACCAGAATTAAGTCTAAGTACTATAATACATCAAAATTACTTTACTTATTATTTAATATGATTTAGATAATAATTAACAATTAAATTAATCAATTAATGTTGATTACGCATTTAGTTACTTGATTTGTTATTTATTGCGAACAAATTACTATGTAATTGTATAAACTCGCTACCAAATCAAGTCTAAGTACTATAATACATCAAAATTACTTTATTTATTATTTAATATGGTTTGGATAATAATTAACAATCAAATTACTCAATCAATGTTGATTATGCGTTTTATTACTCAATTTATTGTCTGTTATGAATAAATTACTATGTAATTGTACAAAATCACCACCAAAATTAATTCTAAGTACTATAATACATCAAAATTACTTTATTGATCATTTATTATGACTTATATAATCAATTAACAATCAAATTACTCAATTAAGGTTGGTTACGTGTTCGGTTACTCGATTTATTGTCTGTTATGAATAAATTACTACGTAATTGTACAAAATCACTACTGAACTCAAAGATAAGTACTATAATACATCAAAATTACTTTATTCATCATTTAATATGGCTTATATAATCAATTATCAATCAAATTACTCAATTAAGGTTGGTAACGTGTTCGGTTACGCTATTTATTGTTTGTTATGGACAAATTACTACGTAATTGTACAAAATCACTATCAAACTCAAATATAAGTACTATAATACATCAAAATTATTTTATTCATTATTTAATATGACTTATATAATCAATTAAAGTTGGTTATGTGTTTAGTTACTCTATTTATTGTCTGTTATGAACAAATTACGACGTAATTGTACAAAATCACTACCGAATTTAAATTTAAGTATTATAATACATCAAAGTTACTTTATTTATCATTTTATTTGATTTATATAATCAATTAACAATCAAATTACTCAATAATTTGCTAAAAATATTCTCAACAAGTATAACAAACGTTGAAGAAGAATTTTTTCAGCAACTAAAACAATTGCTAAATTAGACATCCTACTTGCTAAGATATTTTTAAGCAATTGAAATAATTATTGTTGGAGGCTATCCACTTGCTAAAATTATTTTTAGCAAATACAATAATTGCTAAGTTAGACATTCTATTTGCTAAGATATTTTTAAGCAATTGTTGTATAAGGATATTCACTTGCTAATTTTTTTTCAGCAATTACAACAATTGCTAAATCAGACATCCTACTTGTTAAGATATCTTTAAGCAATTGAAGTAATTACTATTGGAGACTATCCACTTGCTAAAATTATTTTCAGCAATTACAACAATTGCTAAGTTAGACATTTTACTTGCTAAGATATTTTTAAGTAATTGTTTTGTAAGGATTTTCACTTGCGAATTTCTTTTAACAATTACAACAACTGTTAAATCAAACATCTTACTTGCTAAGATATCTCTAAAGGATGTCGAACAGTCTCACTAACCGGAGAAAATGATGTTCCAATATGATGACCACCAACAGTACCAACACTACCACCAGCACCATAAATACCACCAGCTATGCCACCATCAACACCATCACCAACAGTACCACCACCACCACCAACACCAGAAACACCAGCACCTTCACCAACAGTTGCACCACCAACATCACCACCAATATAAAAATAATTTTTGAATGTTATTGCATCATCATTCGCAACATTAGCAACAACTTCATCAACAGTTCTCGAAGCATCAAAATCCCTTTCAGCTACAGACAAATCCCATTTAATAGCTGATGCTCCAATCAAATCCTCTCAAAGCTTTTCAAACTTAAGACCTATCTTGTCTTCTTCAAATGGAACAAATTCAGAAATAAATTTCATCTCCATCTCAGTGGTTGAAGGAGCTATCCACAGGTACACAATCTATGCATAAAAAATTAAATGTTAAGGTAAACATATGAATAATATCCAACAAGTGTGATAATTGCACTCATTATTTTGTTTAACATTAGTAATTGTCGTGCCTTTTTCAGCAACTGCTAAGATAGTTATAACAATTGCTAAGGATAGACATAACAATTGCTGAAATTATCTCAGCAATTGTTGTGACAGTTATAATAATTATTGAGACTAGGCACAACAACTGTTGAGACTAGACACAGGCTGGCAAAATAATTAAGTGTGATAATTGCACTAATTATTTTATTTAACATCAGTAATCGTTATACCTGGTTCAACAACTGCTATGATAGCTATAAAAATTACTAAGGATAGGCATAGTAATTGCTGAATTATCTCAACAACAGTTGTGACAACTATAATAATTGTTAAGACTAGACACATGCTAGCCAAATAATGAAGTGTGATAATTGCACTAATTATTTTGTTTAACATATTTCACCAACTGCTATGATAACTATAACAATTGCTAAGGATAGACATAACAATTGCTGAAATTATTTCAGCAACTGTAGTGACAGCTACAATAATTTTTTAGACTAGGCACAACAACTACTGAGAGTAGACATAGGCTAACCAAATAATTCTTGAATATAATACAACAATTGCTTAGACTAGTACAACAATATAAAATGAGAAGTCTTACTAAGTCAGGCGGAGAGGATCAAATAAATCATTAATTTTAACAGAATTGTTTTTCTTTGTATTCAGCCATCTAAAAATTCTCGGATAAGTTTTTTCAGCTGATAAATTTTTAAACCGAGTCCGAAGATGGGGAATAGCTTCAAATGCCCAAGCCTATATAAAATAATATCAGTATAGATCAAAAAAATGAACCAAATATTAATAATGATGAAAAAAGATTGAACAAAGTTTACCATGAAAGCCCAAGGAAAGCCAAAAAGATTGGTTGCTTCCATGTTGGGTTCATTTCCTTCAACAGATATTCAATGGTGAGTGTGAAGCTTTCCTGGCTCTATGAATTGGCTTAAAAGGCTTTACGATTGGTGCAAAGCTCAATCCAGTCAACAGAAATTCTTGTGCTCTGATCGCGTGCACAAAGAATACTATGCACGAACCAAAGTAAGCACAGTGACTTATTGCTACTTCTCGCAACCTCTTTAAAGTTTAGAAGGGCAATCAAATCCTTCTCTTTAAAACTTTTTTCGGTTAACTTATGCAATTTCTTGCGCCATTCAACAATCTTAAAACTCTTGGATGACTTCTCCAACCTTGCAATAAAACTAAGAATATGATGACAGTTTAAGCCTGTCACGATTGCAAATTCTTTCGGGCCAAAACAAACTGGCATGCCGCGGTAATTGATCCAAATTGTATTTTTTCATCACTAATAATATTGTGCCGATGAATTTGATATACTAAGCTCATAGAAAACTGTGGAACTATTCTTTCAGATATGTCTAAATACTTTCCAAATATACTGGATCGAAAAAATCTTTCTAAATTTTGTGCCACCAGAACGTTTCCAAAATCAATGAAAGGTTTTTCCATACCCAATCAAATAACAATATCACCTTTTTAAATCACGATCCTGATTGTTCAAGAATGTCTACAAATCATAGTTTGAAAATATAATATTTTTAACAACGACGTCTGTTGAAGGACTGTAGAAGGGGAATCAGTAGCAGTGGAAGTAGAAGGGACATGCTGATCAAGACGCAATTTTGTTTTGATTTCATCCATCATAACATTGTCTGGTTTGCTTGCTTGTTTTGAAGATGAATCAACTTTGTCATATACATTTTCTTCTTTTTCTTCTTCTTGTTTTGAAGAAGGATCACTTTTATCCCTTTCAATTATTGTTGAGCCTCAGACCTCTTATTTTTTTGTCTAGGACTGGAGGCTGCCTCTTCATCTACTATTGTGGCATCAACAAGTTAATTTATTAGTAGATCCTTGTGCTTCTGCTGCTTTCGCTACTGGTTCTGCTTCTGCTTCTTTTTGGGATTGTGTACTAATTCTTCTAGATTTACGAAGAGGTTTGCTTGAAGTAATTTTTCTTTTTGTTCAAGCCATTTTATCTACACAGATGAAATAAAACACATAAATTATCATAACTAATTCTTCAATAAAATAGAAAAACAAACTACAATAAATGATATCATATATATTTTTTAAAATAAGTGAATTGCTACATCAATTTAAAGTGTTTATGCAGGAATAACTTAAGAAGATGTATCAATAACTGATGTTATTACAATAACAACTTAAGGTAACAATTTAAGAAATTAAAAGTATAGCTACTTAAGCATTTGCTTTAGAGTTGCTTAAAGAACTACTTAAGTTGCTGCAAGAACTTGTTGCAATAACTTATTATAGCAATTGCAACTCAAGGAATCTACTACATCAACTTAAGCAGTTGTTGAAGCAATTTAAGTAGTTGCTTAATCAATTACTTAAGTTACTACAAAAACTTAAGATTGCAAGTTTAGCAGTTGTTTTATCAAGTACTTAAATTGTTGGGACTTATTAAACAACTAAATAATTTTTCTACAACAACTAAGAGAGTCGTTGCAATAGATACCTCATCTGTTGAAAAAATATAAAACAAACTTTGAAATTGTTATAGCAACTAGACACTTTTTTCTTATTTTTCTACTATTTTGTTCATTAAGTTTAGTCAATTTTCTTTCATCATTGTCACAACACCACCACAGTAATGAATACAATATTATTAGGGCAAAAAACAAAACAAAATAGATGAAATATTTGAAGAAACAAAAGCAAACAATAAATATAGACATGCACGTTCTTCTTTTTCTTTTTACATTATGAAAACTCAAACTCAAAACCCTAATTGTAGAGAAATATTTATATTTTACCTCTGTCACAATGAGAATGATGAAGAAGAAGAAAGGATGAAGGAGACGAAGATGAGATGAAGAAGAAGAACTTGCCGACGAAGAAGAAGATGGAAAGAAGTTTTTCTGGACTGTTGGAGTTTCTTGAAAAAAGAAAGAAAAGATTTATTTTTACTTTTCTTGGAAACAAAAGAGGAGAATGAATGACTATTGATTTGAAAGTGCAGTTGTGGGTCCAACAAAAAAAAAGATTAAAACTTTTAAAAATTACAAATCACCCCCTATTTAACTTAATCTCTTTATTAGTAGAATATTTGACTTGCCTTTGGTCAACTTATCACCTTTTTTTAATTGCAAATATTTTTGTCACCCCTCTCTCAAATTTCTCTGGAAACAACCTCTTATCTATTTCTATGAGGTAGTGGTAAGGTTTGCGTACATTTTATCCTTCCCAAACCTTATTTGTGGAATTTATTAACTTCATCCAAAAAAGAAAATAAAAAAATATTGATTGAGCATATAATTAAATGTTGTCTACAATAAAATTAAAAAAATAATGTCATTAACTTTAACGAAATCTACTATGTGATTACTTTATTAACATACTTTGATGCAAGCAATAAAAATAACTAATAAAAATGAAGATATTTCACAAGAATCCTTAAAAGATTATTTATTTATATTGTAAAATAAATTTTAAATTATAATTTAGAAAATATTTTATTAATGACAATCAGAATTCGTTTATTTACATAGATAGTAGAGAATAAAAGATAGACATAGTTATATAAATGTAGCCTCTTAACTTGGTTTCAACTGTAATCTACACCCTTCAATTTTGAGTGTGTACAAGTAAACACCTACGTTAGAACTCATTTTATTCTTACTTGCCAGATGAAGGGGGTAATAAATGGGAAAATAGATAAGTAACAGAGATTTACACGTGACTATATTAATCTAATTAACCTGAACGGACCAAGAGATGACTAAATCTGGGGCCATTGTAAGAGTTAGAAATGCATATACTCATAGACAGACCAAGTCGCATGGTGAAATTTATTTGTTTATCGAAGCAAGGACTTAGGTGAATATAACTTACTAGTTCTGCATGTTACACACTAGAAAAGGTTACTATTATAAGGGTATACTACGTTATAAATTTATGGGAAACATAAAACCCTAGTTGGATACTTTCATTGATTTCTTAACACTTGCATGCGAATCAATCACATAATAGATTCTTATTTACAATTTTTATTTAACTAGATATCCCCCTATTCAGGAAATAAGTCGGTTAATAGCTCAAATTCATGTCGATTAAACTAAGTCTAAACCATATTCCTCATGGGATCAATCCTCAACTTGGCTAGGTTCTATATTAGATAACGACTGCTTTATACTTTTTTTGGAGGTGTAATTTGGGTGTATTAGGAATCTACCTCGAAAGGACGATATTCACGCTCCCCCAACACTTTAATACGTACCCCCAAAGATTACGAACACCCCAGACTTTGAATCACCTCAAATGAAGGCGTATAGATTCCAAAATCGCCAAAAGAGTATAAAGGGTCAGGGCTGGTTTATGACTATTTTTAATAAAAAGGACCTAACCCCCAATGGCCTCTACAAACACGGCCAAAAGTGACATGCGAACATGAAAGTTTAACACAGAAGACCTCTGCAAATGTGAAAGGCAGATAGTAGACCTTCGTGAACGCGGCCTAACTCCCGCGAACACAGAGCACAAAAGAAGGGTGACCTCCGCGAACACGGCCCCAAGGCCCACGAATGTAACACCCCCTAATTTATTCCTCCTAGTTTAAGTATATGTCCAGAGGAAACTGAGAAAGATGATGCAGAAAGGTCACCGGAAGAAAACCACGAAAGACACCTACGACCCGTAATGTCACCTACGACCTATAGAAGAGTCCACGTAGGTCAGCCATATAGCTTAGTGAAAATTTTCTAAGTCAGGGGCTCATGTACGAGAGAACCTATCGTCCATACATAATTTCATGGCCCGTGGATTAGGTTTCGTAGGATGATGACTCAAAAATCAACTTTTTGGATATTGAGTTACGAGTGACAGGACAATCCGTCATTTTTTATATGGCCCGTAAAGCATGTTTCGTAGGTTGAAGTCCCAAGAATCAGATTTTTGAAACCTTGAGTTACGAGTCATTAGACAGCCCGTAGGTAGACTTACGACCCATAGGAAGAGATTTCGTAAGTCTTAATCCAAATTCTAGTAACTCAACTTTTGGACACCCTCACTTATGAGAGGCCACTCACGACCCATAAGTGGAACCACGACCCGTAGATGGGGTTTCGTGGTTCCTGTCAGCAGTTTTTAAGAGGGGTAATTGTTTTTATTCCTATCCCCTCTATATAAATCCCATGACATTTTGGACTTAATTTTAAGTCCTATATGAAAACCCTAACTATATTATCCCTTAATACACACTTAAGAATTCTTAAGAGCATTAGAGAAGGGAGGAAAGCGAAGGTTTCAAGTTTAAGCATGATGATCGTTAGAGGTGTGATTGTTCTTTCAAAATTCAGGTATGTAAGGATTCCTAAATCGTAGGACAGATTTCATCCATGCGCCGTTTCGTTCAACTAAGTCGAGTCATGCCTAGAAAATTAAGTATTAGAAATCTTATGATTTTGATCTTTGAGCTACTGTATTTATTTTGAGTTTCCATGCATAATTATGAGTAAATGATTGAATTACATGCTGGTCATACAAAATTGGAGTATAAACCTTGCATTAACACTGCGTACCTTGTTTCGCATTACTCTTTATGACTCCTCTTGCATTGATTGGATAGAGACTATGATTGTGATTGCCTGACTTGAGTAATTTGAGTATGAGTAGCATATTACCCTTGTACGTGTATAACTAATGAGCACCTTACATGCTTTACTTGATGAACATGATTGGATGGAGTCTAAATGACTGTTTGAGCTTGAGTTAGAGTCTTGAGTCCATACATGATTGATGATTTGGATTGATTGAGCTATTGTGTGATTGGGTTGAATTGATTGGAGAAAATATAAAGAGATGAGACCGAGTTGATTGGTATGAGCATGTTTTAGTCTTGGGAGGAGTAGTGAGCACTGATATGGGAGCGAGTTGGTAACTACTCTAACCCATGAACTACGTTGCTAGCATAAGATAGTCATGCAGTTAACCCTGATAACTCATATCCCAAAACAATGGACATTTATTTTGTATCCAAGAGAGAGTTGTTCGGCCTTTACCTTGGCAAGTCTAGGACAGGCATGGAAACAATGTTGCCTTCATTGTGCATCACCAAACTAAAGGTGGTGGGATTGGATGTCGGTTGAAAGAAACTCCTATGCAAATCCTGATTGAGCATATCATGTTTTTGAAGGAGTTGTATAACACTGAGTCAATTTTCAAAGAATGAGCATATTCTTAATTTGCATGTTTTACTAAGTTGAGTCTCTTGAGCTGAGTTGATTGCTGATTTAAGTTGATTGATCTGTATTTGAGCCTCAGTTATTTGTTGAGCTATTTTACATACCAGTATATTCCATGTACTGACGTCCATTTGGGCTTGCATCGTTCATGATGCAGATATAGGTGATAAGAGTCTTCAGCAGGTACACTGTTGAAGCCCAATTCTTGCATTCAAAGTTGGTGAGCCCTCCTTGCTATCCATAGGAGACTTTTTTTTGTCATGCCCCGAGAGGGTGCCCTGGACATGGATCAGCACTCAGAGGCTATTTCTAGTCTCAAGCGAACCACTTGGCCTCATCACATTCATTCAATCAACATATTTAGCAAATCAGCAGAAGACTATGATAATAAAAGGTGGACAATTGAAATATATGAAAGTAAAGTCAACTCAATAAGTCTAGTATGAAGGAAACTAGCCCAAAGTACATATTCAACTCAAGATAAATCACTCTCTGGTCTATCAATCCTCTATCAACTGTTCAATGATGCTAATGACAGACCCATGGCTACCTCAAATCAACATAAGCAAATCTAAAGTCTAACTCTAAAAGCTAGATAAAAATATAAATGAGTATCCTCCGGAAGTAGGGGAAGGCTCACCAACTCAGTTGACTGCAATAGATCCTTAACGTGTGCGCTTGTTGATGATCTCTAGTACCTGTCTCTGCATCATAAAATGATATAGTCCAGATGCACGTCAGTATGTGGAATGTACGAGTATGTAAAATAGTTGAATGAAACAGATATAGGTAAAACAATAATTAACGCAGAAATACTCAATCAAAGATGTCAATTGTCTATCTAAAGCAAGAATAAAGAGTAGACAATGACCCATCATAGACAATCCAATCATTACAATCAATCCAATCCGATCAGAGTACTATCAATATAAAACTATTATGGGAGTTTCTCTTATTCGACTACAATCACTTATGAGCTAGTGATCGTATAACAATCCCGTTGAGGGAACATCCAATTTAATATCCAATCAAGAGGAAACATCCAATTTAATAGTTCAATCCTCACCTACGCTTGGTGACATAGTTAATGAGTTCGAGTTGGACTTACACTCACTCAATTTGGTGCTCAATACTCCTCCAAAGTCTCCATGCTCATAAACAATCAATTCAATCAATGAGTCTCATAAAGACTCATATCAATCCAACAACCTTTCAAGAGTGAGTTAATCAATCACGTCGGAAGACTTTCAGTTTAAACCAATCTTTTTAGAGTTCAATTAGGAAGACTCTTAGGACCATCAAGTTCTATTAACCTATCATCATGCTTACATCACAGTCACAATCATCATTCTCAAATCAAGTCTTTAGACTCAATCCCTAGGTTCACACATGTAGTCGTTTATAAAATAACATATAGGGTTTATACAATAACTCATGGAAAATCATTTATTCAGTAAATCAAGTTGGTGATGATCATCAACATATGAAAATACGTAGGATATGTATAATTTTGCAAGAAAACATTCATGGAAAACACGCATGAAGGTCAACACATTCACAATTTCCCTATTACCATCAATAGGGGCACATGGAAGAACAATCGCATGCTTTACGTTAGCCTTACATACCTGAAAATTTCGAAGAATAGTCAACTCTCAGAGAATTTCTACTCACGTGCTTGGAACCTAGCTTTCTCCACTTTCTCGATGCTCTCTAAAGTTTCGAAGTGTTTTTGAGGAGTAATTGTAATGACCCTGAAGGTCGTTTTTTTTTGTATTTTTGACAAAATTATCATTTTGCCTTTCTCAAAAGTTGTCTTGAGTCATTATTGGTTAAGTATAAAAGCCAGATTTTTGAAAACATTGTGATAAGCTTGAGTTTTGCAAAATAAAGAGTTTTTAAAGGTTTAAATTGGAAAATTTGAGTTTTTTGGCCATTTGAGTTTCGAGTGTCAGATTGCGATTCTGTTGATTCCACCAACTCTAAAATGCCGAATCTGGTCCAAGAGAACTTGCAGAATTGAATTTGGAGATAAAATGGAGATTTTAAGCCAAAGTTATATTTTAAGTTCATTTTGGACCATAAATTTGACTTTGGTCAACAATTAGAGTTCAAAGGCTCGGATCGAAATTACGTCAGTTCCAACAATTCCAAATGGTGAAACCAATGCTAGAAATAGTTTCATTGCAATTTTTAGAGCTTCTGAGAATATTTTGAGTTTTTGAGCCCGAAACTAATTTAAATGAGCTTCTCGGGTTTTGGGCCAAGGAGACCACAAATTCAAATTTTGATGATTTCGTTGGATCCGGTACATCAATTTTTGTCTAGAATGACCCTTTGTTCAGTTTCAGAAGCTTCCGGGTGTGTTTTGGTCCTTTCGATAGTTTTCGATATTGGGAAATAGGACCCACACTGGAATAACACGACCTTCGATGAGAATTTCGACTACACCATTGAGTCCAAAATATCATTTTCGATCAAATTTTATATATGGAATGTATTTTTTCGACTTCGGATGAGGCCGGAGCATTAAAGTTAAGTTTGAGAGTTTGTTGAAGATGCTGAAGCGGCGGATGACATGGCCCAATTAGGCGTTGTCACATGGAAGACGCAGTAAATAAATCGGTAGATTTCTTCTCAGATTTTCTAGACATCTCATGAAACTTCCATCAGCGATTTCTCCCTCGATTTTGATCCGATTTTGGCAATTCAAAAGGCTAACTTGTGTATTTTTCCAAAAGGAATATCATGGGAGTTTCAAAGATTAATTTTGGCGCGCTGTTTGAGGTAAAATTTGATGTTTTTGGCTAATTTGAATGTTTTTTTTTGAAACTTTAAACATGAGATTTCTACCTCGATTCAGCTCCGTTTTTGAAATGGTTTTCGCCATTGAATTCCTTATTACTTGGAGAATATTTTCATGTATAAATTTTTAGATTCCTAATGACTTTTTCTGGTGATGAAACTTTTAGACCATTTTTGCCCTTTTCACCCGAATGGATTTAAGGGATGAATGGTTCTATGAGAATGTGTATTAATTATAGATAGTTAAAAAAGTGACCGTTAAGAAGAAGTATCCTCTCCCTATAATTGATGATCTTTTTGATCAGCTTCAAGGTGAAACCATGTTTCCTAAGATTGATTTGAGATCCGAATATCATCAGCTAAGGATCAGGGATTCTAACATTCCTAAGCCAGCATTTCGGACGAGGTGTGGGCACTATGAGTTCCTTATGATGTCCTTTGGGATAACCAATGCCCTTGCCACATTTAGTGAGTTGATGAATAATGTATTTCGACTATATTTGGGTTCCTTGTTTTATTTCATTAATGATGTATTGGACCACTTCAATGTCAAAGAGGATCATGAACGACATTTGAGGATTGTACTTCAATGGATTAGAGAGGGACAGATTATATGGCAAGTTTTTCCAAATGTGAGTTTCGGCTGAGTTTGGTGGCATTCCTGGGTATGTTGTTGTTGTTGTTGTATCTTATATCACCTGGGAAGGCCAATGGGGTGGATAATGCTTTGAGTAGGAAGGCCTCAAGCTTGGGGAGTTTTGTAGCTATTAAGGTTAAAGAGTGACCATTAGCTAGATATGTTCAGAAAACTGGCCTATAGATTGGTAAGAGTGTAGACTTTAACGTTGAGGGTGGTGATTTCCTAGTCTACTAGATGTCCGGAGTGATTCGTAAACATGGCATAACATCATTAACGTAATGAGTATGTTATCGATGTAATAATTATGGGATTCCAGTTGTTAAGTTTTCAAATAAGGGTTGATTAATATGGACAGATGATGACATTGTGTTCATTAAAATCAGGCTAAGTCTTCTTGGAGTGGATATGTTGCACGGATGACTATGATACAACTGTTATGGTAGTGTCTATGTCTATTTAGATAGGGCTATGGGTTGGGCTGCTTCTACTACCCATCTTGTCTGTGGAAGAAGGTATAGTTTTTGGTGAGTGATGAATTCAATGAGACAAAAGTGTGGACCATTCGAACATGAACTTCTCGGAGAATATGGTGCATTCTAGTGGTGAATATGGTGGGACTTTTGATGTGGTACGGATAATATACAAGGACAAAGGCATTGATCATTGAGTGCAGACACTAGTTACTAAGGAGTTATCAATTGTTGCACTTCTTCAGGTAGTAGAGTTTGGCATTACCGTCATATTTGGGGAGAACTAATTGGTTGTTAATATGGATGCCTAGGTTTTGAATCAGTTATAAGGAAAGTTGTAGTGGTGAATCTTAGAATGAGTATTAATATGTTTAAGTGTGATTTTATTCCATAGATCTATATGGGGATTGGTGACCTCATTGTAAGCTAAGAGGAGTGCTTTGATATTGAGATAACATGCATATGGACTAATAAGGTTTTGACAAGTTCACTTGTATAAATGAAAATGAAAATGATAGTGAGAAAGTGCATATGGATAATTGGTTGAGTCAGTAAATTTTGCTGGTATGACTTGGGATTGGGCTACCATATCAATCATAATAGCAGTTTTGTTATATGTCATGACTTTAGTTGCCTGATTCGACTATGGTAAGATAGTTACACTTGTATCAGCAGGGTTAAGAGATTGTTTAATAAGGTATGAGAGAGAAGTCTACAGGGGTTGGCTTGAGCGTGAAAATGGATTTCTTTATGGTGTTCAATTCAGTGACTAGAATGACTTGGGTTGCGAATAACGAGTATGACAAGGTATATGAGAAAGCGATTGATGAAAAAGTTGGGTATGCAATCTCTAAAGATCTTCAAGAAGTATATTAACCATGATTGAGAAGGAAATCAATTGAATAGTGTGAATCGAGATCTACGGTTTCATGGTACGTTGCGTTTACGATAATTAATTTTGTCAATGTATGGATTAGTCTAGTGAGATAATCGGTTATGTTGGTTACTGAGCATTTTTGAAGGGTTTTGAGCTTGTCTTTGATTATGGATTCTGTTACTTTGACGATGAAAGGACTAAATGAATTTTCATTTGAGCAATTTGGTGTAAAGTAAAAGACAATCTGTTGTGGAAGTTTTTCTAAGGAAGTGTAATAATAAATAATAAATGAGTTAGGAGTGAGTACATAAGCCTTGGGCATCAAGGAGTTTGAGCACCTAGGAATCTAGGATTAGGCCATGAGTATGGGTTTAGCATTCAAACATCCTCGCAACATTTATGACAGATACAAGTCAAGAAAAGTAAAGGAGAGTAGACATGATATATGGGTCCATGGTTCAGAATTGTAAATTGTATGGATTTTCGCTTTGAGTTCGTGTGATAATGTGAGAGGGGTTGACTCATCAACGGATTATGAGAGACTATGAACTTCTTTTTAGCAAGTTTGGTTTGGATTGGAATGACAAATAGTGATCTGTGAGAAATTATGCAGTTCATGTTAGGTTGGATTGCTCAATCATAATAGGTGACTCATGGAAGCAATATAGAAAGGACTCACAATTTTATATGTCACTGATGACTTTGGATCAGATGGATACTACTTCATTGATGGAGGTTAACGTAAAGTATCATGTGGATTATGTTGGTACTTAGTGGTAAATGGAGGTTATGTGCTCATGGTATGCATAATTCCTAGGGTGATAAAGAATTTCTTAAGTTTGGCATGAGGGAACGACTGTTGGAGTGGATGTTGAGGCATTTTTCTCTTCGAAGGGTTATATGTGGTTGAGGTTGATTTCTAATTAAATAGTTGTAGCTCGTGGAAAGGGAACGATACTTGACTCAGCTATTGCTCCAGCATCCGAGCAATATTATTTGAGGTTTTATAATCTTGGTAGTGTCATTCACTAGTTGTCAAATTTAATTGGCTTCTCTCTTACGAATATGTATTATCGAAGTATTGGAATTGCGCAACTTAAGTTCAGGGAGGATTATGTTAAGGGAATGGGACTTGGACGAGGTTTATAATGGTTGGTATATTGCAATTGGCTATTATTGATTCAAGTTTGGTTCATTGGCTAGTCTCCGACTTGGTAGCTACTCTTAGAGGGCAGATTTCATGTTGGCTCATAAGTATTATTCTTGTTGGTACGTTTTGATATTATGACTCTCGAGAGTAAGGTCACTTGGAAGCAATTAATGACTTGAGAAAGGTATGTCAGACTCTTGGTTACTTCTGGTGAGGCTCCTCCCTTTGCCTTATGTTCGAGGATGAATATGGTTTTTAGTGGTGAATAATGTAATGACTCTGAAGGTTATTTTTTTTTTATATTTTCGACAAAATTATCATTTTGCCATTCTCAAAAGTTGCCTTGAGTCATTATTGGTTAAGTATAAAAGCCAGATTTTTGAAAACATTGTGATAAGCTTGAATTTTGCAAAATAAAGAGTTTTCAAAGGTCTAAATTGGAAAATTTGAAGTTTTTTTGGCCATTTTGAGTTTCGAGTGTCAAATTGTGATTTTGTTGATTCCATCAGCTCCTGAATACCAAATCTGGTCTACGAGAACTTGCAGAATTGAATTTGGAGTTAAAATGGAGATTTTAAGCCCAAACTTACATTTTAAGTTCATTTTGGATCATAAGTTTGACTTTGGTCAACAATTGGAGTTCGGAGGCTCGGATCAAAATTTCGTCAGTTCGAATAATTCCAAATGGTGAAACTAATGCTAGAAATGGTTTCATTGCAATTTTTAGAGCTTCTAAGAATATTTTGAGTTTTGAGCCCAAAACTAGTTTAAATGAGCTTTCTCGGGTTTTGGGCCAAGGAGACCTCAAATTCAAATTATGATGATTTCGTTGAATCTGGAACATCAATTTTGGTTTAGAAGGACCCTTCGTTCAATTTTCGAAGCTTCCGGGTGTGTTTTGGTCCTTTTGATAGTTTTCGAAATTGGGAAATGGGACCCACATGGGAATAAAACGACCTCCGATGGGAATTTCGACTACGCCGTTGAGTCCAAAATATTATTTTCGATCATATTTCATATATGGAATGTATTTTTTCGACTCTGGGTGAAGCTGAAGCATTGAATTTAAGTTTGAGAGTTTGCTGGAAATGCTGAAGCGGCGGATGACGTGGCCCACTTAGGCGCTGCCACGTGGCAGACGCAGTAAATAAATCTGCAGATTTCTTAGATTTTCTAGACTTCTCATGAAACTTCCATCGGCGATTTTCCCCTCGATTTTGATTCGATTTGGACTATTCAAAAGGCTAACTTGTGTATTTTTCCGAAAGGAACACCGTGGGAGTTTTAGAGATTATTTTGGCACGCCATTTGAGGTAAAATTTGTTATTTTCGGCTGGTTTGAATATTTTTTTTGAAACTTTAAACATGAGATTTCTACCTCATTTTAGCTCCGTTTTTAAATAGTTTTCGCCATTGAATTCCTTATTATTTGGAGAATATTTTATGTAAAAATATCAGGATTCCCAATGACATTTTCCGATGATGAAATTTTTGGACTATTTTTCCCTTTTCACCCGAATTAATTGATTTTAGTGTCATTAGATTTATGATTGTGATGTTATATTTGAATAGATTTTGGTGATTTAGGGTATCATAGAGAGGAAAAAACTTTGGAATTGACGTGATTCGAGACTTTATATAAGGCAAGTGGATTTCTAATCTTTTGTTAAATATGTTGAACCTCGTATGCTCTAATGTGTATAGAATTGAGTATTTTGGGGTAAATTGGATTAATGTAAGCTTTGATCGAAATATTTTGAATTGAATAATTATTCCTATGGTGATATTTGACTTGCGAATTAATTGTGGAAGTGTATTTTAGGGGAAATAGTGAATTGTTTGATATTGATATCGAATTGGTACTTATTTTGAGATGTGACTGTTATTGAGGTTGTGATGGTATTGAGATATTTAGGATATTGCAACATTTATGGTATTGGGTATACCCATATTCTTGTAATTTCTTCTATGTGTGATTCGTGAAATATTTTAATATTATAAAAAAATGAGGCAATTAAATATAAACGTGAGTTGATGTGGTGTTGTGACACTTGAATTGAAAATGTGGCTAAGTGATGAGAATTCTATTTTTGAGATATATTGTTGTGGTTGGTGATTATGAGTTGATTTGTTTGTGGACTTCATCTCATGTTCATTTATTCTATGTCACACGTAATTTGCATTGGTTCTGGATATTGATATGAGTGAGATGGTAAAAAAAAGAGAAAAAGAAATTGGGGTCGAGGTCTTTACCGATCGAGATGTGATGCCGAGGTCTTTGCCGGCGATATTGTGATACTAAAATCTGTGATTGTGAGATTGTGATGCCGAGGTCCTTGCCGACGATATTGCGATGCTGAAATCTGTAATAGTGATATTGTGATGCCGAGGTCTTTACCGGCGATATTGTGATACTGAGATTTTTGCTATTGATATTGTGATGCCGAGGTCATTGCCAACAATTATTGCATAAGCATTGCATCTCATCCTTGCATATTGATATTGTGATGTCGAGGTCATTGCCAAAAATTATTGCATAAGCATTGCATCTCATCCTTGCATACTATTATGTGGCATGATGTTATTCATATGATTGATTATGTTATCACTTATGAGTTATGGCTTGTGATTTGATAATTGTGATATACTGAAAAACTATCTTTATTGTGTATTATGTGTTGTTGGCTGGGACTTTTCTAAGTGCAGGTTTGTAGTTCGGCGGTATGCGGTTGATTGTGAAGGAGTTACTTGGTTCTTCATTTTTTTTACTCTAGGTTAATTCCATTTGCTAAGTACCGCGTTGTTTTCCGTACTCGCCCCCCTTGCTACATTTTTGTAGGTTGCGAGCCTGGTCCCTCTGGTTAGAATTTTCTCATTGCAGGACTGAGCTTCCGGATTATCCTTAAGGTAGCTGCTTATGTCATCGGCGGACCTTTAAGGAATTCATTATTATGTTACGTTCTATTTGAGGACTAGACATTTGAGACATGTATTTTATTCGAGTACTATGTATTTAGGGGCTTGTACATGTGACATCAGTTCTGGGATGGTTGTAGTTTGGTCTTCTTATGAGTATTTGTCATATTAGACTATTTTATCTTCCGGTATTATTGTTATGTTTGGATTAGTAGGTATTGGGCTGACTCGCCTTGGTGGGTTAGGTGAGTGCCATCATGTCCGAATTTTGGATCGTGACATTAATACCCTTAGGGTACTGATAAGGGGTCTAAAACAAGTCCAAAAATGTCGTGGGTTTTAATTAAAAAGGGTGGGAAAGGACAGAATTACCCTTTAAGAAAAACTATCAAAGTGGACCACGAAATGCTTTTTATGGCCCGTGAAACAGGTTACAGATTGTGATCCTTTCTTTGTGGAAAATAGGTCAAAATTGTAAATTTTTGGATCTCATTCTATGACTTGACAGATAGGTCGTGGAACAGGTTATGTGTCGTGTTCCATCTCGTAGAAATCAGACCCAAATTATAGTTTTTTAGATCTTACTCTACGACTTGACAGAGGGTCGTGGAATAGGTTATGGGTTGTGTTCCATCTCATAGATTCCCTTCTATACTTAGCCAAGAATTTTCAACTCTAGAACACTTTTTACGACCTGGTCCACGGGCCGTACTCCAAACTACGGCTCGTAAACCCTCTCGTAGAACCAAGTCTGAGGACCTGTTTCACTTTCAAAATTTCTGGGGTGTTACATTATCTCCCCCTTGGGATCATTCGTCCTCGAATGATGGGTAACTAAGAGTGAACTCATGGAACGCATCAAACACTCAGGACTCTATCAGATCAACGAGTCACGATCAACCAATTGCCATCATACTTATCAACCAATCTGGATAGTCATAAATCACTCAGAATAGACAAATCGGTTCAAATCAAGTGTAGAGATATTACCTTAGATATTTTCACCGCCAAGCACAAATAGATTATCGAAACTTAATCAATTTGAATCATTCAAACATCTCGATAATCAGTTATTCAAACTCAAGAAGGAAGTCACTGACTCTAATCGAGAGGTCCATGGTGATATACAAGACTCTATGGATACTCTCAAGCTCAGTACCTCATCTCGACTACACTCCTTTTAATGGCGCTACACTCCATCAATTTAAGCTTATAGTTTCTATTCAAATCTATGCCTAACCACATCTTCTTATTCCGTTCACGCCAACTCTAAGTCCTAAAGTGTTAGTCCTAGGATGATCATACTTACACCAATCTAAACCCTCGAAATCTATGTTTCATATCTTTATAGTAACCTTTACTTAAAGAATACTACTCATTCTCATCACTTTAATATACTCACATAATAGCAACCACACATTCAAGCCTATCACTCTAACCACTTTATGGCTTCTTTAAAGTCAACATCACTTGAGAATCTTCAAGCCTACCATATCACATCTGCACCCTCAATCGCATGAACTCTTATCATGAGAGACACTAATATTCTTTTACCTATCTATTAGACTCATCAAGATTTTTCTAACTCCTCCTCCATGTCTATAACCTTAAAAGGAAATGGTATCACATCATTATCAGAATCAACAACACTTATTCTCTCCCATCAACCATCACTCCTCAACTATCATCAACATTTCGATCAAGATTGGGAAATAGGATCACTGAAAGGGCTTGGAACGAAAGATCATTAGCATGATTTAATCAAGAAATCCTGTCTGAGAACATTAATAATGAAGTATGATCTTCCTCGTCTATCAAGACTCATTCTGAGTTCACATAACTATACATAGTGTAAAACATAGCTCACATCTCACTCAACATAGGACTGAAACTCTTAGATCCATGAGGTAAGATCAAAATTACTGGACGAAGTCATTACCTCTTATCCTCGAAACTCAACATGAATGAGAATCAACAAGTGGTACATGGGACTAGGCCATGGGCATGGTGGTCATACACCAAACGGGAACAGAGTATTACCTCACTGAAGAATGAGGAACATATGATATGGCAAAGAATTGAGGTCTCATCTTGATCAACCCAATCACTATCGAGAACTCGAGATCTACTTTGGTTTATCACCTCATCATCTCCCCCTTTGCTCAAGGTCATCTCTCTAAATTTGCGAATTAATTCCCTATTCTAAGCTATAAATACATATCCCCACACGGTTAGCGAATCACTTCACTATCCACAAGAACATCTCAAAGCTCTTCTGTTATACTAGAGTCGCATATATAGAATAGCTACTAAGACTTTCTTTGAAGATACAACTCTTAGCTTCGTCCTGTCTCTATGAGAATCTTTCTATTTTGTGCTGCTCTTATTGGTGTACATAACCCCTTTCCACAACTCTTACAATCTAACCTCTTCTTTTTTTTTTTTGCCTACTAACACTCAACTTCTGTGCTCCCATAAATTTATTTATATAAGACTTAGACTATAATGGAAAACTCATCATCATCTATCCATAAACCCCAATCGACTTAATTATCGGGATGACAAAGAATGCTTACATCAGCCTACTCCACATTGATAACTCAATTATACTATCTAGATTCTTAGAGCAATCATAACTTAGAGCTTCACACAACTTTACACTATCATGGATACACATCTTAAGCCTCTTCTTCCCAAGTGTTTCATCCTCAATTCACTATTTCCATCTACGACACCTATACCGTACTCACCACATCACATTTCTTGCAAGTCAACATCTTAATCTCAAACACACACTATGGCGAACTTGTTAGAGTAAATCTCCAACTAAAACTATCACCGTCACAATACTATCTCCTCTTTCACACTTCTTCTCAAAATTCAAGCTTAGGGTCTAGTACTAATATGTGCATCACACACTTCTCTCACATCATACCAACTTATAACTACTAGCTAAAAATTTGGGAACATAGGTTCACTAAAATCTCCTAGAGAATACTCTATCAACACATCCCTTTTCACAACACAAGCGCTATCACTCATTCATTATACATCCTTATCTGGATAAGCTCATAACTTTATGAATTTCATGGGGCTCTCCCTTCAAGATCACAAGGCTAGTATAGATCTATCACCTCAAAACTACTTTGCTCCTTTATTCAACATCTATTCTTCACCCTCACTAATACGAATATTATAACACATCAACATAAGTCTCTTTCTAGTTTGAGCACACTCTAACACATCCTAACAACAACTCTTTCTCTCTATACCTCATCATGAAAGTCATAGGGTAATTACGACTCTTTTGTCAAAGCTTATGGCAATCGACTCATCAACCTATTACTTACCTAATAGATAATAGCTCTAGTTACAAGTCTCGATCAACCATCACTCTCACTATCTCATCCTTTCCTTTCCATCGTCATCCTTCTAGCTCTAGGACGAGACAATTCTCTCATGCTTTATAAGACCTCAAATCACACTCTTAGGTGGCAATATTAAACTCTATAGAGACATAAGTTTCTCTCTCATGGATAACATCAAAAGCAAGTAAAGACTCGAATCACATCCGTCACAACATTTGGGGAGATCTGGAGAATCTTCCAAATCTTGACGACCACCCGCATCATACAACTGGTGGGTGGCCCTATTTGTGCCAGAAGTAGCACCTTTTTAATCTTCTCTATCTGGTGGTGCCAGTGTAGAAGCTTGAGCCTTTTTTGCCCACTTTGGACATTTCCTCTTGAAGTGACCCACTTGACCACACTTGTAACATCCAACACTCCCTTCACGACATTCTCCTAAGTGAAATTGCCACACGTGCCACAAGGTGGCTTGCCTGGGGAACCTCGAGCCACACTAGCCTGTGATTGAGATCCCTGAGCTATAAGGTTATGAGGCCCTGTTTGAAAGCGACTCCCATTCCTATTCCTCATCGGCTTTTTAAACTCAGACGAGTTCATCCTCAAAGACTCACGAACCTTGGATGTATTTGGAACACCCTACCTACCTTCTCCCTATCTAGTAACCAATGTTGTCACAGCCTAGGCCAAAGTTTGGATGGCCTGCAAAGCTCACATTGTTGATGTCAGCCTGTGGTGGCTGCACAACAGGGATGATTGGGCCTATGGGTCCATCCTGATTCTGGGGTCGGGTTAGTTAGCATTCTGTCTAGTCTAACGCCCTCTTCCTTTATCATCTCTTCTTGGAAGCATGATAACAATTCTGTAAACGTGTAATGCATGAATTAGAAGAGAGCTTCCATAGAGTTTAACTTTATCGCACGAATTGGAATAAGAAAGAAGTGTAACCATTTCTAATGTCCTATAGCCTCTTGCTTATAAAATGTGGTGCACTACACACCCATAAAAAAGACTCTACTAGGCACAACTTCATAGACTCACTAGGACACTTGAACTTCGTGCCCTAATACCAAGTTTGTCACGCCATGGGAGGGTATCATTGACGTAGCCGACACTCAGAGATTATTTCTAGTCCCCAAGAGAACTACTTGGCCTCATCACATTCATTCAATCAACATATTTAGTGAATCCGTGGAAGACTATGATAATAAAAGGTTGACAATCTAAATATATGAAAGTCAAGTCAACTTAACAAGTCTAGTATGAAGGAAACTAGCCCAAAGTACATATTCAACTCAAGACAAATCACTCTCTAGTCTATGAAGCCTCTATTAACTGTTCAATGGTGCCAATGACGAACCCATGGCTACCTCAAATCTAGATAAGCAAATCTAAAGTCTAACTCTAAAAGCGAGATGAAAATATAAATGAGTATCCTTCGGAAGTAAGGGAGAGCTCACCAACTCAGCTGACTACAATAGATCCTCAACGGTGCTCTTGTTGATGATCTCTAAACTTGTCTCTATATCGTAAAATGATGCATTTCTAATGAATGTCAATACGTGAAATGTACGAGTATGTAAAATGGCTGAATAAAATAGATATAGGTAGAACAATAATCAACACAGAAATACTCAATCAAAGAAGTTAATTGTCTATCTAAAGCAAGAATAAAGAGTAGAAAATGACCCATTATAGACAATCCAATCATTACAATCAATCCAATCCAATCAGAGTACTATCAATATAGAACTTTTATGAGAGTTTCTTTTATCCAACAACAATCACTTATGAGTCAGTGATCGTACAACAATCCCGTTGATGTTGCCACAGTCGCTCAATACCTTATCGGGGTAAGAACAAATCGAACACATAATAGATCCAATTAATTTAGTCTGTTATTATTTTAGGGACTTCCAATCAAGAGGGAACATCCAATTTAACAGTTCAATCCTTACCTACACTTGACGACGTAGTTAATGAGTTCGAGTTGGACTTACTCTCGCTCAATTCAGTGCTCGATATTTCTCCCAAGACTCAATGCTCATAAATAATCAATCTTAATCAATCCAATCAATGAGTCTCATAAGGACTCATATCAATCCATCAACTTTTCAAGAGTGAGTTAATCAATCACGTCGAAGGACTTTCAATTTAAACCAATCTTTTAGAGTTCAATCAGGAAGACTCTTAGGACCACCAAGTTCTATCAAACTATCATCACGCTTACATCACAGTCACAATCATCATTCTCAAATCAAGACTCTAGACTCAATCCCTAGGTTCATTCATGCAATCTTTTTAATATAACATATAAGATTTATGCAATAACTCATGTAAAAGCATTTATTCAGTAAATCAAGTTTGTGTTGATCATCAACATATGAAAATATGTAGGATATGATAATTTTGCAAGAAAACATTCATGGAGAACATGCATGAAGGTCAACACTTTCACAATCTCCTTATTACCATTGATAGGGGCACATGGGAGAACAATCTCATGCTTTAGGTTAGCCTTACATACCTGGAAATTTCAAAGAACAGTCAACTCTCAGAGAATTTCCACTCACGTGCTTGGAACCTAGCTTTCTCCCCTTCCTCGATGCTCTCTAGAGTTTCTAAGCGTTTTATAGGAGTAATACCCTCAAGGAACTGATAAGGGGTCTAAAACAAGTCCAAAACATTGTGGGTTTTAATTAAAAAGGGTGGAAAAGGACAGAATTATCCTTCAAGAAAAACTGCCGAAGTGGAACATGAAATCATTTTTACGGCCCGTGAAACAGGTTACGGGTGGTGGTCCTCTCTTGTGGAAAATAGGTCAAAATTGTAAATACCTAGATCTCATTCTACGACTTGATAGACGGGTCATGGAACATGTTACTGGTCGTGTTCCATCTCATAGAAATTAGACCCAAATTATGGTTTTCTAGATCTTACTCTATGACTTGACAGACGGGTCGTGAAATAGGTTATTGATCGTGTTCCATCTCATAGATTCCTTTCTATACTTGGCCAAAAAATTTAACTCTGGAGAACTTTTTATGACCTGGTCCATGGGTCGTGCTCCAGACTACGGCTCGTAAACTCTCTCGTGGAAGCAGGTCTAAGGACCTGTTTCACCTTCAAAATTTCTGGGGTGTTACACTTTTTATCTTCTATTGGTTTTTTCTAGTTCCTTTGAGTTGGGTTGTCATGGCCTGTCATGGTACCATCTAGATGTTTAGAGATTGAGGTTTCATAGATATTGAGTAGAGGATTGTCAATGGTCATCTAATTTCCAAACTTGATCATTGGAAGCTATATTTTTACAAGAGTATTTATTTATTCATTTGGATGTCTTTTATTGAGTATTCTTCTGCTGTCGAGCAAGATGTGATGATGAGGCCAGGTGTTCTCTTGGGGATCAACAATGGTTCTTCAAGTGTCGATCACACCAAGGGTATCCTCCCGGGGCATGACACCGAACGGGAGTACAAAATACCCCTACAGAAGATTTTGCTGCATCAGTTGAAACGACTAATGGCAAAAATCTCTGATGGGGTGTCCAGGATTTGTTCAAAATTTCGTGCGCCCAAAAGAACTATGCTACCCTACTTAATTTGACATTATGATACAGTCAAATCCAATGGAGGTCATCTCAATAAAAAATGGATCTCACGTCCAAGCACCATTTTAAACCAAAATTTACAAAGGGGCTCCAAATGAGACCAGAAGCCTCGGGACTCACGAAAGATCGTTCTAGACCAAAGTCAATATTCCGAAGCTAACCGTGCTAATAGAATTCTCATCCGAGTGCAATTTCCAAAAATGGTGATGAAGTTAAACTTGGATTGAATTTCAACAGTCAAAATGTTAAATGGTTTAAACTCGCACCGATAGCCTCGGTACTCGAGTCGACCACACTTCTAGTCTAATCAAGCTAACAAAACTGTCAGAATTTTGTTTTGAGGCCATTTACCTAATTTTTTACCGAAGTCATTTTTTCAAGTTATAAAGGCCTCTAAATACGAAAAACTGCACAAAAATTCAAACGATCCAAGCAATCGATCATAAATGACTTGATATAGCTATAGAGAAGCTCTAAATACTGAATAGAGCGGAGAGCAAAGGAAATAACCTAGAGGGTCATTACACACGCTCATCCTCAAATATCATATGTTGAATGTTTATTGTAATTATAATAATTCTAAAGTACATTGTATTATATGTCTAGTAATTTATATTTTGCATATTAAATTTTTGTGAAGGTTATTGTAGTTATATCCAATTAAAACTGATAGTAGAATTAACATAAATATAATTTTTAAAAAATCATTTATAGAAAAATAATTTATAAAAAATTAACTTTTTATCTGAAATTGATATTATAAAAATATTACATAAAATAATAAAATATTTAATTATAACATACAATTTATATAATATTTAATTAAAAGTAATATATAATAAAATAATATTAAAATATTCAAAAAAATAAAATTGATAGGATGAATAGTGTTATACAAAATTTTGTGTAACACTATTCACACACTAAATTTGGTGCTAGGTTGGAGTTGCAAAACACCAAATTTTACGCCAAATATAGAATGGTGTTGGATTGGAGATGATCCGAGCAGCCAGCGTCCAGTAGGCAACAACAACAAGAGCGTCAAGTGAAAGTGAAAGGTGAGAGAATTATTTTTTATTTTATTTTATTTTTCTAAAATTATGAAAAAATTCCTAGAAGAAAGAGATTTTAATTTATTTTTGACTTTGTATTTAGAAATTTAAACATGAAAATTTTATAGGTATAAGGGATTAGAAAGTCCAAATCTTAGAAAGATGGAAGCATAAGACGAGAATTCTTTCGGTAAATATATGATTTTGTATTTTGAACCTGAAACCTTCCAATTTAAAAATAACTAGAATTCATCTGAAAAAATTCCAAAGTCGTAAATAAAACACAACACTTTATTATTGCAAGAAGAAATACAACTACAACAAAATAGTGAAAGAAGCAAACAAGTTTATAATTGAGAAAGACAACAGTACACTCCACGTGATGAGAAACTTGGAAGAGCAAAAACTTCTTGTAGTGTACTATAATACAAATGAATTTGACTAACCTTTTAACTTCAATATGTGGCCCTGGATTAAGCTTCAGGAGGGAATATGCTTAACTTGAATTTTATGTTTTTAGTTCTCTTACTTTCCAGTATATCCTTTGCAGATTTGACGGCTTTGCTTGTGTTCTCCAACTTCATCTCCTGAAGGTTTGGTATATCAGCCAGCTCAAGTGGCAGAGCATTGAGCTTATCACACGATACAAGAACAAGCTGCCTAAGGATGGGGAAGTTAAGATTCGACGCTTCCCAAGTTTCTAATTCTGCCCTCTCGATCCACAATACCAGGAGTTTGCTAAAACCTCCTACCTCCATCTTCCAAGTCTCACCCATGAATGCATTTTCCTTCAGCTTTAGAACCTCAAGGGCTTCCAATTGCCCTAATTTTTCCGCCTCACTCCATGCAAACCTTGTGTTTGCCAAAGTTAACTTCTTAACTGTACGTACAAGTCTGAAGAATGCTGCAGGAAGTTGAATTGTTTTATTCAGGTTAAGAGCATCATTCAACAGCTTTAAATGTTCCAGGCACCGTAGCTCTTCAAGATTGCTGATTCCACCCTTGGATTCAAGAAAACCCGTCATTTGCCCTCGAATGCTCAATTTCTTTAGAAAACATGCCTTGCGGAGCACTTCTTTCCTACAACTTTCTGGTGAAACCACAGAAAGAGTTTGTAGAGAAGAAGCTTTACCAGTCGTGGTAGTAGGCGATGGCAATTTTGCAGGTATGTTGGTGTGGAGATGCCTTAACTTTAACAAGTTCCATATGTCAGCTTTTACATTAAGGGTGGACTCTGAGGTACTTGTATTGATCACTATAGTTTGTAAGTTCCAGAATTTACCAAAGGCCGGAGGAAGGACCTTGAAGTCACCTGAGATCGCGACATACCTCAAATGAAATAACTTGCTAAAGTCTTGGGAGAAAAGAAATTTGAGAGATTCAATGTCCAAGACCCTCATAAGTGGAAATGCTCTGTGAAGGATTTTGATGTCATTAGGAGACAAGTCAGTTTGTTTCTGATTTGGGGAAAAACAACTGAAAGATCGGACATGATCTGCAGAAGGTTTTGTGGAGAGAAAGTCATTCAGAATAGATGGTTGAATACACAATCGACGGCAAGTATCTGGGTCCTGTATAGAAGGAATAGAGTTATCAGCTGTTGTACATATTTCTTGAAAACACCATTTGTTAGTTGCCTTCGTTCTGCAAAACTCATGCAACTTGTCGTGAAGACGACATGTCTTTACTTGACCATCAGACCTTTTTTGCAACAATATCACTAAATTCCTATGAGCAAGATCGTTCAAATGAAGCTCAGCTATCTCCTCAAGAGTGTATGACAACTGGGGATTTATCAATCCTTCCGCTATCCACATGCGAATCAATTTCCAAGAAGGGATTTCAAAGCCCCGAGGAAAGATACCACAATATAAAAAACACGTCTGCACTTCTTTAGGCAAACGATCATAACTCATCTCTACAAATTTCAATAAGCTCTCTTGGTCATTTCTATAAGGATGTTGTGCCACATTTCTCTCAATCATTTCCCAATCATTTGTAGTCGAACGACCTGCTAATGCTCCTGCAATCAACACTACAGCAAGTGGTAGTCCATCGCAGCTTCCTGCGATTTTCTTTCCAAGTTCGACTAATTCATCAGGACAAGTTCCCTTGCCAAAAACTCTCTTTACCAACAATTCAAAACTTTCTTTTGGAGTCAAGAGTCTCAGATTATGAGGATCTGGATTGGCATAAGCTGCTAGATATCTACTACGCGTGGTCATCATGATTCGATGCCCCTTTTTGTTTTCTGGGAAGACTTTCCTTACATTATCAATAACATCCTTTTCCCACACATCATCCAAAACAATGAGACATCTGTCTCCTTTACTCATAAAATCACTTATCACCTTAGCTAATGTGTCCTCATCCTCATTGAGATGCTCTTCTATGCGTATTGTGAAGAATTTGAGAATTGTAAGAAAAATATCCTTTATTTTGTATTCCTGACCGACATAAACCCAAAGGATGCAGACAAATTCAAATGAAACCTCACGATCCTCGTAGATTTTTCTTGCGAGTGTAGTTTTTCCAAGTCCGGCCATACCCACCACTGAGATAATCTCCAGACTTTTCGCCGGTCCAACAAGTCGCTTGATCAGTTCCTTAGCTTCCTCATCAAACCCGACCACTTCATAATCATCCAATGCAGAACCCTTTTCAACATAATAATCAAACAGATTGCATTATGATTGAATTTAAAACTTATGAATCTTATATTTAAATCAAATTTATACATAGTTTTGACTAAAAATATGACTAAGTAATAAAATAAATTGAGAATTATAATAAATTTGGATGAACAGGCCTTTTATTAATTGCCCATAGAATTAATCGATATGATGCCAAATGCCCCATAAAATTAAGCTAGTCCAAACACCATAGTATTGATTGTATGATCTAAGTAAAACTGTAAAACATGTGAATTAAACTGTAAAAATTAAGCTAAATGCATAAATATCATTCGTGCACTCTAGCAAATAAGGTCAATTTCGTTGTAAGGTGCATGTATTTCGTTATACGACATATGAGTAACAAAAATATCCCATAAGTTAAGTATTAAAATTGATAAAAGATGAATAATGTAAGGGGTTTTTACTTTTTAGGCATTATCGCTAGAAATAATACGTCCCTAGTTTCATTTTATGTGGTATTCTTTGATTTAACATGATATTTAAAAAAAAAAAAAACATTTAAAACTTGTGATCTACAAATCAAATAAAATATAAAAGTTTCCTGTTGTGAAAATTTCACTTTCTTTATAATTTTATATTAAATAAAAGACATTGAATTATTTCTGTTTTTTAAAATATGCATCTTTCAAGAATTTTTAAATAAAATGACCATAAATTATTTGATAAGATATATTACTTTCTTGAAATAATACACTTGCATGGAATGTTATAGTCTTATGGTATACAAGATTCTCATTTTTATTTTAAATTTTCTTGTGATTATTTCAAACTAATTATCCTATACACGTTTTATGTTTAGAATTTCCACATATAATATATAACGAATTCAAGTAATTGATTTTTATAAATATGATAAGATATTGTAAATGTGTATGAACAATATCATATAAGGGTTTTAAAAATTAATATTAAATTAAAAAATATTTAATTTTAAATTTGGATAATTTGAAAGCACATGAAAATTCATTTATATAAAAAATTCTCTAAATTACAAATCTATAAATTTAGATAAGAAAACATTATAAATATAAGTAATTAATTACTGTCTTCGTTTCAACTCATGAGGCACTATTTTAAGAAACAAAGAAAATCTTTATATTATTTACCAAATTGTCCCTGTTAAAGTCACTTTGATCGTTACTTTCAGTTGTCCATAAAATGTTAAAGGAATAAAATATTTGGGGACTTTATCATACCTGGGATTCTTGGTGCTCTTTTTTAGGGATATCAAGAATTGGTTTAGGCTTAAAAGAGTCTTTATTGTCTTCTCGAAGCTTCTTCACCTTCTCACAAAAGTCCTTAATGTCAACTGCAAGAGCCCTAACTGTTGTCAGATGACCCACATCGAAGAATCTTCCCACTTTATTCTCCTCTCGATGCAGCTTCGCCTGAACCAGCAATTTATCGATTACATCTTCAGCTCTGTGTACCATTTTTTGAATTTCCTCCATCAGTTCATCCCAATATCTACTCTCGCTGTGATATTTAGCAGCATCGTCGAGGAATGCTTTGAGCCGCTGCACTTCTTCCAGCAAATTTTTGAATTCATCGTCCACGCCTCTTATCAGATCTACATTTTCGCTTAACAGCTGCAATAAGTTTTCCACTAGAAAGTTCACCACTGTATCCGCCATTTCTTTCTAACAAATGCGAGACGGAAAAGGAAGAGCGGAGGATAGTTTTTTAGCTGAGATGTTTACCAATTTATGGCATCTAGAGAACGACAGATTAAGTTGACTTCTTTTGAGAATTATTTAATCAAAGTCATTCTTAATTACAACAGTATAGTCTAATTTTAATGCACCGGCCAGTAATATTTTTTTTTAAACAAATGTAATATAAGCTAGGTTATGGACTAAAAAAACATACTTATATGTAGGTTTTCGATCGTAATTATCCACTCAAGTATTGAAAGAGTTTGACTATTAATTTGATATTACTGCAGAATACCATTGCAGAATTGAAATTGTACTTGTTTGAAGATATCTTCTCATATTTTGAGAGATATTTTTTAAATTATAATAAATGTTATCTATTGTTATTGATGTGAACAGTATATATTTAAAATGCTTCTGCTATACACATATTTTCCAACAAAGTAGAGGATTAAATTTAATCATTTATTTTATTTTTCATCTCATGTGAAACTCTTTATTACATTATTTGTAAGAGTTGACCAATACGAGATATTCTTGGCATCGGATTAAAGATTTAAATTTAAGAATTCAATTTTTAAAATGACTTGATTATAAAATGACTTTGGCTTAATAATTGAATCAAGTCATCCATGGTTAATATATTATTTAATTATAAATGGCATCATCATCATTTGCAATTTATTAATTTTATACTTACCCTAATCATGGATCTGACAAGCTACCTTTCCCATTGATACTTCTATGATTATAAAAAGAAAGGTAGTGTTATTTTATTTTATAATGGGATAAGACTTGAGAACCTGTGAAATAATGGGAATGGGGAATACTAAGATCAACGTTGTCATGGTCATGGATTATAATGACGAGTACGATTATCTAGTGGGGGAGTCAACATTTTCATCAAGGGTGTTCATATTTTTAAAATCTGATGGGTGATTTTTGTATTGAGGGTGTTCAACAATTGATATTTATCAAAATATTTATATTTAACCTATATATTTAAAAATGTTTTCTGACGAAGGGTATTCATCGGACTACCCGTAGGTGAATATAACTCTGACCCTGCGATTATCCACAGATTTAAATTACTAAAACTACATATTTTTACATCTTTTTTTTAAAGTATTTATATCACATAAAATAACACGTTTAACCTTTCGATTTTTGTCATTTAGTAATTCAACTCTCCCTCCTTTTGTCAAATTTAGACATAATTTTATCCACTTGATAATATATATCTTGATCTGCGATGGATGTGCGGAGAATTGGTATGCCAGGTGATACCATACGATGGTGCATGTAGGCTAGTGATGGGGATAGGCCTAGAGAAAGTAGAAGGCTTAATAGTGACAACTTGTGTTCACACAGTATGTAGGCAAAAGTGGAAAAAACGTAATCACCTATTTTTTCTATTTTCAATAAAGAAGTAATTTTTCTTAAGAAAAAAAATAATTTTCTTAACTATTGATCAAATGAACATGAAAAAAAAAACTTAAAAATATATTTTAGAAATTCCCTTTAAAAATATTTGCAAGTGGGTTGCCTTTCGATTAAAAAAAACAATCCACTAGACTAATCATGTTTGTAGTAATTAATTGACCCATACTATACGACATGAAGCTTTGTAACAGCTTGTTTGGACGATAGTTTTTCGTGGTATGATATAGTATGATTATTAAAAGAACAATGTTTGTTTTGATTGTTTTAATAATTATATGGTATGATATGATTTGGTTTCATAGTTTTGTAACCATGAAAACTCCCCCCTTTTTTTTAAACCACCAATTTGTTGGTATCTCATGGTCCTTTTTTTTTTCCAATTATACCCTTATTTAAATTTAAATAATTCTAAATTATCCTTTATTCTTTATTAAATTTTACCCTAATATATGTATTGTTTTTGTATTACTTATTTCCTCCACATCAACTTTTGAAACTTCATTTCCGCCTCCCGTCTTTTCTTTCACATTTTAGTCTATTTTTTGAGATTCGTCTTTTTTAAAAGTTCTTACTTTTTATTTTCTTGTATTGTTTGTACGGATTGGAGATATATTAGCTTGTATGTTTCCCTACTTGATTCTATGTATTTATTTTAAAAAATTACTATAAGAATATTGATAAATTTAATATTTATAATAATTAAGAACATTTTTGTAAATTCATAAGTTACAATATGATACCATACAGTAATATCAAACAACAAATTATCATTAAATAGTACCAACTCATACAATCTATCTAAATATTATACATTACTATATTGTATGATACCACACCATACCGTACAGTAGTTTTGAAGTTATGGCAAAACTGCTTTTCACATTGCTAGTTAATTAATATAACAACAAAGTACTTTTATTTATAACGAGGAGAAAGACTTGGAATAAAGGAGAGGACTTACTAAGGTCAACTTTGTGATAGTCATCCATTATTAAGGTCAGGTGTGATCATTCTCAATTAGCACCTGCAATCGAAGGACTCTACCTACCACTGCAGTTCCTTTAAATTAAGTTGTTTAGACTTTTTATTTTCATTGTCGTACTTTAGTTGATATAATATGAGTTTCAGATTTTGAATGATATCTGTAATAAAAAATAAAAATTAAGGTGAAAATAAAGAAAATGAAATAATTTTTATATATAAAATTTTACCGCCACTCATTTTCTTTTACCTCTTTCAAGATTCTTCCTTGATCAATATTTTTTTTCTCAAAATTTTTCGTATTTTAGTAAGATAGTAGCCCACTAGGTGTTGATCACGACCAGTGAAGATGAATCGTAATATTTTAGAAACATGAATTCTAACTTTCAAGTATAATTTTTCAACTTAATCTTCAAAAACTCTTATTAATTTCTTTTTACTAAAAATCTATGTCCAAATTCCAACTAAAATTTAGTAATTTAGAAATTGTGGACCTATTCCTTTTACGCTTTTGAAGTCGTTGTCCTCGCCGTATGTTAAAAATTAGTGGCAGCAGGAGAATTTTTTTATATGATGAATGAGGCACATCATGTCATAGTTATGTGAGAAAGTTTTTAAATACTCAGGGGCCGTTTGATAGGATGTATAAGGACAAAATAATCCATGTATTAACTAAGGTATTAGGTAATGCTATGTTTGGTTAGATTTTTGGATCATGTATAACTATTTCATGTATTAGTTAATACCACATACATGGTATTAGCTAATACCTCCCATTTGGTGATATTAGCTAATACCTTGGATTAATACCATGAGATTAAATACACAAAGACAAAAGTACCCCTCAAATTCTTTTACATATTTTTGTTTTCTTGATTTTGTATTTTATATTTGTAGTTTTGTACTTGGGAATTTATTTAAATAAATTAGCTTACAAAAATTTTATTTATTTGAGGGTTCATATTTTCATAACATAAAAATAAGTAAATTCGTATCTAGCGTATTCTGCTGATGGGTT
This sequence comes from Solanum rostratum, assembly GCA_029948455.1. Taxonomy (NCBI): domain Eukaryota; kingdom Viridiplantae; phylum Streptophyta; class Magnoliopsida; order Solanales; family Solanaceae; genus Solanum; species Solanum rostratum. The sequence continues at coordinate 61,148,135 of CM057053.1, forward strand.
TTTGTGACGAGGGTTTCCAGGAAACAGCCTCTCTACCTATGTGGTAGTGGTAAGGTCTGCGTACATCTTACCCTCCCCAAACCCCACTTGTGGGATTTCACTGGGTATGTTGTTGTTGTTGTTGTATAAAAATAAGTAAATTTACCATGTCAAATTTTTAAATTTTATTTATTTGTTTCATATTTACATAATACACAAAAAAATATTTTGACATGTCAATTTCTTTTTTTAACTAATTCTAGTAGAGTGATTTTATTGATACAATATAAAGTCCAATGATGTTAAATATATTCTCAAAGTTGAATGATATCGTAAGATATAAACACTATATTAAAATTACAACTTTTTATGTGTAAATATAGATTTTCTATTTTACTATTGTTTACCATCTTTTCTATTTTAATAATAGATGGTTTATCTTTATTAAATTAAAGATTGACATTTTATTAGTGATGAATTTATTAAAATTATAATTATTTATTCTCAAATAATTCAAATGAGAAAATAATAAACATAATGACAAATTATTATTTTCCTAACTAGTTACAAGTCATAAAAAAATAATCTACTTTGATCTAATTACATGAAACAGAAAATCTCATAAAAGTTCAAGGGCATAATTGGAAAGAAACATTTTATAGAATTTTAAACCAAGTATAAAATTAAATGGAAAACAAAAATCCAACATGGGATGAAAAATAATCCCAACATTACTAATCCCAGCATAACTAATCCCTACATTACTAATCTCTGCATTACTAATCCCTACTTTTTTTTACCAAAGGACTCCTTAAAATATATATATAGGTCTCATCCCTCTACTACTTTTCCTCTTCTCTTCTCTCTCTTCCACCTTTACCTTCCATTTATTCATCCCTCAACCATAAAGTACATTGTATTTTTAAAATTATTTAAATATATTTCTTTGCACAAATTTAAATAACAAGATCAATGCATGGTAAAAAATAGAGTTTAAATTATTTGCATCATCAATGTACAAGATTTTCTACACCATCAACTAACTTTAAAGATAATTATCATAATTTTTTCAAGTAATATTTACACTTTTTGAAAATAATATAATTTAGAAAAAACATTAAGGGGTTGTTCGGTGTGAAGGATAACTAAAAATAATCTTGGGATAAAATTTAGTGGCACTTAAATGGTTATTTTGTTGGCAAATGTGGGATAACTTATTCCGGGACTAATAAATAGTACCGGGATAAGTTATCCCTCCTTTTGGGTGGTATACTAATCTCGGGATAAGTTATCCTAGGATAAAAAGGGTCAATGACAATAATATCCTTTTACACCCTTTTTATACCTCACTTTGTATATTTACATTATTTTTAATACAATATATAATAATATTCACAACCTTCACTCCTTATTTTTATAATACTTCTTCATATTTTTTCTATCGAAAAATTACACTCTATAGTATAATTTTTATTGACTAAATTCTTATGTTTTTCTATATTTTGATTTTTCATAAATCTTTTTTTACTTTAACAAACATAAAAATTCAAGTTCTATTTGTAAAGTAAATAAAAAAAGTTTTATTTTAAATGCATATGATATTATTATGGAAATGCACACCTAAAAATATTTAAGCTAAATAAAATGAAAATTTTATTTCAAAAATGAATATTGAATAACAAAAGTTAGCAAAGAAAATACATTAAAAACTAATAAAGTGGAGGGTATTTCTATAAACAAGCAACATATTCTAAAAATCTATCCAACAAACCAAACACTCAATAAGAAATAACCTCAATATAACTTATCCCATCATTACTAATCCCAACATAATTTATCCCATCATAACTTATATTCAAACCAAACAACCCCTATGTAACACCTAGTATGATTACCAAACTACCCCTAGATGAGAGATATGCGCATAACGCGTCTTCCCAACCTCCGATGACAAATCTGAGGTAAAAAATGCGATCAATATGAAAAATTGAGTGAGGAAGTGGTCTCGGTTGATTTTTAGAGCAACCGGATCAAAAGATATTTTTTCGATGCGAAAATAATTTCCAATAAGAGTGTGCGACAGGACCGCAACGCGGACCTACCGCGAGTTACACTTAGATTTGATCCCAGTATTTTCTACGGGATTAGCAAATTCGATCGGAGAATTTTCAGCGAAAAACAACAGGGTCCACGATGCGGACCATGCTACCTAAGGCGAAGTTTTTTTCAATTTTGTGAGGGGCATTCCAAACCTTTTCAAACTCCTTCCGAACTTAAGACACGATCTAAATTGGTCGTTTTGAGTATAAAAAGGGTTTTAACCCCCATTCCTAAGTCTATCTAAGTTTTTAACAAAGATTAGGCCTAAAGAGAAGAGAAGAGGAGCGAGATTTCGATAGGATTGAGAAGAGTTCCTACGAGATTGAGTATCAAAGCTACATACCAGGTATGTAAGGCTAAACTAAAATATGAAATTGTCCTTCCATGTGCCCCCATTGATGGTAATAGAGGAGTTGAGAGTATAATGAGTCAGCATACATGTTTTTTTGAATATTTTCTCATAAATTATATATATTGCGTGTATTTTCATATGTTGATGATCATTATAACCTTGATTTACTAAATAAATGCTTTTACATGAGTTATTTCATAAACCCTATATGTTACTTTGTAAAAGAATGCATGAATGAACCTAGGGATTGAGTCTAGAGCCTTGACGAGGGTATGTTGATTGTGATTGTGATGTGAGCATGATAATGAGTTAATAGAGCTTGATGGTCCCCTGAGTATTCATAATTGAACTCTAGAGATTTGTCTAACTGACTTCCTTCTAATGATTGATCTAAGCCTTAAACTACCTTATGAGAATTGAGCTGATGAGATGATAGGCCAAAAGGCCAAATTGAGTTTAGTTAATGAGATGATGAGAGTCTTTATGAGACTAATTGAGATGATTGATTGAGATAGATGGTCTTATGAGCATTGAGTCTTGGGAGGAGTATTGAGCACCGAAATGAGTAAGAGTAAGTCCAACTCGAACTCATTAACTATGTCACCTAGTGTAGGAATAAATTAAGTTCGTTAAAGTCGGAGAGGTCCCTATTTTGTGAACTAAGTCCATTAAAGTTGGACAGGTTCCTATTTTCAGGACTAAGTCTGTTAAAGTCAGACATGTCCCCCATCTTATTGTCCTGAAATAATAGGACTTAATCGGTGGATTTGTCCAGATCCATTATAGATTCAATTCGTTCTTTACCTGGCAAGTATGGAACGGCTGTGGCAACATCAGCGGAATTGTTGTACAATTATTGACTTATAAGTGATTTTTGTCAGATAAGAAAAACTTCTAGATAGGTCCCACACTGATAGTACTCATCTTGATTGAGTATCTTATGAGTTGATGTGATTTGATATTATTCTGCCTATATCTGTTTCATTTAGCCATTTTACATACTCATCAATAATCTGTACATTTTCCTGAGGCCATTTAATTTTCCAGAGATGATTAACTATAGCCCTGTCAAGTTTACTATGAACATGCGCATTGTCCATGTATAGGTCCTTCCGTTGTTGGCAGTTCTGTGATCTCATTTGTAGTTAAGCATTGCTCAAACTCCCTAGTTTCATTATCCATCACCTAACTACCAATTTTGTCTTCTCCTATTAAAATGGCATTGAAGTCTCCCATCACAAGCCATGGGTATTTAACTATAGGTGATATTGTATCAATCACATCTCATAACCCTTTTCTGACTTTTATGATATGCATTCCATATGTTGCAATAAATTCAAACTCATTACCATTTGATACCACTAGACAATGTATCATTTATTTGTGAGTGTGCATTACAGTTATGTCAATTATACCTGGATTCTAGAGTACCCATATTCTGTATTTTTTCAAATCCCAAGTAGTTATGATGCCACGACCAACCGGGAGCAACCTTCTAAATTATTTCAGTAACATGATTCCTACTAACCCTATGTTCAATAATAGCAATAATATCTATATATATGTGCCTTCTTAATTATTCTGGGTATTCTTTATGTTTAAATAGCTTATTGAAACATTTTACATTTCATGTTGCAATTTTCATATGGACTTGTTTGGTGGTTTGGGGCTCTTCCCTATAGTTCCTCCACTATGCTGACCTCTATCCACCTTATCAAAGGTCAGTTGAATGAGTTATTGGAGAGTTTTTTCTATTAGGGGATTAAAGGCATTCATTGTGTCAATCTATATTGCGTGGACTCTTTATTTTTTATGCCAAACCCGTAAACAAATGTAATATTCTAAGATCCTCTCTCTAGGCTATAAACCCTTTCAAACCCTAATTTACGCAATTCTGATTTTCGATGGATGTTCGGGGCATTGGGCAGTCATTGATGGTGGCTGCTCTGACATACACAGAAGCTGCTAACCCAATGGTGATGTTTTATGCGGCTGTTATTCAACCCAAAGCGGAGCAAAAAGTACCAATCCCAAGAAAACAAATAACATACCTACATGGAGATCCACAGATTGTATAGGAAAAAGAGGAGGTATCACAGATGATTAAGAACGAAGAACTACAATATGTGGTTATAGAAAAAAATTTCCTATGGATGGCCGGATATTCATGAACTACGAAGACTCTTGCCAAAACAATGTGAACTCAAAAGTGAATGCACCATTAGATATTTGAGTAATAGGTATATTCTTATTAGAGCTTCATGTATGGAAGATTATCTGCACCTATTATCAAAGCCAATTTTCTATATAGAACACCAGAATTGGAATTACCCAATGAGTACGTTAAAGTGGGAGCCTTTTTTTAACTCAGAGGAGGAAACGACAATTGCAATAGCTTGGAATATTTTCCTTCTCTTCCACCAAACTTCTTTGGTAAAGAGACAATTTTTTCAATGGCAGAGGCAGTTGGTAAACCCTTGCAGGTTAGGTACCTAGTTGTGCAAGGGTGAAGGTGGAGGAGGATCTGCTAGGAGACTTTTCCAAGCGAATTAATATTGGAGTTAGGAGCAAAGTGATAGGAGAAATCAAAGAAAAGTGGATTGACATTAAGTACGACTATATGCCAAAATACTGCAAAAGATGTAAACTCCAAGGTCATGATGAGAAAAAATGCTATTCACCCAGAGCTATATTCAAAAAAAGAAAAAGATATGGACAAGAAAGAAACACAGGAAGAACTCACAACAAAAAATAAGGAGCATCCAGAGGCGAGTACAGAACCCAACAAGGCTATAGAAGTAGAGTTTCGGACGCAGTGTGGAGGAGGCAGGGGAAGAAACAATAAAAGAATAGCCCCTCATTGGAATTCTATAAGGGACAACAGGGTGATGGGTGGAATCAATACTGAAAATAAATTTGGAGCCTTAGAGGATAAAGTTAATGAACATGTAGAAGAAAGGAACAATGATGACAAGGGGAAACAAAAAACTAATGAGTTTGGCAACACAAAAGAATGGGGTTTTGAGACATTTAAGGATTAAACAAAGGAGGTAGACACTAGCAAGGAGGATAGAATAGAGCACAAAGATGATGAGGATATTATCAAGGACTCGACTAGATGCTCTAAAACAGATTCCCATATTGGAGTAGGTGTGGAGATCATATGTGACAAGGGTGATAAATCACCTCTCAAGGAGAAAGACAATACCAGCTTGGAGGAAGTTATACTAGATAAAAAGGCTATTGGGGAGGAGGAACACACAAATATGGACAAACAACAACTATCTTTATCAAGCAATACAGGGAAGAATATAGGGCAATAAAGAGGAAGAAGGAGAACAGAGGAAAACTTGAAGAAGAAGATCAAGTCTTTTGTGTATATTCAATATGAATATCCCACTAACAGATTGGGGATATTTATACAAATCAGTTAGTTAACTATAGTTAGTTAACTATAGTTACACAATTAACTACTTTTCTAATTAATTACTAACTAATTCATTTTACTAACTAATTGTGCTAACTAACTAACTAATTAACAATATGTAACTAACAATTAGGACTACTAACTAACAGCTAATACATTGTTATCTTCAATACTCCCCCTCAAGCTAGATGTACTGAAAATGTTCAGAACACCTAGCTTGCCAAGCAAAAAATCATGTTGTGACCTTCCTAGTTCTTTGGTCAGTAGATCAGCCTGTTGCTCCTTTGTATTTATGTAGTTATTCTTGATAAGTCCCTGCTGCATTCTCTCCCGGATGAAATGACAATCAATTTCGATATGTTTTGTTCTTTCATGGAAGACTGGGTTTGCTGCAATTTGAATAGCAGCTTTGTTGTCACATAGTATGTTTGTAGGACCTTTCAGTTATATCCTTAACTCCTTGAACAAGTTTGTAACCCACACTACTTCAGTTGTTAATGCTGCAAGGCTTCTGCATTCTGCTTCTGCAGAACTTCTTGATATAGTATGTTGCTTTTTTGACTTCCATGCTATCAGTGATTTCCCATATTTCAACAAGTATCCAGTAACAGATCTTCTGGTGTTTGGGCATGCTGCCCAATCAGCATCACAATAACCTGTAAGTTGTGTTTGTTTCTCAGAACTCATAAGCAATCCCAGACCTGGTGCTGATTTGATGTATTTCACTATCCTTAAGGCTGCATTCCAGTGAGAATTTTTTGGCTTTTGCATGAACTGGCTTAGACATTGAACTGAAAAAGCTATATCAGGCCTGGTATTTGTAAGATAAAGCAATTTTCCAATCAACCTTTGATACCTTCCTATGTCAGTGAACATCTCATCATCTTCACATGTACTGAAATCTGCACTTGTAAGCTTCACATTATACTCTAGGGGTGTTGATACTGCTTTAACCCCTGCTAGACCAACTTCAGATATTAACTCTAAAGCATACTTCCTCTGGCACATGACAATTCCTTGGTCTGATCTACTAAACTCAATCCCAAGAAAATACTTCAGCTCTCCCAGATCCTTGATCTTAAATGATTGATGTAGCACTGTTTTTGTTTCTTGTATCAAGTCTAAATCATTTCCAGTAATCAACAAATCATCTACATACACTAAAATAATCACCACAGCTGATCCCTTCCTTTTTGTGAATAATGAATAATCCAAATGGCTCTGCTGATATCCTGACTGTGATAAGGCATCAGTTAGTTTTGCATTCCACTGTCTAGATGCCTGCTTAAGTCCATACAATGACTTTACAAGCTTGCATACTTGATTTTCCCCTTTGCTCACAAATCCTTTAGGGAGTTCCATATATACTTCTTCAAATAAATCACCTTATAGGAAGGCATTGAAAACATCTATCTGATAGATGACCCAATTTTCAGCTGCTGCTATTGCAACCACAGCTCTTACAGTCACCATTTTAACCACTGGGGAAAAGGTCTCTTGGTAGTCAACCCCTTCTGTCTGATTATATTCTTTAGCCACCAATCTTGCTTTGAACCAGTCAACTTCTCCATCTGCTTTATACTTTATCTTGTATACCCATCTACACCCTATGGCTTTCTTGTGTGGTGGTAACTTAACCACATTCCATGTACCATTGGTTTCAAGTGCATTAATTTCCTGCTGCATTGCTTCCACCCATCTTGGATCCTTGATAGCTTCTTCATAGTTTCTTGGTTCTGTATCTGTTGAAATATTGCTCAAATATGCTTGATATCCAGGAGACAGCTGATTATAGGCCACATGATTGGCCAATGAATGTGGATATGCATTTTTAGTCACAGAAGTTACATAATCTTTCATCCAAATAGGTGGTCTGGAAGTTCTATTAGAAGTTCTTTGACCTGTAGTGTTGAGGATATTGTGACTGTCTCTAAGATCAGCTCCTATGCTTTCATTTTCTGTAGTACTATTAGTGTCTTGAAAACATACCTCATCTGGTTGTAGGACTGAATGTGCATCATCATATGTAGAATTGATTACAGGTACAACTTTCATTTCTTCATCATCATCATATCTTAACATTGGCTGGTCTGCAAAAGGTGGCTCATACTCATCCTTTGACATCTTGAATGGGAAGACATTCTCCTTGAATATGACATCTCTGCTCACTATGAATTTCCTGTGCTCAATATTATATAGAAGATACCCCTTTTGATTTGCTGGATAACCCATCATGATACATGGATCTGCTCTTGGTGAGAATTTATCCAGTTTGACCAGGTTAGTTGCATAACACAAGCATCCAATAGTTCTTAGATGCTCAAGCTTTGGCTTCATTTTGTGAAACATCTCATAAGGTGACTGGCCCTTCAAAACTTCAGTAGGCATCCTATTAATTAAGTACACAGCACCCAGAACACACTCTCCCCAGAATTTAATTGGAATTCCTCCTTGAAATCTGATGGCTCTTGCTACCTCAAGTATATGTCTGTGTTTTCTCTCAACCACTCCATTTTGTTGTGGAGTGTGTGGACAGCTACTCTCATGAATGATTCCTAATGATTTAAACATTGTGTTGCATTCTTTATTAAAGAATTCAGTCCCATTATCAGATCTCACTCTTTTAACTTGTTTATTGAACTGATTTTTGACTAAGATCAAAAAGAATTTCAATGTATCAAAAACATCACTTTTAAACTTCAACAGAAACAGCCAAGTCATTCTTGAACTATCATCCACAATTGTCAGAAAAAATCTGAAACCATGATGAGTAGGAATCTTGTAAGGACCCCAGACATCAACATGAATTAGATCAAACACATCACTACTTCTTGTCATACTAACACCAAATGGAATTCTAGTCTGTTTAGCTAATGGACAAACTGAACAACTATCACATATTGTTGTACTTGTCTCCTTATTGATCAATGACAAATTCTTTAATACCTTTACAGAAGAATAACCCATCCTGATGTGCCACAACATATCCCTTGCATCTTTAGCTTCAGTTCTTGCTACCAATGCCTTTCTAATCCTCATTTCAGAATAGCTGCCAGGAAAGTAATACAATCCATCTACCTCCTTACCAATCCCTTTCACCTCTCCATTGAAGAGGTCCTGAAAAATACAGAATTCAGAAGAATCTAACAGAACACTTTAGTTGTCTGGTCAATTGTGATACTGAAAGTAGATCATGTTTAAAATCAGGTATCACCAACACATTTTTTAGTTTCCCACAACTTGGTATCATACAGCTTCCTGAGTGTGTAACTATTGCAGACTGTCCAGTAGGTAGGAAAACCTTTTTTTCTATATTCTTATGAGTAACACTATCCAGTGTATCTACTTTAGATGTCATGTGTGATGTTGCACCAGAATCAACAATCCAATTCACTACATGATTACTAGTAACATTACCTGCCATATTAGCAACTTCTTCAACCTTCTTTTCTTCATTTAGTATCTTCAATACTCTCTGGTATTGGTCTGGAGTATAAGTTTTTTGCATAGCTAATGCCTTCAAATCTGAGCACATAGAGTTGAGGTCATGTATACCAGCAACACCAGAATCCTGTTCTTCAACATTGTAACCAAAGACATCATCCTTTTGTCCCTTTTCAACTTGCACATTATTAGCAACTCCTTTACCCTTATTGAAGTTGAAATTTCTATTCATTCCTTGATCAGTTTTCTTCTTGAACTTCCAGTCATCTGGATAACCAACCAACTTATAGCATATGTTCTTAGTATGTCCATTCATCTTGCAATGGTCACAAAATAGGTTCCAATTGACCCTTTTTCTGCCAGTACTAACAGCATTATAACTACCAGCATTGTAACTTCCTTTTTCATAATTCATGTTTATATTCTGATTTCTCATATTTCCCCTTCCTGCATATAGTGCTGTAGCTTCGATCATATCTCCATTTGCATGTATTCCTGAGGTCATTCTTTGACTTTCATCTGCCATAATCATGGCATATGCCTTACCAACACTTGGTAGAGGATTCATCATCAAAATCTGGCTACGTGCGTGGCCATAGACTTCACTCAATCCCATTAGAAAAGCAAACAGACGCAGACATTGTAAATGATCCACATAGGCTCTAGATCTATCACAATTGCACATTGGAGGTGGGACAAGTGCATCAAACTCATCCCACATTAACCTCAACTTCGTAAAATAAGCTGAAACCGAAGAATTACCTTGATGAATGGTGCAAATTTCTCTATGAAGCTGGTAAATCCTAGATCCATCAATTTTGTCGAACCTCTCCTTCAGATCTGTTCAGACCATGGTAGCATCTGAAGCATACACAATGCCACTTAACAACTCCTTTGATACTGTATTCATGATCTATGCAAGCACGAATGCATTGCATTTCTCCCATTGCTCATCCAATTCAGGTGAATAGTCACTTTTCCGGCAAGTTCCCAGCACAAATCCGAGCTTGCTCTTTGCCCTGAGGTTTATCATCATTGATCTACTCCAAAGTGAGTAATTTTCAGTCCATGTTAGCTGAATTGATGTCAAAACACTCCCAGGAGTATCCGACGGATGCAAGTAAAGAGGATGATTCCTCTTAGTCTCTATCGCTTCGAGTGTTTCCATTGTTGAACCCACTGGCGTATTACTTGAATTATCCATCTATCTCTTCTTTCAGCTGGGAATTACTTGAGTCAAACAATTATCGACTTTTTCCGCTCTGATACCATGAAGAGGAAGAAGGAGAACAGAGGAAAACTTGAAGAAGAAGATCAAAGTCTTCTGTGTATATTCAATATGAATATCCCACTAATAGATTGGGGATATTTATACAAATCAGTTAGTTAACTATAGTTAGTTAACTATAGTTACACAATTAACTACTTTTCTAACTAATTACTAACTAATTCATTTTACTAACTAATTGTGCTAACTAACTAACTAATTAACAATATGTAACTAACAATTAGGACTACTAACTAACAGCTAATACATTGTTATCTTCAATAGGCAATCACAGGTAGAAGATGATACTGCTTCAGACAGTCTAAATACTAAGGAAGATAGACAGGAAGGAGAAGATATCTCACAAAACAAAAAGAAAGTTACAAAGGAAGCTGATTTGTTACCTAGACATAATAAAGCAATGCAGAATTCCATGAAAAAGCAAGGGAGCAAGGGGTAAAGTGAGTCAAATCACCACAAGATCTAGTTTAACCAGATCATCTCCTTCCAAATGATAGACAACATTCTTTTTTGGAACATAAGATTTGTACATACTCGATTAAGAATCTTTTGAGAAACTTATAGATCTTAGAAGGAGGCACAAATATTCATATATAGCACTTTTTGAACCTTTTTAAGGTCCTCAGAAAATAGAAACTTTCAGAAGGAGGCTAGGAATGGAGTCAGTGATGGTCAATGTTTCAGAAAAAATATGAGTTTTCTGGAATAGTGGCTGGGAGCGAAGTTTATAGTGATACAATTCACAATTTTCTGTCAAGTTCAAGGATAGGAGCAGCCAAATGGAATTCTATATTACAGCCATTTATGCAAGATGTAGTGCACTGGAAAGGCTTGAATTAAGGGAAAGTTTGGAGTACATGACAAAAGACATCACCAAGCCTTTGATGTGTGGGGGGACTGTAATGTTATTCTTCACGATGAAGAAAAATTAGGGGGCCTCCATGTTACACACCAGGAAACTACAAATTTTGAGCAATGCCTAAATACATGCAATCTAAGGGTAATTGATTTTACAGGGAGTTTTTACATATGGTGGAATGGAAGAATTGTACATGAGAGTATTTTCAAAAGGCTAGATCGGGTGGTGGTTAATCAGCAATTTCTACAACTTTTCCCAAACAGTAAGGTGTAACATTTGGGAAGGAGTGGAACGGATCACTCAACTTTAGATGTAATCTATAAAGATAACAAAGAGGTATATGCTAAGCCTTTCAGATTTCTAAATTTTTGGGTAACTCACCCAAAATTTAAGGAGATTGTAAGGCATAACTGGGAGGAGAATACAACGAGCAGCTCTTTCTACATTGTTCAACAAATACTACAAAAGCTAAAAAAGGTACTTACACAATGGAGCAGAGACACATATGGGAATTTCTTTAGGAAAATTGCTACCTTGGAAGATGTGACTAGGGTGAAGGAAGCACAATTGAAGATTAATCCTACTGAAGAGAACAAGAAGGAGTTAAAACTTACAGAAGATGCTCTCAAGCAATGCTATAAACTAGAGGAGGAATACTGGAAGCAAAATGGTGGCATGCATTAGTTTAAGGATGGGGATAAGAATACAATATTCTTCCACTCCTATGTGAATGGTATAAGAATAAAGCTGAGAATAATGAAATTAAAAATGACCAGGGTGAGAATCTTCATGACACATATATGATTGGCAGTGCTGCTGAAACTTATTTCAGAAGGCAATTCATGGAGGAGAGTGTTACAAAAGACTATTTCATGTTGGAGGTCATACCAAGAGTCATTATTGCAGCACAGAATCAGCACATGACAAGACCACCAACACAAGAGGAAGTAAAGAATGTTGTTTTCAGTATGAGTAAGGACAATGCAAGCGGATCAGATGGATACTCAGGGATGTTCTTCCAAGAATGTTGGGACATAATAAAGGATGATATATGCTTAATGGTAATGTCTTTTTTCTGTGGGCAAGAATTACCAAAATTGGTATCCCATACAAATGTATCTAATTAGAAAAGGTCACATCATTTACTGATCTAAGACTTATTAGTCTTAGCACATTTGTAAATAACATTATTTCAAAGGTCTTACATGAAAGGATTGCCATTGTATTGCCTGATATTATTTCCAAGAGTCAAACAAGCTTTATGAAAGGAAGAAGCATTGTGGAGAATGTGTTATTGGCACAAGAATTGATTAGAGATATCAGAAGAAAGAAAGTATATCACAATGTTGTGGTAAAATTAGATATGGCTAAAGCCTATGACAGAGTCTCATGGATCTATTTAACAAAGGTTATGAGGTGTTTTGGCTTTGATGAAAGAGTTATTGACATGGTATGTAGATTAATTTCTAATAATTGGTACTCCATCATAGTCAATAGGAAGTCCTATGGTTTCTTCCATGCAACAAGAGGATTAAAGCAGGGGAACCCATTATCACCCACTTTATTCATTATTGTTGCGGAAGTTTTAGCTAGAGGGCTCAACAAACTGAATGAGGATACAAATTTCAAGGGATATGACCTACCAAAATGGAGCAGGTAAATTAATCACTTGTCTTATGCTGATGATACGATCTTTTTCTGCTCTAGTCACAGAAGATCCATAAGGAAGAAGATGGCAGTCCTAAGAAAATATGAATATGCTTCAGGACAGATGATAAATTTGTCAAAAAGCTATTTATCTTTTCATGATAAAATACCACCTCCAGTGGATAGAAGAATTAAAGACACCACTGATCTAGCCCAGGGTATCTTCCCATTCACTTATTTAGGTTGTCCAGTTTTTTTATGGAAGAAGAAAGATTATTTATTTTGAGAATCTACTAAGAAGGGTTACAAAAAGAATCATGAGCTAACAAAATAAGCTACTTTCTTATGGAGGTAGATATATATTGATAAGGCATGTTTTGCAGTCCATAGCAATATACACACCATCTGCTATGGACCCTTCAAAGGAGTGTTGGAGCAGCTCCATAAAGTGTTTGCAAAATTTTTTTGGGGTGGTTCCATTGAGACTAAGGGAAAACATTGGGTTTCCTGGGATAAACTGTGCTACCTAAAAAATGAAGGGGGATTGGATTTCAGATCACTACATAATGTATCAGCGGCTCTAATGTCAAAACTATGCTGGAATTTTAGAAGTTCTACCAATTCTCTATAGGGTGAATTCATGTGGAATAAATATTGCAATATCCCATAATGGCTACTGACTATGGTGGATCACATGTGTGGAAAGGGTTAACAAAGATCAGAGAAGAAGTTGAACACCAAACATAGTGGCAACTTAAATCAGGGGAGGCTAGTTTTTGGTGTGATAATTGGACAAAGTTGAGGGCTTTATATTATCTAGAGGACCTGCCTGGAGAAGGTGAAATTGAGGTAAAGGAGTTTATTTTAGATAATCAATGGGACAAAGAGAAGCTGACATCCTATATCTCTATAGAAATGACTGAGTACATAGTTGGCAACATATCTCCAGTTATTGCCACTGAAAAAAATGATAAAGCTATCTGGAATGGTAATAAAAGTGGGGAGTATTCTGTAAAGACAACATGGGAAATTGTCATACCCAGATAGTTGTAAAGCTGCAGATCCATCTCAGAATGAGGAAGAAAATAACAACAAAGGAGCAAGAACAAGAGAATAGTACTCCAAAAGGTTCGAGTCATTTTCAAAATAGAGAAAAGGAAAGGATGCACAAGGTCAATGGTTCAGATTACCAACAGCTTTACTCTATGAAATTTCTAGATAATAGATCGGGTAGAAGGATAGGACATTTGGGCCTCTTTCTTTTATTTTATGTTTTTCTTTGGTAGAGACTTGTGAAAATTGAGAGGAGGGTGACAAAAAAGAGTTGAAATTAGTATTGGTGACAAGTTTGACTTTGACCGGTCAAACTTGTCATTAGTTAAGTTAATTGTGTGATTAAGTTAATGATGGGTGTAAGTGTAAAGTTTTAAAACTTTTGGAACCCATCTGTAGAAAAAAAAACTTTTTTAAAAAAAAAATAATAAATTTTTTAAAAAAAATTTAGAATTTTTTTTTTTAAAAAAATCCAGTCGGGAGATTTCGGACTCTCCGCGACACGTCCGCGTCGCGGACTCGTCGCGCGGACACAGTTGATGAACTATTCTTGGTCCAAAATTGTAGCATCATTTTTTTCTGAAATCCGGGGTTTGTTTTTGTCATTTGTTTGGTTGGAATAACAAATATTGTTGTTTTGAAGCGTAGTCCATTGTTCGGGGAATTTTTCAAAGCCTTTATCTAAAAAATTTTAAAAATAATTTGCCCAAAACAGTGACCCTCCGCGACGTCTCCGCGTCGCGCACCTGCTTATTTTCTGTAGAGAAAATACTTCGTCATTTTTCGTTTGACCCGGCAGTTTTTTTTTGCTAAACCAACATGTCTTAACATTTTGAAGGATGTGTAGGTGGCCGGTAAATTTTTCGGGGCCCGTAGCGAAAAATTTCAAAATTTTAGGGCACGAAAACAGTGACCCTCCGCGACATGTCCGCGTCGCGGAGGCGTCGCGCACCTGCTACGAAATTCCCAGCAGCTGCTGGAAATAATACAGCAGCTGCTGTAAAAATTTTGGGGCACGAAAACAGTGACCCTCCGCGACATGTCCGCGTCGCGGAGGTGTCGCGCACCTGCTACGAAATTTCCAGCAGCTGCTGGAAATAATACAGCAACTGCTGTAAATTCCCAGCAGCTGCTGTATTATTTACAGCAGCTGCTGTAAATTCCCAGCAGCTGCTGTATTATTTACAGCAGCTGCTGTAAATAATACAGCAGCTGCTGTAAAAATTTTGGGGCACGAAAACAGTGACCCTCCGCGACATGTCCGCGTCGCGGAGGTGTCACGCACCTGCTACGAAATTCCCAGCAGCTGCTGGAAATAATACAGCAGCTGCTGTACATTTCCCAGCAGCTGCTGAGAATAATCCAATAACTTGCCAACTTGCTATAACAAGTGAATTTTTCGGGGCCCGTAGCGAAAAATCCCAAAATTTTGGGGCACGAAAACAGTGATCCTCCGCGACATGTCCGCCTTGCGGAGGTGTCGCGCACCTGCTATGAAATTCCCAGCAGCTGCTGTACATTTCCCAGCAGCTGCTGAGAATAATCCAGCAACTTGCCAACTTGCTACAACAAGTTCTAACAAAATGTTTTCCATCGAGTTATTTCTATTGTTGAATTAGACTAAATTCCTTATATTCGTATGTAACGATGAGCACATGGACTAATTAATGGAAAAAGCCACTGAAATAAGTCTGATTTAGATCTGCCATCGTATTGTTTGTGTAAGTACTATCTCAATGTATAAGATCACTACTGATTCCACCTCAACGCATAAGATAAGTAGTAATTTATTACAAAACGTATCGACGCAACCAAGTAATAGTCACTTTACTTAGTCACCATCACTTACATATGCAATTGCTCAATAGATAGTTTATTACTTGTGAGTAAGCGAAGGCAATGTATAAGATCACTCGTGAATTTAGCATTTTATTTGAAGTCAAAGTAACAAAACTCAACTTATCACTACATATGGCTGATACCATCACCTTATAGTCATCTTCCTATAGGTACTAACGAAAAATCAAAGGTCGGGTCCAGCAGCTGCTGGGAATAATACAGCAGCTGCTGTACATTTCCCAGCAGCTGCTATACATTTCCCAGCAAATGCTGTACATTTCCCAGCAGCTGCTGAGAATAATCCAGCAACTTGCCAACTTGCTACAACAAGTTCTAACAAAATGTTTTTCATCGAATTATTTCTATTGTTGAATTGGACTAAATTCCTTATATTCATTTGTAACGATGAGCATATGGACTAATTAATGAAAAAGCCACCGAAATAAGTCTGATTTAGATCTGCCATCGTATTGTTTGTGTAAGTACTATCTCAATGTATAAGATCACTACTGATTCCACCTCGACACATAAGATAAGTAGTAATGTATTACAAAATGTATCGACGCAACCAAGTAATAGTCACTTTACTTAGTCACCATCACTTACATATGCAATTGTTCAATAGATTGTTTATTACTTGTGAGTAAGCGAAGGCAATGTATAAGATCACTCATGAATTTAGCATTTTATTTGAAGTCGGAGTAACAAAACTCAACTTATCACTACATATGGCTGATACCATTACCTTATAGTCATCTTCCTATAGGTACTAACGAAAAACCAAAGGTCGGGTCCAGCAGCTGCTGGGAATAATACAGCAGCTGCTGTACATTTCCCAGCAGCTGCTATACATTTCCCAGCAGCTGCTGAGAATAATCCAGCAGCTTGCCAACTTGCTACAACAAGTTCTAACAAAATGTTTACTACCGCCATATTGACGCAATATATTATAAAACATATGGATTGTATATTATAAAACATATTGACTCAATCAAGTAATACTCAATTTACTTAGTCACTAGCACTTACATATGCAATTGCTCAATAGATTGCTCAATAGTTACCATCACTTACATGTACAATTAGTTACATAAGTTGATTGTATATTTTATTTGAAGTCGGAGTAACAAAACTCAACTTATCACTACATATGACTGATACCATCACCTTATAGTCATCTTCCTATAGATACTAACGAAAAATCAAAGGTCGGGTGCAGCATCTGCTGTACATTTCCCAGCAGCTGTTGTATATTATGATGACGATATCTTCTGGCTCACAATTTAATTCACAGCTACAAATAATTTGATTTACAAAATCCTCATACGAGATATCTCGATTCACAATCATTGCTATCGTCTCGACCATTTCTTTGTCTTTCCAACGCCAAATAAAACGATTGTTCGAATCAACTCATTCACCACGACAATCAACTCCTAATACTATTTTGTCTCCCACGGATGATCTTCAAGGTACCTATATGAGTAACAATTAAAAGCGCAACATGAGAAAAGTGTACAGAAATACAACAATTGCAACTACTTCATCATATGAAACCAACTTTGTTAGTCCAGCAGCTGCTGAATTCAGTCCAGCAGCTGCTGCACTCAGTCCAGCAGCTGCTGAATTCAGTCCAGCAGCTGCTGAACAGTCCAGCAGCTGCTGAACTCAGTCCAGCAGCTGCTGTGTCTTCCCCAATACGACCAAACTGTGCAAAAATGGCAACAATGGCCGAAAATTCAACAAAACCACAACACACAAATAAATAGCACCAAATACACTTATATCAGTCATAATAAGGATGGAAACTTACCTTTCAAGTACTTTCAAAGCCTACCCAAACAAATGCCCCAAAAAAAATTGATTTCTTTTCACCCAAATTTGAAGCTCAAATCTTGTGTTGGGAAAATACTAACAACAAGAAGAAGAAGAAGGAGGAGGAGAACAAGAACAAGAAGAAGAAGAAGAACAACAACTACAACAACAACAAAACCAAATGAACCGATGAAAATGGAGGAAAAAAATGCAGGTTATTGGGTCGCGGGAGCTGGGAGAGAAAGATGGAGGGTTTGGGGGTATTTTCTATTGGTGGGTTAAAGTGTAAAAAATTGAACTTGGGGACCTTTTTGAACATTGTCTTAAATCATTAACAATTAATTAAATTTTTGTCACCTACACCTAATTGTTAAAACTAGGGTCACTTTTTTTTAATTTCCAAAGAAAGTTGTCACCCTTAATTAAATGCCCCTAGAGACTTTATGTAGTTTTTATTTTTGCATTTAATAAAAACAACCTCTGAGCTCACTAAATTCTTTTACAAAAAAAATGTAATATTCTAGATATAAAAAGTTTATATACATATGTGTATGTATATATATACAATAAACAATATTTTGCATAATATCTCTCAAATTTAGAATATTTTTATAACTCTATTTTTATAATGTTAAATTTTTTTAGCCGAATCCCTGCACCCGCATCCACTCAGATTCGCACCTCCGAATCTTAAAATTTAGAATTTGTCGAATCCAATTCTCAAATTTACACCCGTCTCAGATACCCGCACCCGAGTCCGAGCAACTTAGATGTCAATATAATCCTCTTCTGTAACCTGGTTCTTCCTTTTCACAATTATTTTTCCTTTTGCATTTCTCCATTCTTTCTCAGGTTGTTTTGCCACATAGGGATGGCAACGGGGCAGGGCGGGGTGGATACGGGACGGGTTTAGAGCTATGCGAGGCGGGTTGAAGTAATTATTTTTAAAATTAATGCGGGGTGGGGCAGGTTGCAGGTTTAAAAAATCAAATAGGAATTCGAAGAAATTAAATTTTTGTAATTAGTAATATTCAAGATATAAACTTTTTATATTAAACATTATTGACTTTAATTTTATTTTTTTCTAAATTTAAACTAGACATGTCTGGTAAATTGTTAGTTGCTAAAATGTTAATTAGAAACTTTTAAGTAACGATTAAGAAACAATTGTTAAAATGTCAACTAAAAATAATTAATTAGTTGTTGAGACATTAATTAGCGGAAAAAACTAAATTCAATTAAAAAATAAAAGAACTTTAAAATTTAAGCGGGACGGATTTATGCGGAGTGGGTTTATATAGGGCGGGGCGGGTTGAAAATGAAAAAAATCATCATGTAAAGCAGGGCGATTTAAAAAACTTACGAATTGAGTTCAACCCGCCCATTGTCATCCCTATTGGCACAGGATCCTTTATAAGTACAAATTGAGAGCTTGTGGGCAATTGTTGTTATTCTGGTTCCTTTTGTCTCTTGCATTCCTATTTGTTTCACTTTCTTTGGACCTGCCTTTGGGCCAGCTGGTTGAGGTGGCTGTTTTGCAAGTATGCCCAATTTGGCAGCATGTTGAGCAATATTGCAGTTTCCAGTCACACATTACATTAAAGTTGAAATTATCCGTCCATGGCTTCACAGTAACAAGCTTGTAATTTATCAAATGCGACCCTAGCACCGTATTTCTAGCAGCTTCTGTATGAAACTTTACTACAAAGTAGTCCTCATTGTGATAATGCACCTTAGGTATTGAGGAGTACCCGCCTTACCCCTCTAAGAACCTTGCTACCGCTGCAATAGTTGGTGAATCTCTAATTACATACACTATGACAACATTCTTTCAAATCAAGTTCCGTAAAAATATATGTGTAATTCTTATAAGGTTATAATGACTATTTATTGACTAAATAAAAGGAAAAAATTGATTTAAAAAAATCATATAAATAACATTAATTATGAGATAAAGGTAAGAAAGTAAGAGAAATTAATAGCATTAGTGATGAAAGAAAATAAATATGATGATCTTTTCTTTAAAAAAAAAAGACAAAATGAAAAAATTAAAAATAAATAGAATTTCTTTTCTTACTGGTGTGTAATAAATAAATAAAATAAATTTAATCAAAAACACAAAAATAGCCAAAATAGAGGAAGAAAGAAATTATTAGAATAAAAAAATGGGAAGAAATAATGTCAGCAGTAAACTTTAATTAAAGAAAAATTAGAAAAAATAAAATAATCTTTAGTTAAAGATACATAAAAATAATTAAGACAACATAAAAAAAAATTAATAAAATAAATAATAGATGATACACATATTATTGTCTATAAATTTTACATTTATATAAATAAAGAACTCAATTTAATATTAAGTAACTTAAATTTACTCAATATTTTATATATTGGAATTAAAAAAAATAAGAAAAGTAATTTGTTTATTATGTGTAACACACAAGATAAAAAAAATTGAGCATTGACAAATTAGGAAAAAATAATTAAAATATAGTAGAAAGAATAAAGGGAGGGGGGGAGGGGGGGAGGGGAGGTGCAAAAATAATATTTTTAAAATATAATGGAATAAGTAGATGATACACATATTATTCTTTATAAATTTTAATTAAAGAGACGTGAATAATAAAATAAATTTGTTTTATGTTAATAAGAATAGAACTTGGTAATTATATTATGCTAAGTGATAAGCTAATAAAAGCCAATATTAATAATTTAAAACATATTACATTATCTTTATTTATACATATTTGATTATGAGGGATTGAGGGTCGGATGGGGCAGGTTGGAGTATAGGAAGAGACGAGATATATTGCTTGAGAAATAATATAATAGTTAAACATTTTAAAATATAATATCCTTCAACATGTTCGATAAGATATTACAATAATATAAAATACTTATAAATAATAATTTACTATTATCCACACATTTGGCGAGTAAGTATACTAGTTTTAAATATATGAAAAAAAGATTATCATTTAAAAAATAATGATTCAAACAAAAAATATTGTTAAGTTTAACTAGGCATTCGTGCAAGGAACCCCCACCATGTACTCATGCAACAATGGAGTATACAATTTTTTTTGCTTTCCTTATCAACATATTTTGTGTTTTTATACCAACCGATAGAGTTGGATTATGAATTTTTCATACATTAAGGACTTTATTGATTAGAGGTATATAACGAAGGATAAAAATAATTCTTTTTGATATGTTAAAAACTACTCTAATTACACGATATATATAAATAATAAGATAATAATTTTTTCATACATTAAGAATTATTTCGACTATGTAATACATTTAAAGGACTAAAATAGTGTGAACCCCACAACTACTCTAGGGGAATGTTTTTGTGCGGTGCTAACGATTTAATAACTATCTTTGTAGTCCCAGAATGTTCTAGTTTATGCTCCTACCTATTATCTGGATATACCAAGAAAGATGTATAGTCTAATGAGGCTACTATGAAATATTTACTCATGCATGGGCAAGCTCTTCTATTCTGGTTCATGATTTCTCTTGGCTATATGATTCATCCTGGGGAGAGATTGAGCTTCAAGAAATAGTAAACGGTCTTATCAATACACAAATGTATAACTCCCCAAGAATTTCAACTGCGCTCATATTCATTACCATAGGAATTGGGTTCAAGCTTTTCCCGGGAGAGAAAGGAAAAGAGAATTTGAGAGTGAAAAACAAAGAGAGGATTCATCTGAACATGAAAATTATAGGTATTAAATACATGAACTGAGTCATGAAAACATATTAGCTAGTATTCATCTTCAACATCCAAACAAAGGCAATAAGCAACTAAGCCAACAACTGGAACATATCTGAGATATCTCACTATGTCAACCTTATCTTCCTGAATGTTTTGCAAGTTGTCTCCTATCAACCAAGGTTGAAAAATAATGTAGAGACAAATATCCCAGATGAAGGCATAGGCAAGTCTCTCAGAGAATAGATAACTCAGCAAGAACTCCCACCTATCAGATATACTTCCAAAATCACCATTTCCTCTCCCATAAAAGGCCCAAAATATCGATAGCAAACAGACAGCTCCGCCAACCAGTCCAACAACAGATGCTCCACGAATCATTGCCGAACCCAATTTAGAGATTGCTCTTGGAGGGTACTCCGAGTCGGCCTTATTTAGCCGAATAGCCATGTATGGAATTAAAAATGCTGCATTGAATTCCAAAAAAGGTCAATAAGAATCTTTTGTCAAACCAAAAAAGTTATTCACAAAAAGGAAGGAGTTTACGTTTGACGCAGACAGTGAATCAAAACCAGCAAAGAGAAATTATCCAGTAACATTGGCCAAAAAAAAAGAGTGCCAGAATATCAAGCTCTTGATTGAGTAAGAGAAGTTATAGAAAGCTAAATGCAAATAGTTAATAGCGGTGACATCTTAATCGCCTAAGCTCCTAATCACTGATAGAGTTTTCACTTTAGCTCCTGAGCAATTTTAATCGAAACAATTCAAGCATAACCGGGAAATCATATTGTACAACCATTTATTATCCCATTTTTTCCAGTGGACACATTTCAGAGTTCCATCGGGATGGAGGACACTATATTTATCCACAACCTTGCACAATAAAAAAAGGATTAGAAAAGAGTGCATACTGTTTGTGAGGAACATTTGAAAGCCCCATAGAAGATCTAGTGATCCCCTGAATCTGTCTCTCATACGATCAGTGAACAGTAAAGGAGAATACATGGCCGTCCAGCCAATTACAAAATTAAACAGTCCTTCAGACATCTGGAATAAAAATCAGAGCGGAATGTCAAAAATGAGATCCACGCAATGAATGAATATGTAATTTACAAAGTACTTACTGGATGAAGCACTGGTGCCTCCATCAAGTGGATGCCCCCTACTCTGCCAAATGGTTTGTTGTTTATAGTTCAATATAAAATTTAATGTAAGAGACATATAGATAATTGAAATGAAACCTGTGAACTGAACATATATAAGAAACTGCTTAATCTGCAAAACTTTATGCATCTAAAACAAATGATCAAGTAGACATGGAGTGGAAAATAAAAAATTCAACATTGCCAGTGTATGGAGAAAGGGTTCTGTGTAAATTCTATAACAAGAGAAGATGACCTTGAAGTCATGTCTCTTGACTAGAAAAAGAATGGTATGCATATTAAATTTGAACGGCACAAGCAAACAAATTAAAAATATGTGAAAGTTGAAATAGAATATCCAATTAAGTTGACCTTTAAAAGAACAAATAATTATGGTGGGAGGGCCAAGACACAGTCATCGTTTAATAATCGAACATTCTTGGTTAGGATACGTTTCAATATTGAGAAATATAGATGATAAAATAGGTTTATTAATGACTAAACCAAAGGGAAGTTGAGCAGTTAATCGGATTTAGAGATTTCATCAGCAAATATAAAGAAAAAAAATACTCCCTCAGTTTCAGTTTGTTTGTATACCTTTGACTTGGCTGGTATTTTAAGAAAGTAAAGAAAAACTTTTGAATCTTGTGGTCTTAAATTAAAGATGAGTCAAATGTACCAAAATGCCTTTTAATTCATGGTTCTAACCATGCCATGTGAAAATTTGGAATTAAAAGTTGTTAAAAAGGGAAAAAGACAATTTTTGGATCGCATTGAAAAGGAAAGTAGGTCAAACAAATTGAAACTGAAAGAGTATATGTTGAAGAATGAAGCTAATTGACTATGAGCGCCAATGTATGCCACCCATTGATCAAAAGAAGCAACGAAATTAGAATCCATTGACAAGGAAGAAGTGCAGGCTAAATTTTTGCATAGAAATAATCTGGTATAACTAAAAAGAATTCAACATACCAGCATTCAAAAGAGGCAGGATGAAGAAGAAATTGAGGGAGAGACCAACCAGATCATTGATTGTTTCTGAACTAATTGCCCACACAGGATCTCCCTGCAATATATATCTAAATATTTTCAAGTAATATGAAGCTTGCAGAGGTGTATCAGCAAATTGAAGAGTATGAACCACACATTAGTCTCACTTTCATGAGCAGTAAATGAGGAGAGGTGGAGGAACTAAATTCACATGTGTTGCGCGTGATTCTATCATCAATTATAAAGGCGAAACACAGCCATTTTTGGTAAGAAAATGAAAATTCTGTAGAAAGTCTCAGAAAAATTAATAACAAAAGAACGTGCAGTCACAATAGGCTAATACAAATATCTATGATTTCACAGCAGTATTCTGACCTCTAAACATTTTTTTTATTTTCTTCTTTTGCTTTCTTTCTCCCCCTCACCATGGAGAAAAGGAGATACATTTTAAATAGCATGAAATCCAGGCACACTGAGATGCAAAGAAATGAAGAAAATCAGTATCCACAGTATGGTGTAAAACGGTTTCGGCACTTTCGAGAATTTGCTTGTACGTCACGCTATGTTGCTCGGACTTCCAAAATGCTGCTCCATCAGTGTTGGATCCTCCAATAATGCAATAATGCACTACTTTTGAAGGATCTACCACTCACCCAACGACATTTTTGAAGAGTCTGAGCAACATAGATTAGTGAAGTATCTTTCTAGCTTGCTTTCCTTTTCAATACTTTCTGGCAGGAATAAAGTTGATTTCCAACCGTCTAACAGATATAAGCCATTCTACCCTCCCAAGACCCCACTTGTGGGATTTCACTGGGTATGTTGTTGTTGTTGTTGTAACAGATATAAGCCATGTGATGTACATACTTAAGACTAGTGAAGTGTGAAAAGTAGCCTCATATCAAATATATACATCTACCAACATTCAGAAACCATGTGTTCAACCATGAATTTGCCTTAGACACATCTATAAGTTTTTTAATGAAATACGCCCAAAATTACAGAATGAATATAAATAATTTATGTAGCCGACCCGACAAGTTTGGGATTGAGGGATAGTTGATTGATTGGTTGACATGTTCAAACCTGAGAATGGAGTTGTTTGTCGCATTTAGTTGTTAAGATAAATCCTAGCAAAAGTACTCCTTGCTGGCCTTCTTCCCCTATTATTTAAAGTCCACCCACTCAAAAGAAATATTACAAAGAAAAGATGTCCAAGCACCTTCAAATTGCTTTGGATGGTTGTTACGTATCGTAATATGAATTGAGTCGTACTATTTCGTATTGCACTATATTGTTTTGATGAATACAATCTTTAGATGAATTGAACTATTTTTTGTCATTACATAATGCCACATATTAATATTTGAAGGACAACCTATAAGAAAAGTAGGACACAACATAGAGCTATTATAAAAAAGCAGGATCCAGCATAGAGCTATTATAAAAAAAGTAGGATAATTCATAAAACAAGATTAATAGTTAATAAGAAAAGCTAAAATAAGAAGAAAAAATAAGCTAACAACACGATCACACCAAATTGATCGTTACATAAAATGGGACTTCTTACCATTATGTAATGATAAATTTCACGACACAATACAATGAAAATTAAGAAACAATCAAAACAGATAATGTATTTAATGTAAGAATACAATAGGTAACAACCATCCAAACAAGTGGTAAGGGTGTGACCTAACGGGCGACAAAGCTAATATGAAAATTATAGGAGACCTCCCTGTGGAGAATGAAAAACATTTTAGTAACTTCTTAAATCAGCCTAAACCTTTTGGTAGACAAAGCTACCCTATACCTTGTAATAAGAGAAACACTGACACAAGAAAATGGATGGTAATGAGCAACTTAGAAACGAATAACTGCCAAACTTTTATATGCCCCGATGGCAAAATTTCACTATAGCACAGGCCAAATTATCTTCAGAATGGTAAAAACACCAACAAAAGAATGATTATTGTTAGAACAGGAATAGGTAAACACAATCCTACTTAGAATAGGAATAGGAATTACAATAGTATATAGAATCCTATTTGGAAAAGGATTGTATTATAGTATCCTAGTTGGAAAAGGAGTCTAATATAGTATCTATAAATAGGGTCTCAATGTAATAATGTAGAAAACAATTCAATAATATTCTTCCCCAATATTTTTCACATGGTATCAGAGCTTCTACGGTCCTGATAGAAAATCAAAGAGCTTCCACTGCCGGCGGGCGGCTATGACCTACATATGCTGCCCGTCTGGCCAGTAGTTATATTAACAAAAGTAGTTATATTAACAAAGTAGGGTTAGTGATACATATATGATTCTCATATATAAGGGAAGAAAATTCAATCAAACAAGTCGTCAATTTTCGGTGTCTTTCTAGGGTTGTTTTGTGCCAACCCCACATCTTTCCATGTTTGTGTAGCACCGCTATCATTCTGGTGACTACTTTTTCTTATATCTAATTTGGGTAGCACCGTGCCATCTATTCGGTGACTGTTTTTTTCATATATATCATGTGTAGCACCGTACCATCTTTCCGGTGACTATTTTCTCATATTCGATTTGTGTAGCACCGTGCATCTCTCCGGACTACTCATATTCAATTTGTGTAGTACCGTGAATTTTTCGAACTACTTTCTCATATCTGAGTTGCATAGCACTGTGTCTTTTTTGGTGACTCAGATTTAATTTGCGTAGTTCCATTCATCTTTTCGGTGACTCATCAAATCTAGTTTGCGTAGGGTCGCGCCATCATTCTGACCCTATCCCCACAATTTTTCTTTTGCAGTAGGGTCATGTCGTCAATATGATCCTACCTATATAATTTCTATTTTCCAGTAGGGTTGTGCCATCATTCTGACCCTACCCATATAATTCTCTTCTCTGTAGGGTCGTGTCATCATTCCAGCCCTTCTCATATAATTTTATTTCTCAATTTGTGACCATTTTCAGCCATCAAATCTAATAATTTGGTGCATAAGCAGGTCTCGAGAAGAGTTTTAAAGTGACTTTCTTAGAGTAATTTTGAGATGATTCATATTGTCATTCTCCATTGACCTTTTAATCAGTTGAACATTAAGAGTGCTTTTCTCTATGATGATCTCGAGGAAGAAACCTATATGGAGCATCCACTTGATTTTGTTGCTCAGGGGGTATTGAGAATAATAGTGATAATGCCACATAGTGGCTGGTTGTTGTTATAATTGGTTGTTATAATTGTTAGTTGTAATTATTAGAAGGTAGTTAGTTGTTAATGATGGTAGTTAGAAGGTTGTTAGGATATTAGTTAGTTAACCATAGTTAGTTAACTAACTATAGTCAGTTAACTAAAGCTTGTATATATATATTAGTGCTACACTGTACAGGATCACTCTTCTCAATAAGAAATCCTCTTCACATGAACATTGCATCTTCTTCTTCATCTCATTTCTCCAAATCGTTCATGGTATCAGAGCGGGCAAGTTGATAATTGTTCAACTTGACTCTGCGATTAATTAGCTGAAGTTGTAGTTGTTGATAATTCAACACGATTCTGTTCGATTCTGTGGTTGATTTTGTTCGATTCTGTGGTTCATCAGCTGAAATAGAAGCTTCAATGGCTGATTCAAGCAACGTGCCGACGAGTTCTAGCTTAGAGACTCTCGAAATCATCGAGACAAAGAGGAATCATCCTCTTTATCTCCATCCATCCGACACTCCAGGTTGCATTTTAACTTCGGTGCAGCTGACAGGGACGGAAAACTACTCACTATGGAGTAGATCAATGATGATCAATTTAAGAGCAAAAAGCAAGATCGTATTTGTACTAGGGACATGCAAGAGGAGTGATTACTCACCGGAATTGGAGGAACAGTGGGAAAAATGCAATGCATTTGTCCTTGCATGGATAATGAATACAGTGTCTAAAGAATTGCTGAGTGGTATAGTGTATGCATCAGATGCGGCCATGGTTTGGGCAGATCTGAAGGAGAGGTTTGACAAGGTAAACGGATCCAGAATTTACCAGCTTCACAGGGAGATATGTACCATTCACCAAGGTAACTTGTCAGTTTCTGCATACTTCACAAAATTGAGGTTAATGTGGGATGAATTTGATGCATTGGTACCACCACCTATGTGTAATTGTGAAAGGTCTAAGGCATATATAGATCACATTCAGTATTTGAGGTTGTTTGCTTTTTTAATGGGCTTGAATGAAGTTTATAATAATGCTCGTAGTCAGATACTTATGATGAGCACTTTGCCAAGTGTTAGTAAGGCCTATGCTATGATAATAGCAGATGAAAGCCAAAGAGCAACTTCTGAAACACATACATCTGGAGATATACTGGAAGCCACAGCATTGTATGCAGGAAAAGGTGTAAGGAATCATCAAAATAATACAGGATATGAGAAAGGGAATTACAATAATGGGAACATGATTGGCAAAAAAAAGGTTAACTGGAACTTATTTTGTGATCATTGCAAGATGCATGGACACACAAAGAATGTGTGTTACAAGTTAGTTGGATATCCAGATGACTGGAAATTTAAGAAAAGGCCAGAACCAGGTGGTGCAAACAGGGGTTTCAATTTGAATAAGGCAAAAGGAATGGCAAACAATGTGCAGATTGAAAAGGGAGAAAAGGATGATGTTTTTGGATGCACTGTTGAGGAGCAAAAATCTGACTTGAATCAACATGATCTGAATGCTGTTCATACAAGCTTAAAGGCACTTAATGTGAAGAAGACTTACACTCCAGATCAGTACCAAAGAATTTTGAAGATATTGAATGAAGATGAAAAGGATGAGGTTGTCAACATGGCAGGTAACAATTATGCTGATACTTCTGATATTATTGATCATATAGATACTTGGATTGTTGATTCTGGTGCAACATCTCACATGACCTCTAGAGTAAGTGCATTGGAGAATGTTACTCATAAAAACACAGGAAAAAAGGTCCTATTACCTACTGGACAGGCTACATCAGTGACACATTCAGGAGATTATATGATTCCAAATCATGGTACTCTGAAGGATGTACTAGTAATACCTGATTTCAAACATGATTTACTTTCAGTGTCTCAATTGACAAGGCAACTACAATGTTCTGTCAGATTTTTTCCTGAATTTTATGTATTTCAGGACCTCTTCAATGGAGAGGTGATAGGGATTGGTAAGGAGATAGATGGATTGTACTACTTTCCTGACAACTATTCAACAATGAAGACTGGTAGAGCATTAACAGCAAAAACAGTAGATGAGGATACAATCATGCTATGGCACATCAGAATGGGTCACCCTTCTATGAAAGTATTGAAGAACATGTCATTAATCAACAAGGAGTCAAGTACTGTGGCAGATACTTGTTCAGTTTGTCCAATGGCCAAGCAGACTAGACTTCCATTTAATGACAGTAAGAGTAGGAGTAGTGAAGTTTTTGATCTAGTTCATCTTGATGTTTGGGGTCCTTACAAGATACCTACTCATCATGGTTTCAAATTTTTCTTGACAATTGTGGATGATAATTCAAGAATGACATGGTTATTTTTGTTGAAGTTTAAAAGTGATGTGCTTGAGACTTTGAAATCTTTTTTTATTCTAGTTAAAAATCAATTTAACAGACAAATTAAAAGGGTGAGATCTGACAATGGAACTGAATTCTTCAACAAGGAAAGCAGTATAATGTTCAAATCATTAGGAGTTATTCATGAAAGCAGTTGTCCATACACTCCACAGCAAAATGGAGTGGTTGAAAGGAAACATAGGCATATTTTGGAGGTGGCAAGGGCTATTAGATTCCAAGGTGCAATTCCAATCAGATTCTGGGGTGAATGTGTTGTAAATGTTGTATATCTCATTAACAGGTTACCTACTGAAGTGTTGGGGGGCAAGTCACCCTATGAGATGTTTCATAAGGCAAGGCCACAACTTGACCATCTGAGAACCATTGGATGCTTATGTTATGCAACCAACATGATCAAGCCTGACAAATTCTCATCAAGAGCAGATGCATGCATTATGATGGGATATCCAGCAAACCAGAAGGGATACATCTTGTACAACATGAAGCACAAGAAGTTTATTATTAGCAGAGATGTTATTTTCAAGGAGAACATTTTTCCTTTTAGTTACTTGAAGACTGAGCATGAAGCACTCTTTAAAGATCAGCACCTTAATGATTATGATGATGAAATAAGAATTGCACAGGCTATAAACAATCATCAAAATCTTGCAAATAATCATGATGAAGATCTGGCACAAGGTCAACAAGAATATGAAGCTGCAGATACTCAGACTATGGCACAGAATCAAGAAGACAATGAGTATATTGATAACACAATGGCAACTACAACAAGAAGAAACTCTTCTGTTATTGACAATGTAGCAGTAAGAGCATCTACCAGAGCTACTAGGCCACTTATTTGGATGAAAGACTATGTCACTACTGTGACAAAGTCTACACATCCACACTCTATGGCCAACTTTATAGCATATGGTCATTTATCTAGTAAGTATCAAGCTTTCCTAAGCAATATTTCATCAGACACAGAACCAAGGAATTATGAAGAAGCTGTTAAAGATCCAAGATGGGTTGAGGCAATGAAACAAGAGATCAATGCTCTTGAAGCTAATGGCACATGGAACGTTGTTCAAATGCCATCAAACAAGAGAGCTATAGGATGTAGATGGGTCTACAAAATAAAATACAAGGCAAATGGAGAGGTTGATAGATATAAAGCAAGATTAGTGGCCAAAGGATACAGTCAGACAGAAGGTATTGATTATCAGGAAACATTTTCACCAGTAGTAAAAATGGTCACTGTGAGGACTGTAATTGCAATGGCAGCAGCAGAGAATTGGGTGATTCATCAGATGGATGTTTTTAATGCATTTCTACATGGTGATCTACTTGAGGAAGTGTACATGGAATTACCTAAAGGATTTGACAGTAAAGGTAAGGGCCAAGTGTGCAGACTTGTCAAGTCCCTTTATGGACTCAAACAAGCATCCAGACAATGGAATGCCAAACTGACTAATGCCTTATCACAGTCAGGATACAGGCAAAGTCATCTTGATTACTCTTTGTTCACTAAGAGAAAAGGATCAAAATTGGTAATAATCCTGGTATATGTTGATGATCTACTGATCACTGGAAATGATCTGGAATTGATACAGGAAGCAAAAGGGGTGCTGAGTAACTCCTTTACGATCAAAGACCTAGGAGAATTGAAATACTTCCTTGGAATTGAATTTAGTAGATCAGATGAAGGAATACTCATGTGTCAGAGGAAGTATGCCTTGGAATTGATATCTGAAACTGGACTTGCAGGTGTTAAGCCAGCAACAACACCTATGGAAAACAACACCAAGCTCACAAGTGCTGAACTCACCATGGACAATGAAGATGAATTGTTCACAGACATAGGGAAATATCAAAGATTGATTGGAAAGCTTCTTTATCTTACCAATACCAGACCAGACATTGCTTTCTCAGTACAGTGCCTGAGTCAATTCATGCAGAAACCTAAGACATCTCATTGGAATGCAGCATTAAGGGTGGTAAAATATATCAAGACAGCACCTGGTTTGGGTTTATTGATGAGTTCTGAAAAACAAGCAAAACTTACTGGGTACTGTGATGCTGATTGGGCAGCATGCCCAAACACCAGAAGATCTGTTACTGGTTATGTGCTGAAGTATGGTAAATCCCTGATATCCTGGAAATCTAAGAAGCAACATACTGTATCAAGAAGCTCTGCAGAAGCAGAATACAGAAGTCTAGCAGCATTAACAGCTGAAGTGGTTTGGGTAACAAACTTATTCAATGAGCTAAAGATGGAGTTAGATGGACCTACAAATGTTTTATGTGATAGCAAGGCTGCTATTCAAATTGCAGCAAATCCAGTTTTCCATGAAAGGACAAAGCATATTGAGATCGATTGCCACTTCATCCGGGAGAAGATACAACAAGGACTTATCAAGACTACCTATGTGAGTACAAAAGATCAACAGGCTGACATATTAACTAAAGCTTTGGGAAGATCACAGCATGACTTCTTAATGGCCAAGCTAGGTGTTCTGAACATTTTCAATACATCTAGCTTGAGGGGGAGTATTGAGAATAATAGTGATAATGCCACATAGTGGCTGGTTGTTGTTATAATTGGTTGTTATAATTGTTAGTTGTGATTATTAGAAGGTAGTTAGTTGTTAATGATGGTAGTTAGAAGGTTGTTAGGATATTAGTTAGTTAACCATAGTTAGTTAACTAACTATAGTCAGTTAACTAAAGCTTGTATATATATATTAGTGCTACACTGTACAGGATCACTCTTCTCAATAAGAAATCCTCTTCACATGAACATTCCATCTTCTTCTTCATCTCATTTCTCCAAATCGTTCAGGGGGAGTCTGATAACCTTGTATGTCGGTTGTGTAAATCATTCTATGGTCTAAAACAATCTTCTCAAGCTTGGTTTGGGAAGTTTAACAACGGAATCTCGGAATTGCATGAGAAGACTAAGACATTGAGGTTAACTGTTAATTTTGTGAAGATCAACTTGCTGATATCTCAACACGCTCGTTATCGATTCTCGTATTAATTACATTTGTAACAAGCTAGGTACATATGACGTGTATGCACTAGCTTGAGGGGGAGTGTTAGAATAGGAATAGGTAAACATAATCCTACTTAGAATAGGAATAGGAATTACAATAGTATATAGAATCCTATTTGGAAAAGGATTGTATTATAGTATCCTAGTTGGAAAAGGAGTCTAATATAGTATCTATAAATAGGGTCTCAATGTAATAATGTAGAAAACAATTCAATAATATTCTTCCCCTATTTCTCACATTACAATAGTATATAGAATCCTATTTGGAAAAGGATTGTATTATAGTATCCTAGTTGGAAAAGGAGTCTAATATAGTATCTATAAATAGGGTCTCAATGTAATAATGTAGAAAACAATTCAATAATATTCTTCCCCAATATTTTTCACAATTATAATAGGCCATTAGATGTTAAAAAGGAATTTATTTGGATGCTCCTGTAATAGCCTCCATTAAAACACACAATGATACATCAATGAGAAGTATATCATTACTCATTAGTAATCTAGATATCAATTTCAGTTTACATTTGTACGAAACACTCAATCTTAACATAAAACTTACATATTTGAAAACTACCTAATAATTTTTTAATTTTTTTTTTTGACTTGCACCGGGTGTCCGAGTCTCTTTGAGCTCGACTAATCCCGGGGGTGCACAGGCCCTCGGCAAGGAGTTTCCCGCAAGTGCACCACGGTTAATTCAGGTTTTACCCAGTCCGATGGCCCTCAGAAATTGTTTGCACCCAGTGAGTTTCGATCTTGAGACAGCCTAATGATATTTGATGTAAAACTATTCTAGAAGTATTTGAAAATGGTAAGATATTACTTCCTTTTATCTCAATTTATATGATTCACTTGTCTTTTCAGCCTGCCCAAAAAAATTGACACATTTCTTTAAAATATCCATTTTAACCGTAATGAAATAATTTATAATCACCCAAACAATTTTAGACTACAAATTTCAAATGTCGTGTAAACGTAAATGATGGGAGTATTAAATAAATAAATTATCACTTCCCAAGAGTAATACACTACTCCCTTCGTCCCAAAATATACATTAAAAAAATTGACAAATATTTTTAAAAATGTTTTTTTGTTCACAATATTGAATTAAAATAAGTATGCAAACTAATCAAGCAGGAGAAGTATAAAAACAGCAATAAGCTGTTTTAGATTAGTCGATTTATCTCTTGAAAACAAAGCTGAATATGAAATGAAAGAGATAATTACTTACAGGTGCATAAGGAAGTAAAAAGAGCCACAACACATAAACGCCTTCTACGGTCCACAGTATAGCCTGAGTTAATTTCCTTAGTTTATCATCCCTTTCAATAATTGAATCCACTCCTCCGCCACTGCCGCCAGATCTAGTGGTAAAATCCGGTCTCCGGCGACCTGTATCGCAGAAAAAATGTCTTCCTAATTGCATACTCTTCTTCACTTTAGGCTTCAACCCTAACCGTGCGCTTGTCTCGGACAATTTCACATTTTGGCCGAATGCGGAATTATACTCCTGTCTACCATGGATAACAGATTGATGTCCATATATAAAAGCCTTTGTGCATAGCAGAGTTGCCGCCGACATTTCCGAAGGTCGCCGGAAAATGGCTTCTCTAAAAAGTTCTGGGCTGGAGGGCGACAAGTGAAGTGAGATAAAACTTTACGTTCTAAAGGTGGGTCCAGAGGTCACGTGGCGCATAATTGCACACTTGATATATACTTATATTTTTTTTAGTACGTATAGCTATAATATAGAATAATCAATAAAAAAAAAGTTAATGAGCTAGAATATTTTCGTTAATATACTTTATTAATTATTAATATGTAAATAAAATAAGTATGGACAGATTTGTGTATGTAATAATAAATTTTTTACAATTTATTAAATATATCAATAAATAGAATAAACATATACATCTTAATTTTTTATAATCAAGTATTAAAATATATAAATTCTAGAAAAATCAATTAAATTATAATCACATTCAATGACCATTAAAGATTGGGTTATTTATATAAATAATATACTATTTTACTTAAATTATGAGTTTTGACATAATTATAACTCTTACCAAATATAATTATATTTTTCTTACTAAAAATAGAAACATATTAATAAATACAGTTATTTTTTACTCTCTCGCTACTTCTCCCGTCTGAAATTTTTCAAATTCTCTCTAATTGCTCATCAGCTCATTCATATGCAGTGAATAATTCCTACAATTTGTAGATCTGAGCTTCAATTCTCTGCTTCATCTTTCAATTGAGAAACACAATGCTCATTGCTGCTCCAACAGATCCAACACCATAACTGTGATTTCAACTCACAAATTCTCAATTCAATTTCGTAATAATCAGGTTATACGATTCCAATTGTTTTTTTATTCAAAATTCAATTTGAGTTGTGCAGCTCGTGCAATTTCAAATTAATTTCAATTGAATTCATTATAATTTACTCAATCTTCAGATACTTTTAATTTCGTTTACTCGATTTTTACAAATTGATTTTGACATGTATTCATTTGTGTAATTCAGCTTGATTTCGTTCATGTATTCATCTGTGTAATTTAATTGATTTTTACTAATTCATAGTACATGCATTTCTTTTCTTTCGTTGAATTTACATCTGGATTCACTTTTACTGTCTACAATTTGTAGATTCAAAATATAATACTATGATTTTCATCAATCAAATTTTATTGTTCAACTTTGTGTGATCCAGTTGTAATATCCCATGATTCATTCCATTTTCTTCCCTTGAATTCACTTTTGTTGTGTGAGTCTATAAGATTCAAGTATAATTTTCTGATTTATTTCTTTTGTCCTACTGAATTCACTGATGTTATTTGAGTTATATGATTCAAATATAATATTTTGATGCATTCTTTCACAATACTTTACTGAATTAAGTTATAATACTATTGTAATTCAAGTAATTGTGGAAGGTATTATATTTGAATTCACTTTGTTATTTGAGTTTATATAATTATACTAGTGTATAATTACATCAAAGGCTGGCTCTCTTTGTGTCTTTATCCAACTTCACATTAACTTAATGAAGCTTTTGAGATTAATGTATTACTAGTTGATGAAATTCTACCTGTCCGAAATCAATTGCAAACAAGTTGTAACTTTGTAATATCGTTGTCCCATCAAAGGAATTTCTATTTCTAATCATTTATTCTCTTCGTTCATCTTTATTTGTCTACTGTGTTATTTTAGAATATCCAATAATACTAGTCCAAATTATGAAATAAACAGATAATTTTATAATTAGTTCCTAATTTTCAATTATCATTAATTATAGTCATTTCTCTATTACAATCAAGACATTGTATTTATTATATCCAAAAAGTGATTTGGTAAAATTATCCTAATCATTTACTACTTCTTAACTCTTACGCCAAGTTAATAGTGGACAAGTAAAAATGGACGGAGGAATATATAATTCTGATCACAATTTGTTGTTTAAAGAAAAATGTGAAAAGAAAAAATATGTGGTACTCGCATTTTCTTTATATATATTTAGTGATTTCTTGCTTTAATTTATTTGTTTTGTTTTTCTTTTTAGTATGTTGTGTATTTAAAAATTACCAAAAAATGTAATACTATCAAAATTTCCTTGATTTATATTTAGTTTTCCCTTTGTTTCAATATATTTGTTTTACTTTCCTTTTCAGTATATTGTGAATTTAAAAATTATGAAAAAAGAGGTACTATAATTTCAATAATTAGTAATTTAAAATATTTTTAGAAAACTTAATTGACTTTTGAAATTTTACTTGTACCACATAAATTGGGATAAATAGAGTAATACACATTATTTCAAATTATATAAAAAGTCCTATAAATCACAATAATTAACAATTTAAAATATTTATAGGTTATATAAATATAACATAGACTCTTATCTCAAGAATAAAATGAATTAAAAAGACCCAAAGCATCATTAATTAAAAAAGGAGCATCGGGTAAAAAAATCAAAATGATGGGCGAGAATTACGAAAAATTAGACGTTCTGCAACCAAGTTGTTCCGTCATAACGGGCCTACCCTGCCACAACGTCGCCGCTGACTGCCACAGGGGTAGCAACTCCAACACGCGAATTTTTTAATCCCTCCTTCTTCTTTTATGTGGTAAAATAGATGAGAATCACCCTAAAAATCCTCAAAAAGCTGCGAGGGAAGGAATCCTATAGCATCTGGAAGTCTACAACCCTAAGATTCCTGACCTGCCTCCATTGTTTCACATCTCAGAAGCCAGAAATTGTGTTGGAACCCTCAAGTTGCTGCTTGGTGCAAGATAGGCTAGCTTTTCTAAATTGAGTAGCTTTAAATTTGTTTTTCATTGCATGGTATATCGTAAAATCTATTTTTCATTGCATGATATATCGTGAATTGATGGAAAATTTCATGTTTAGGCCCCAGACATAAAAGTCTGCAAGACTAAATATGGTGTTATTAATTTTAGGACAGAAACATACCATGTGAATTATGATTATCTTATGATTAGCGGTAGTTGTCTAGTTGTTGATTCTTAACTTTAATATTCCTATTAGAATGGTATACGATTCTATCAAGGATATGCATAAGAGATAGCCTTCGTTAAAGTTTTGTGGAGGAATCAATTTGTTGAGAAGCCACGTGGGAAGCTGAGGAAGAGATGAGAGCCAAATATCTGCACCCATTCGTGCCTGATGACGAGAATATTGAAGGTAATATTTCTACTCTTCACTTAAATAGATGTTTCTATCCTCAATTGATGTGTATATTCTTGACGTTCTGACTAGAGTTATTGAGGTCGATGAAGAGTTGAGAAGTTGAGTGAGTATCGAGATGAGTCTTAAGCCTATTCGTGCCATAATACCGCTCCTACTCATCATTCGAGGACGAATGATTCCAAGGGGGAGATGATGTAACGCCCGGCAAAATTATCAAAATACCTCTAGAGGAGAGAGGTGCGCATAACGGGTCTTCCGATGCTAGGATGGCAAATGCGAGGTCAGAATTGTGATCAACGTGAAAAGTTGAGTGGGGAAAAGGTCTCGATCGATTTTTAGAGCAATCGAGTCAAAAAATAATTTTTCATTCTGAGACGCAAAACAGTGAGGATCCGTGACAAAGCCGCGTCGCGGACCCATCGCGGAGGGTAACTTATGCTTCTCCATAATTTTTCGATGGGATTGAGAAAAACTCGTTAAGGAAAATTTTTGCCAAGAACGAACTGTTCGCTACCAGTCCATGTTGCGGATTTTGTTATTTTGTGGCTAAAAAATTTCTAAAAATTAGAGGGGCATTCTGGTCCATTCATAACACCTTCTAAAAATCATATACGACTAATATATGTCGTCTTCACGAAGAAAGGGTTTCAAAACCCATCTTACAGTCCCCTTCCTAGCAAATCATCAAGTTAGGGCTTGAAAGAGTTGAGATTGAAGAGTCAAGAGGAAGTTACAAGGGATTTGTGTTGTTAGCAATCATCCCAGGTATGTAAGGCTAACCGGAAGCATGGGATTGTTTTTCCTTGTGCTTCCTTGAGTAAATTGAGTCTATGATTGAAGATGATGAGTTATATGTGAAAATCCTTGAGTGTTCTACTGAGATTCTTCTTAAATTCATGTAATTTTCTTAAATTGATGATCATCATAAACTTGATTTACTACATAAGTTGTTTTCATGAATGATTTTATAAAATTTTATGTTTATTTTACTAAAAACAATGCAAGAATGAACTTAGAGGATGAGTCCAGAGCCTTGACGATGATGATATCTGTGATGTGATTGTGGTCTAAATTGTTGAGAGTCGTAATGATGATGTTGATGAGAATGATGTTCATGAGTCTAAAATACTTGAAACTAAATTCTAAAAGAATGTTTCGAGTCCATGATGTTGATGTTGATGAGATGAGTTGATGTTGATGATACGAGTTGATGTTGATGTATTATGTCCCTATGAGACCGATGATGAGAAATCTTGATGATCATGTTTTATGAGCATGTCGAGTTCTGGGAGGAGTATTGAGCACCGAAATGGGTGAGAGTGAGTCCCACTCGAACTCATTAACTACGGGGTCCGCGTAGGAGAGGATCAAATCGCCATAATACAAATGTTTTCATTGTCCCAAAAGAGGACTGATGTTATCTCTTGTGGATCCACTGATGGTGATGTCCTTTACCCTTGGCAGGGTATTGGATGGATATGGCAACGACATCGCTTCATTGTATCATCACCAATTTATAGGTGATGGTTGTCGGTTAAAGAAACTGCCAGCTAGGTTCCATACTGATAGAACTCTGATGTTGATGTGATGATATGATTCTTGATGGATGTAGATATTTTATTATCTACCCTTTATCCTTATCCTAGACGGGCATGAGTCCTTCAAGTTGAGTTGAGTCGAGTCGAGTTTCCTTGAGATGAGTCTGATGTATTAATAATGTATTGATGAGATGTTGATGGGTCATTTGTCTACTCTTTATTCTTGCTTTAGATAGAAATTTGTCATTCAGATGGAGTATGGTGTTGAGTTGATGTTATCCCTGTATTATTCTATCCGTACTGTTATATTTAGCCATCTTACATACCGTACATTCCACGTACTGACGCCACTCAGCGTTGCATCGTTTCATGATGTAGATACAGAAGGTAGTGGACTTCAGCAAATGCATCGTGGAGGTTCAAAGATTCTGATTTCAATTATTGGTAAGCCCTCCTTGCTATCTGGACGAGCCCTTTTTCCTTTACCTTTGTATTTTATTTATTGAGTTGGGTAGTCATGGCCTGTCATGGTACCCTTTTAGTCTGTCTAGTTAAGTTAGAGGCTTCATAGACATGAGTTGAGGTTTGATGTTGAGGTCTTTTTCCCTTTTGAGTTGAATTAAGCATTTATATTTGCTGACCATTAATGTTGAGACTTAGTGTTGGCCATTGACCCTCCTTACTAATGTAGACTGATTGATGTAGCTCACTTCTTTTATCTTGTTATTCCACTATGCTTGATGTTGAGTGACTGTCCTGAGATTGAGTGGTTCGCTTGGGGACTAGCAATAGTCTCTGGGTGTCGTCCACACCTAGGATATGCTCCGGGGGTATGACACTTTGGGTGTCCGAAAGCTTGGTCGGGTGCGGATACGTATCGAGGTAGGTTTGGCTAATCTTTTTCGGATTGTATATAAGTTATTATATTTACTTATAAGATAATTATAAGAATTGGATTGTTTCATGATATTTGGATTGATGTGGTGGTATTTTGGCAAGAATGTAGCATAAATTATATTGGAACTTGGGTAAATTGTGAGTTTGTTGGAATAAGTGAAGTGAAGCCTTGGTATTTGAGATATTTTTGGGAAGCTATTGTGGTAAAATGAGACTTGTGAGACCTTCTGGGAAATGTTGTTATATTGGTTGGTATTTGAGGTACTTTCTGGGATTAAGTGGCATATTTTGGGACTTCCAAACAAAAGTCTGGTATTATTGGTATGATTGACTATTGGTAAAAATATGCTTATTTGAGACATACTGGGATTTGTGGTTTCAGTTGTGACACTGGTCATTTCTTTTTGGTTTTATGACATTTATTTTTCGGTTATTTTAATATATTGTCGTTATTTACATTGAATTGTGATATTTGCATGCATTCATTTCCATATTGCATTGGTACCGCTGGATATTATAACACCCCTTGACCACAGACAGGTGGCAAGGTTGAGATATGTAACATCTCTTTAAAACTCCTTAACCATGGGTAGGTGGCAAGATTGAGATTGTACCACTTTTTAAAACCCTTTGACCACGGGCAGGTGGCAAGGTTGAGATATTGTGACACCCCTTGACCATGGGCAAGTGGCAAGGTTGATATTTTGTATACGGTCAGCGAGACTCCCATGGGTTCTACCTGGTAGCCTTAGCTCGATAGATGTGTACAATCAATTGTGCGACAGTCGTGATTCCATCTCATGCATTGCATTTATTCCATTTGCATTGTATTGCCATTTAAACTTGTTTTCTTTTTGCTTGTCCATATATAAATATATATATTGTGTGTATGTATATATATATATATTATGTACTAACCTCTTCGTTGTAGGTAAAAAGATTCTTAGTTATTACATGCTTATTCGATTTCTCTTACCTAGTCGGTTGAACCTATTGGGTACACTTTTGGTGTACTCATTCCTACTAGGTTACCTTCCTGCAGATCGAGCACTCGTGGTAGTTGATTTCATTAGAGCGGAGTTTTCCTATCTATTCTCAAGATCACATCGGTAAGGCTTAGACATCGAGTCCTTGTTGTACTGTTGAGACTTGTCTAGTTGTGTTTCATATTTAGACTTTGTATTTCTTTTATCAGACATCCTTGTATTTACTCTTTCATACTGTTTAGAATCTCTTGCACTCATGACTCCACGTTTTGGGATTTTAATATAAGTGTTGTGGTTGTTCTATTTTCATCATTCCTCCTTTAGTTACG
The DNA here is from genome assembly GCA_029948455.1 of Solanum rostratum. Taxonomy (NCBI): domain Eukaryota; kingdom Viridiplantae; phylum Streptophyta; class Magnoliopsida; order Solanales; family Solanaceae; genus Solanum; species Solanum rostratum. Next base: position 61,188,871 of record CM057053.1, read on the forward strand.
ATCCGATTTTGGATGATGACATTTTTCTTCCCACCTAACAATGTTTGTAATCTTGCTGTGAATGAGAACTGATTTGTATCTGTCAATTCGCATTTGAATAAAAGTATGTGTGCAAGTGACAAGTAGCATTGTTAGTGTTACTTCTTAAGTTCCCTACTTTTTCAAGAGGAAATATAGGAGGATTTCTACTATATGTTGGAGAAGTAGATATGAAACATACATATTGTTGATTGTTAAACAACATGGAATCCTGAATAATGAAAGGATATTGAGTACAATAAAGCTTTTAAAATCTATATTTAATTAATGTACATAATAATTTTCTTTAAAAGCATGGACTTTAGAACAAATCCCTAAATACTCTGTATAAGTGTTTTAAATAAAATATGCGGCTAGTGTACGTTGAGAAACTAATCCGTTAAAGAAAATCAAGATTAATAAAAGGTCTATATGCATAATTAATAGAGAATAGAGAGATGGTGAAACTAATTAAATACATTTTTTACGCATATAATATTAAATAACAATCATAATGGACTAGACTAATTTAACTTAACCTTGAATTTACTTAAATTAAAATTCACATTAATTTGATCATAGGAGAAATAAAAAGAAAATTTCCAGATTTGAAGAATAACTGACGCGTTTCTAAAAGATTTCGAATTTTGTTTAATAGTCATTTTTTCAGAAACTTTTACATAAATCTTTTCCTATACAATGTAGGACAACTAATTAACATTCTTAATGGGAATGTATATATAATACGATGATTACTTAGTTTTATCTACTACTACTCACATACACTTATCACTTTTCTTTAATCAATATTAGTACAATTTAGGGTTCTTAGTTTGTTCATTACTACATCATGGCAATAATGTTTTGTGATTCTCAACTTGGCACGGAGGATGTTGCATGCAGCAAGAAGAGGAAGGTCTCAACGGAGGAGGAGTTGAAAAAAGATAACAAAATCCTACAGGCCGCGATGTTGAAGAAACGTTACGCTAATGTGATTATATAATCTCAACGACAAGTTCTTGGTGAAGCGTATGATGAGAAAAAAATGAAAAAAGGCTGAATTATGGGAAAAGCAATTAAGAGAAGAGAAAGCCAAGTCAAGGAAAAGAGATAGGGAAGAGGCCCGTATCGCTATTGCAAATATCAAAAGGACGGTTTATTTTGATGATGGTCTTCAAGCGGAAAGAGAATTCTTGGCCATTATTGGTGCTCCAAGTCGATGGTAGATTGAAGATTAAAGATTGATCTTTGTAATATAAGTATTATTTTTGCCGCCATTTACTTATTTGTAATTGGTGAGATGGTATGAAATTGTTAAAGTTGTATCATCGATGTACTTCTAATTGACTTGGAGAAATCATCCGAGGTAAATATGAATTAAATCATGAAAATTTAGCTGTTCAGTGTATAGTAATATTCTTGTTGTTAATGCAGATAAATGCTTTAACTTTTAGATAATATTCTTGAATCTTGAAACACACTATAAATGAAAAAACACCAGTTGGGAAACTTCTAATATTATTGAGCATATTTTCACATAATTAATTGAACTATTCAATAGTATCATACAACTTACAATTTTAGGCATATGATATTTGTAAATTTCTCAGCGTAAGGCAGTTAGAAAGAAGGACTTGTAATATTAGTTGGAATCAATATATCGCACTAATTTCTGTTTTCTAAAAATAAATGTGTGGTTGCACGTGTTATACCAAGTTTTGGATTTGAGTAATCAAAACATTATTTCTTGTACTAACAAATTAATGTTTTCTCTGCATAAATGTCTTTGTTAAAATCTTTTATATCCACTTGGGATATATATAGTCTATAGGCTATACTTGTACTTTTGAATGTAGATCTGAATCTACTTTTTCTCAAAAAAATCAGATTGGTGGAAAACCAATTTTAACTATACATTACTGGATGAATATAGAAATTTTGGGTAGAAGATAGAAGAGGCAACAGAGGAAGGAGAACACTAAAGATTTTTATTGTTTTCCATGTGGTGAGTTAGAGAGGCCAAATAGCAGTGACAATAGCGGAAGGAGAAGAACAACTGGAGACTTCTGTTAATTTCCACGTGGTGAGCATAAAAAGACCAAAATATCCTAAACTTGATCTGAATAGACATTAAGCTAACATGTTGATGGAGCTTTTCGTCAATGATGGAGGTAAAATTCACATCAGGTGTACATGTAAGCCACACAATACCATATTTTTACTTCCCTTAGAACTACTCCTATTTCTCCCATGAATGTCCAATAGTCCAACTATCTTATTAGTGATCCACTTCACAATGTTAAATAAAAATTAGGCCACTCCCCTATCATGATTTTAACACTAGGCCTATCTATGTTGTCAAGGAAAATGTTGAAAACACCACAAATAAAACATGAATCAAAAAATAGGCACGTCCTTTTTATCTTTTGAGGTATATAAACAAAAGATTCTAAGGGTGACAAATGGAAGGATTGAGTTCTATTGCTCTGAGGGATAAATTTTTAGGCTATCAGATTTTTTTACCTCAAATTTTTATAAATTTAGTGAATTGAATTGGGTCTTCTTCTTCCGTTAAAAATCATGGAGGATGAAGAGAAACCTCAAAATAGAACTCCAAAGTAGCAATACAGTAAAATTTTTACATGATACTACAACACCACATGCAAGGAAAAAGGTGACAAATTTGTATTTTGCCAAACAGAGAAGAAGAGATCCAAACAAAAATACAGAAAAGAATAGAGACAATATCTTTTTTTTTTTTTTAATTTTTAAGCCTTGGTATGTGTATGTTAGTTTGAACAATTAAAGAGAAGCAATGTATGAAAGTTCTGCCTCTCATTGTTCAGTATTGTAGTTCTTTGGAAAAATATGCTCATCCAATCAGAAACTTTGCATTATGATGTTTTTCTTTGTAGGTTAGAAGATTGAGGCTCTAATCTCTCTCTCTCAAAAAAAGAGGAGAATAGATTGAGGCTTTAAAAATGCAGGTTGGCCTCTCCCTCCTCAAGTGGCTTTCCATGGTTCAATCCCTTATAAGGAGCAATTGTGGATATTGAATTATATGTTCAAGCAATCACAGTTCTAGATGATTCTTATTGGGTCTAAGGCTCATACACAGTTTTAGAAACTTGTGGCTATCAAGGATTTCTTTTGTGTTGAACACTCTTGCTTTTAGAGTCTTGGTTGTGATGAACAAGTGATCTTTGAAGGGCCAAGACCTTTTTGTCCCAAATCAACCAATCAATTAATTATTCCTTTATCTTGGACAAAATTTGGGTCAGTTATATGAATAATTTGTAATCGCTCTACTCTATTTAGACCTAGGTTATCAAATAATATCTTGCTTTCAGTTTTTTTCTTCAATTTGATTGATCATGGAATTCTGTAAGGTTCTAGTGTCAAATCTGTTATATGCTTCCCTTAGAACTACTCCTGTTTCTCCCAAGAATGTCCAATAGTTCAACTATCTTATTAGTGATCCACTTCACAATGTTAAATAAAAATTAGGTCACTCCCCTATCATGATTTTAACACTGGGCTTATCTATACTGTCAAGGAAAATGTTAAAAACACCACAAATAAAACATGAATCAGAAAATAAGCACGTCCTTTTCATCTTTTGAGGTACATAAACAAGGAATTCTAAGGGTGACAAATGGAAGGATTGATCTATTGCTCTGAAGAATAAATTTTTGAGCTATCAGATTTTTTTACCTCAAATTTTTTATAAATCTAGTGAATTGAATTGCGTCTTTTTCTTCCATTAAAAATCATGGAGGATGAAGAGAAACCTCAAATAGAAATCCAAAGTAGCAATACAATATAATTTTTACCTGATACTACAACACCACATGCAAGGAAAAAGGCGACAAATTTGTATTTTGCCAAACAGAGAAGAAGAGATCCAAATGAAAATACAGGAAAGGACAGAGACAATATCTTTTTCTTTTTTTAATTTTTAAACCTTGGTATGTGTCTGTTCCAAAAGCAAGATAATAGCCATGTGTGTACTCACCGAAGACATATCAACTTTGTAGCATTAAATGACCAAGATACCCCTACTTACAAAATTAATTGACACTTAAGCAACCATGTTGATAAGCTCTTTCTAATATAGTAGAAATATACATACATACATACATATATATATATATATATATATATATATATATATATATATATATATATATATATATATATAGGTAAAATGGTTCTTAGTTATTACATGCTTATTCAATTTCTCTTACCTAGTCGGTTGAACCTACTGGGTACACTTTTGGTGTACTCACCTCTACTAGGTTACCTTCCTGCAGATCGAGCACTCGTCGTAGTTGATTTCATCGGAGTTTTCCTATCTATTCTCCAGATCACAGCGATGAGGCTTAGACATCGAGTCGTTGTTGTACTGTTGAGACTTGTCTAGTTATTTTTCATATTCAGACTTTGTATTTCTTTTATCAGACATCCTTGTATTTACTCTTTCATACTATTTAAAATCTCTTGCACTCATGACTCCAGGTTTTGGAATTTTAATCTAAGTATTGTGGTTGTTCTTTTTTAATCATTCCTCCTTTAGTTACGATCCGATTTTGGATCATGACATTTTTCTTCCTACCGAACAACGTTTTATTCAAATAGATCTGCTCCCCTTGATTATTGAAAAGACATATGTTAAAATTACATGGCTCGGGAAAGGGAGGGATTAGATATTTGAGGTGAGCCAAATCCTAAGAGTTTACTCTTTTATCTTATTTTGTGTGATATTGATTGACTTAATAATGTGTTTACGAATTAAAAAGATTTTTAAAATTTATGACCTAAAACAATATTTGTATGATTGAGATACATTTCATTAAAAATAAAAGAAGAATTTCAAACTTAAATTATTTTTAATTATAGTAAAATGACTTTTTTTAAAGATAAATTAAAAAAAAATATACCAACACAGAATGAGAAATAAATTGAGTGTTCACTTCAAAGATAGGTGTGCCAACTTAGTTTGACTTTTAGCTCGAATATTTTACTAGAGATAGGTGTGCAAAACATTAATTAAAATAGTGGAAATAATTCTTTTTGTTTTTTCATTTGGGAGAAGAAAAGGATAGAGAGGCGAGATTAGAAGAGTTGTATATGGTTAAAACCTCTTCGGTCCATAAAATAAATTTGGTCCGCTAAATCATTGAGGAGATGTGTGTTAAAACTATATGGACAGGCTAGGTGGTGTGTTCGATACGTTATATTTCTATATATTATTTATCTAGATTCTATATAAATACTTTTAAAATAATCTTATGTATATATCGAATATAAGAAAATTAACACAAACAATCTCCCCCACCCCCTTACCTAGAACCAATATGGGAGGGTGAGCCAAATCTTAATTAATTGAGTGTCTGTTAATCAAATAAATCTAATCTTCTTGATTATTGAATAGACACGTGATAAAATTTCCAGTTTTGGAAAATGTAGAAATTGGGTACTTTAGGTGAGTCAAATCCTACAAGTTTAATAAATTGAGTGTCCACTTAAAAATAACACGTGTCAATTAAGTTTGATAATACACCTTATATGGATGGTTGTCACAAGTTATATTATATTGTATTATATTATTAGTTTAGATATGTATCTTTCGTTTTGAAAAATTAATTTATTTTAATTTAGCATAAAATTTTAAAAAATAAAGAATATATTTTAATTTTGTGATTGTAAATTAAAGTTATGTCAAATGTATTAAATGCGTTTCAATTTTGTGGCCTTAATCATGTAACATGGAAAGTTAAAATTAAAAAATTGTAAAAAGAAGAGGTCATTCTTTTTTAAATAGACTAAAATAAAAAATAAGTCATTTTTTTAAACGGAGAAAGTAATATTTATTGTGATTGTTACTTATAGTTTATTATATTGTAGAGTATCATTTAAATTCATCATTCGGTAATAATGAATATCCCATTCTGTATTACGGTTCATTTATGCGATCGAGTTGTTGCTTTAATATTCTCTTATCATTTTGTCTTTATTTATTATTTAATAATCTTATTTCATTCTCCATTCCGTCTTTTCATTGTAGCTCTATTTCGAATTCTATTTTTCTTGTAAGTTCATCATTCAAATTGTTGATTTGTGACATTATGTAATGATGAAGAATGATACAATCTATCCAAATATTATATTCATTAAAATAATACAATACAATACAATACAATACAACAACTACAATATGATCTGGTCCATCATAAAATAATATATAACTATTAAAATGGAGTACTGTTAAAAGATAATTATTACACTAGGAGAAAGAACAAGACAGTATAATGAGACATAAAATTAAAAATGCAAATACTACTTTTTTGTTTGAATTTATTTATCAATTTTTAAATTCACACATCTATTTAAAAATTAATTATTTATATAACAAAATTTATTATTTTATCTCTATTAATTGATATGATCCAACATATTTATTCACTATAATTTTCAAAGATATTAACTTAATATTAATAATTGAGAGTATAACAGAAAAAAATATCCTATCTTGATTTGTCAAAAATAACAACTAAAAATGAAAATCAAATTAGAAAATGTTTGATAAGTAAATCTAAACGCAGAAATATTTGTTACTAATTTCAGGTGCAAAATATACATTTTCCCTATACCTTATTAGTAGTAAACGTATCTTCATCGTCTTTTATTTGCATGAGTACAAAAATTTTACTGTAAAAGATAAATTTACAACTAAAATAAAATGTAATTACACATATGTGAATTAACACTCTCAAGTAATATGATACAAATATGTGGTGGATAAAATTTTCTACTAGCTAGCTTCTCACATCTAATTGAAATCTATATAAAGACTACAAGTTATAAATATTTTCTCATCACTTTCTTTTCACAACATTAAATTGCAATTTTGAGAAGAAGAAAATATGGGTCTAAAGGGTAAGTTGATTGTTTCACTGGAAGTGAAGTGCGGAGGACACTCAATGCATGATATTTTTCATAGCAATACGCATCATGTACCCACTATAAGTCGTGCTATCAATCATTTTGAGATTCATGAAGGTGAAAGTATAAAGATTGGTTCGATTGTTAGCTGGCATTACTATGATGGTAATTAAGCACATTTTTCTACATCCCCCCTCTCTCTCGATATGATTTACTTGCTTCAAATTTCTATGTTTATGTATATTTGGTAGGATAAAAGTTATATTTTATGAAAATAATCTTCACAAAAATTTTATTTAATGATATTTGATTACCATATAGTCTCTTCGTTCTATTTTAGCTTTCATAATTTTATTTTTAGAGTCAATCTACGTAGACTTTGATTAATATCTTAAGATATACTTTTTCAATATATTAATATGAAAAATGTTGCAATCAATAATACTTTTCTTAGAGTTTTTCAATATATTTGTTTTAAAAAATTAAATTAATTTAATTTTAAAAATTTAGTTAAATAAGCTTTCAAAAAATACTATATGGTAGCTAAAATGAGACGGAGGATCTTTTATTTAACAAAGGAAAATAACTTCAGTTGTGGGGGAAGAAAATTCTTAATTAAAATTACCTTAACTTTACAATTTATTTTATTTGCTCCATCTTACATTGAGACATTATTTACCAAACTTTTAAAATACTTTTATGACTCGTTAATACAATCATTAATATTTAGTTATGTATGCTTTAGATGATATATCATTCCACCAATCAAATACTAAATAGTTTTTGGAGAAAATGATAATACATTTTTGTAAATGCTTTAAGTCTTTAATGAGGAATTTGGCGGTTGAACTAAGAGTAACATCTCTTGTATTATTTTATTTTAATGATTACAGCTGGACAAAAAAAATTCATGAAGCAAATTATTGAAGCCATTGATCCAGAAAAGAAAACAATTCGTTGGAAAATCATTGATGGAGATGTGTTGGACATGTATAAATCTTTTACTATTGTGACATTTTTTGAACCCCAATTGGCTACATGGACAATTGAGTATGAAAAGAAAACTGAAGACGCTCCAGAGCCCCTCACTGAACTGGGCATTATTATTGACATGACTAAGGATATAGAGGATCATCTTTTCAAGAATTAGAAATATATATCTATGTGTGTTAGTGTTTGTATGAGGAATAATGAGTAACTATTGTGTGAAATAAATAATATTATGTTTGAAAATATATTTTATATGTCAGTGTCTTTCTATGGCCTGTATATGTAAGATATTATGCATTTTAATATAATAATTGAAGCCGTTTTTTGTTATTTTGAAGTTTCAGATTATGATTTAAGGCCTCATATTTGTCAAAAATATCATCTGAATTTTTTGGTTCGAATTGAGAATGGAGGATCTCAGGTGAGTTTGGACATCATTTTGGAATTGTATAAAAATGCATATTTTATAGTGCAAGTATTCATCATAATTGTAGTCCCAAGTAGCGTGATCACAATAAATGAGGCTATAAAACTTGAGCTATTTTAACATTCTCCAAAGTCTAAATAAGTTTTTTTTTCAATGATAGGTATGTGTCAAAATTTAATTTCAAAGTTCCAAAATGGTATTAAGTCAAGATGAATGTATAGGAATGATTTGGGATCAAACTAAATGACTGAGAATTAGTAAAATAAAAAATTAAAAGAATCTTAGATATCTGGTCCCAAACGAACCATTTGGCTTGTGACTGTGACCCTAAGCTTTGAAATTTTGAGAGCTTTGTTAATCCCGGATCCTTGGTGCAGGCGTACTAGCAGATGACGGTGCTGACCCAGATGACATTGGCTGGAAAGATGATTGGCTTCGACTCCCAGCCCATTTTTTGTTGGTCTTGTGACTAGATATCTTGGCCTAGTTGTTTCAAAACTCTTCCCTATCCTTCAACTTTTTCTCCTCCGCCTGTTGTAAATAGGTCATTAGTCTAGTTATGCCCATGTCTCCTATCAGCATAGTTCCCTTACCCTCCTTGTTCGTCAATCGGGAGAGTTCAAACACAAATAGGCTCATCTTGCTCCTCATGTCAGCTACCATGTCCATAACATAACATCTAAGAGAACTTAAGGTTGCATTCCTGCACACCCATAGACTCCTGTTTCAGGTTGAGAAATTTCCTTATCTTTGTTTTCTGCAGCTTCGCAGAAAGAAACGACCTAAGAAGACATTCTCAAACACAACCAGCTAAAGAGTGGTGAACTTTCTTCCTAAACCTTCTTCCATTGATCGTACCCTAGCCTCGACACACCCTTAAGAGCAATATGCATAACTTGGAATAGCTTTTGCAACTCATACACAAAATACTCTGAATCCTCACTCAGGACTGACCCCATAAATTCTGGCGGGTTCATCTTTAAGAACTCTCAAATTCTGGAAGTGTCTGGGGCATCCTATTGTTCCGCTCCTTGTCAACTTCGTTGCACTATCACTGCCTGGGTTAATTGTCACGATTCAAGCCTAGCGGCCTAGCCATGACATGGCGAGTGAGGGACTCGAAGACACCTCAAACAAGTCTCGTAGCATTCATTAAATAGGAAGCTAAGGAGGGGCTTAGTAATTTCACTAATACCATGTAAGCTAATACATGGAATTTTGATATTGTCTCCACACCGGAGAAGGAGTAGTCTACCTGCCAAGGTAGACTATACCCTCACCTTACAACCTTGCCTTTTCGGTAGGTAATACATGAACATGGAGCTTTATGTGGATCCACTAGCTAATACATAATCCTACGATAGTACATAGTTATGAAAAGTAAAGCTTTATATGAGGACCCTTGGGATAGTCCCTCTCTCTAAATCTCATTTGGTGCTAAGTCTAGTCCCACGGAATACATAAACATAAGCATAATCATAATATCTATAAACTTGTAAATCATAACATCATGATAAGAGTAACTCATTAAAAATCGTAACCCCTGCAAGTGAGTATCTTCCTTTCACAAGAGGGTGTATCATAACATCGTATAAATATTTTTGATGAATTAACGCATGAATAAGAGGACGCCATTTGAGGAAGATTGAAAAGGCCAATAACATATGAAATTCTAAAACATGAGTGAATAAAACTTATTCCAACGAACATAATTAAATTGTGGTGCTTATCTTTCAAGAATGGATGCATGTTTGCTTGTAAGATACATAAATCTCATCAATAATCGTTTGGAGATTAACAGATCCAATAATTGATGATTCTGTCTCCACCTTACTTGTGCTGAGTGGCTTCACCTTTTTAGTGTTCCTCTCGTTAATGCTTGGCAGAAAAAGTTACGTAGGGGATAATGTTAGAGTTGTGTGAGTGATGCTACAGCTTATCCAGAATGACTGAATGTGGAACACTCTATTCCACAACATTTGTTAGACATGATTAATTCATAGGAGTTTGTGCTCAAAACAAAAGGACCTATTTCTGAAATTTAAAATATCTGATGCCAATATTCATAGGCATTTGCTTGGTGCTAATAATTCAACTATGGCAAAAATAGCCCCAAAAAACCATGTATAAAGTATACCAATTCATATAAATAAAGAATAACCTTTACGCATTGTGTCATATCTTCTACCATCAAAAGGAGAGTACTTTTTTAGCTACATTACCAGTCTTGATTTGCCGATCATAACCATACTATATTAGATTAGTTATCCGTCTCTATTTTTTACAACAACCAATGGTAGTAGATGGCCTATTCAGCCTAACAATCTAGCTAGTCCTTAAGTAAATGAGTAGATAAGTGGACAAGTACTTTTAAATTAAAAAAAATAATAGCCATCAACCACAGATGTGAGAGAATCCTACTTTTCCCAAATACATAACATAGCAAACTATACAACAATATATAACACAAGCATATACCACTTATTTTTTTGCTTTGAGAAGGCACACATACACCATATTTTCATCTATAAAATTACAAATATATGTATATGTAAAAATACTCATGTATCATGGCTGGTAAATCTTATTTCCACATTTGCATTTCCATGCAAGAAGATAGTAAGTATCATGTTCAAATGAAGCAACAGAAATTTTGTTTTTTCCCTGGTGAATGGGTGCAACCAGTGTAGCCATGCAAGGGCTACAATTTAAGCATTTGTCAACAGTGCACCTTGGTGGCCTTGATCCTACCTTAACTCCTCTTGTTCCCTTTCCCCAATTTGGAAGATCAACAGCACCTGTCAATATGTCATAAAGTGATCATTTACAGGTGCAACAAAATTATAAATAAATAACAAATCCTCAACTTATGTAACTTATTACTCTCTACGTTCCAGTTTATGTAAAGGTCTATATGTCAGGCACAAAGTTTAAAAAGGAAAAAAAAAGTAATTTTGAATTATATGGTATAAAGATTGATATAGTTTTAAATTATTTCATTAATAATAAAATTAGAAGTTTAAAAGAATTGTTATTCTTTCTAGGCTTACTTTAAAAAATAAAAAAAAGAGTATCAATTGAGATATGGAGAAGATTTATTTTAACCTATGACTATTTGTTTTCGAAGCGTTCTTTAATTTGTAGTGACGAGGTTGTCCTCTCTTTCTTGTTCATTTCTATGAGTAATAAAGCATGAGAGGAGGAAAATAATGATGGTCAGTGGTGGAGTTAGAATTTTCGTTAAGGAGGTAAAGGGGTTCAACATCTATTATTTATACATACAAAATTATTTTTCTCATATATAATAGTATAATTTTTCATCGAACAAAGTTCGAATGAACCCCTAATTCCAATATGACGGCTCCATCACCGATAATGGCACCATTTTAAAAAAGAAAGGCTTCCAATACTATTGAAAGCACTATGAGAACTTATATATATAGTATTAAACATATCACAACATATTTATGACTATAAGGAGGATGTCATTAAAGATAATTAAAATGTGATATTTGAAAGCTAAACGATTTTCAAATAGGAAAAGATCTTATCTTTATTCAACTAAGAAAATAAAATACTCTAAATAGATTATTAGAATTGCTGCCTTTTTTCCTGTTTAATTGAAACAAAGGGGGTTCTTCTTTTATTGTAAGATCTCATTGGCGTTGTTGTATTTATTTTGGATGATGAGATGGCATAAAAGAAACAAGTATATATAATTAAATATAAGTGATCATTTATTTCACTTAATATACTACTGACCTGTTATTTGAACAAGACATAAAAAGGCAATGATCAAGAGTCCACCAGCAATTACTTGACTTGAATATTTAGTGAATGAAGCCATGAATATATAGCAAAGACTTCAATTTTCCAATTGAATGTTGATAGATAGACCCTTAAATAACAAGAAACTAATAACTCATGAGAAATTAGAGTGGGGCATTTTGCATAACAGTGACATATCTCTATGTGGCATGATACTGGTTGGTGGTTCAGAAATTAATGCTATCTTCATAATAATGCTGCCTCCAGGGACCAAAATAATTGTATCAAGCATTTAAGTTGGATGCTTCTCTATATAAATTTGTCGTTTTACTTTTCCTTTTCTTCATTTAAAAAATATGCATCTTTTTTTTTTCTATTCTAACTTTCTACCCGACATATTTAATATTTTGTACAAAATCTTTTGATAGAATATATAAAAATAAAGCAAAATATAATATATTAGTAATATTAGTATTCGTTATGTTGAGATTTTTTTATGGAGTGTTCTAGTGTATTGAAAATAACATCCATTATATTATTTTTCTTTTAGAAAAAAAATACTTATTTATATACTTATTTGAGGGATAATTGTATCTTTAATCATGTTAACGTATATATTAGAATTCATTGCAAATGGTATTAGTAATATATATTAGTACATAATAAAGTGTATTAATAATAAAAGTATTAGTTATATGTATCCACATTTGAGTTTACATGATATTATTTGATTATGAACCAAGAACACAATACAATAATTAATCAAACATAACATGGTATTTTCATGGCAAATCGTTACGTATCATTGATTATTTAAATTATGTATGGTTTATCAAATTTATAAACATATAATTATTCTCATTAGAGATTAACTAGTATACACTATTGGTGTAACACTTTCTTCACACAATTGGGTATTTTAAAACCTATGATAGACAATTTTTATAATTATAATTACTTTTTAAAATTTTTAAATAAGGAAAATAGTTAAGATAACAACAACACTATATTTTAGGAATATGACTTTGTTTAACTAAAATTCTATGCAATCCTTTGTCTTTTTCTATTTAATCACTTTCAATTCTAAAATTTTAACATCATTAGAATTATTTTTGAACTGTAATTATTGGTAAGCATTTTAAATATTTTAAAGAATTTCTAAATACTAATTAAATACTCTCTTAGTTTCAAAAAGAACTATCTCTTTTTCTTTTGTTAGTTTAAAAAAGAATGATCTATTCTTTTTCTATAAAACTTTAATTTTAACTTTTCACGTGGCATGTTTAAGACCCAAAATTAAAGGATATTTTGATATATTTAATATAACTTTAATTTAAGATCATAAGATTAAAAAATCTGCTTTATTTTCTTAAATTACGTGTCAAAATAAATCAGATTATTCTTTTGGAAATGAAAGGAGTATATTGAATCTTTTTTATATGTATTTAACTTTTCAAACCTATACAAAAAAATTTAATTCGAAAATGATCACAGTAAACAATACACAAAAGGGTTCAAATATAATCATACTTCTGTTGGTAATAAAACTAGGAAGTTATTTCATGAAAACAAAGAGAAAAGACTTTGCTTTGAAGGATCTGAAGCAAAATTCAAGGATAAAAATACAAAATCTTTAGCTTGGAAAAGTTGGTGTCATCTGTTGGAATTTTGTATTGAATTAAATGAGTAGAATTCTGAATACTTTGATGACGTTAGAAGGACAATAGCTAGAAAACCATAAATGAGGAGTTATAAGAGAAAAGAGTTATTAAGAGAAGAGAGAGAGTGGTAAGGAGAATTACCGGAGGGGAGGATAATAGCTACTTCCTCTGTTTCAAATTAATTAAATTTTAAAGATTTTTTTTGAACGTTCAAAATAGTTAAATTATTCAGAGTTTAAGATGAATGTTAAAACTTTTTTCATATTTTTTCTTTCATTTATTGAAGATTTATTTTCTTAGAAGACAGATTACACGACATATTTATTACTCCACAAAAGGTAACAACGGAAAGTATACTGAATGTTTTTCTTAATATGTGTTCATTGATTTACAAATTCAATTAAAATGGAATGAATGAAGTATTACGTTAGAAGGATAATAGCTAATAATTTACCATCGGTGTATATTAGTTATCTCATTCTCAAAAGGCATTAGAAAAGAAAATGGCAGGGCAAATACATATGTTAAGGGTTGACGAGGACATAGTCAACTTTATATTATTATTTTGACCTCCATTTCTCCATGACATTAATTCCTTTCTCTAAAGTAAGAGACACAAAATGTAGGTATAGAGTTGTACTGGACAGGGGCTAGGCTGCTCTAAAACTTCTGGATTATATTACTGCATTTATTATTGAAAGAAATTGATTCCAACCCATTTCTATAGATGTCGGAAATCACATATTGTCACCATCTAATAAATTAGACACATAAATAGTACAGTACTATTCAGCATTCAAGAAACTGCCCATCATGTCTTTGTAGGGTCTAGGTGAAAGAGAAACACTTTACGGGTACAAATCTATTCATCCTTCGTGATTTGAGGATCGTTGATGATGTATTTTTCGAATTGGGATGATTTGAGTTTGATCTCCATGAAAGGATTTTGTGTCAATCTTCTTGAAGTAGTTCGGTATATTTTGATACCTTACCCTTTTATATAGGGCTGAACAACCTCCAAAAAGCCCTAATTGAAATAGGATACACCTTGTAGAATCTTATAAAGTTTCGATGTCTACACACCTAGCACCAAAAGACAACTAAAGTTCGTGGAACACAACAATAATAAAGAAAATATAGAACAAAATGGCCTCCACGAACTAGTGGTGGTTCATCCCCTCAGCTAGATCAGAAAATCATAGTGCAGATGTTGTGTTCGAATATTCGGATTCGTGCTACGTAGGATCCCATTTAAGATGAAACACTCCCTACCAAAAAGTTTTTCATTTTCAGAGGAGTAGTCCCATCCGCTGCACCATATAGACTGATGGTCCGTGGAATGTATTGTTCTCATTTTCCGTTTATTTTCTTTCTTTCAATATACTCTCACACATTAGTGATATTCTTTTACATATTATTTATTACAGTATTACTATTTATGAAATGTACAAATTTTAGCGTTGAAACATACCCTTAAGATACTCTTTTATGACTATAAAGATGTTCAGATTTCTTAAATTTAAAAGAACATCCAGTAGTAATTATTTATATCAGTGAACTCATCCAATAATCGTAATTCATATATAATATTAATATACCCAATAAAATTTTATATTTATTAATTAAAGATAAAGATATTATTTTCGAATAATTTCATAATCGTATAAATTGAATGAATTAAAACATGTGATTGGAACTCAACTTACCCTTTTCCATATTATTTTTCCGTCATCTTCACCTTATAATTTAACTGTATAAAGTGCAAATTAATTGGATGTTGAATTTTTTTTTACCAAAATGAAATAATCCTGTGCCTCCTAAGTCATGAGCAGAGTGCAAATAATTGCAGGTTGGTAGCACAATGCAATTAATCTAATAAAGAAATGATTGTTATGGTTAACAATTTATAATTGATTTTAGAGTCCTAAATGTCAGGATTTTTAATATAATAGTTCATATAAGAAAAGATTTAAAAGATAAAATTTTTAGTCAATTTTAAAGTAGTAAATAATACGAGTTCTTACATTTTACAAATATGTAAAGTTGTAATAGCTTTAAATTTAATAAATTTTAAACTCGTTACTATAAAGATAATATTTATGTGACAATTATTTGAGGAAAAAAATAGTAAATGACATTTTTGTCGACTATAAGGGTTCTAAGTAAGGACAAAATGTTCAATATAATTAATATTTTTAAGAATGTTCATACTTTTAATACAATTAGTTAAATGTACGTGCTTTGCACATGTGTATCACGTTAATGAATAAAAAAGGTATAAAAAAGAAAATATTCTTGTGTGCACCTTATATTATCAGCACATTTTTTTTTAAAAAAAATAATGTAATCTTTTAAGATAAAAAAAAGTGTACTTAAAAGGGAACATGATAACTCAAAATCATATTAACAATTAAAGAAAAAAAAATTAAATATAATGAATCTATCAAGATGCTTTACATTATACATAGTATATATAAACTGATGTACTTACCTTACATTTAATTCTTTTTATCCAACTTAGCTTCCATAAATAATAATGCCACATATAAAAAAAATAAAGAATAACATTTTTAAAATAATTGAAAAATAAAAAAATAAAAGATAAAAGATAATATTACTATCCCGGCACCTTTTTCAAATTTTGTCTAATATCAAATAATTTAAGAATATGAAAAAACACATTCATGTTCATGAGAAAATGCTTTAGAACTATTATCATATATTTCTTTCTAATTTGAATTTTTTTTATTAATATTAATTATGGACTAATTTCAAATTTATTTTCGAAATGATTTTCACCAGTAATTTTCAAATGCTTTGGGTAATATAATTATGTAATTATTTTTAAACATATCCCTGCCTTCTCAACTTCTTGACCCTTTCTTTAAGTGTATAAAACCTTGTATTTTCTAATTGAAAGTAATATATCCCACCATGTGTAATATGATGTGAATGATCTAAGTCACTTAGTTGACTCCTTGGTTCAACGGGCAGTAGAGTTATAACTATCTGTAAAAGATTCCTCTGAAGGGGAATCAAAACAAGCAACCCCGAATCAATCAAGGCTTCTTGAAATATATATTTATATAGCTATAAGTCGGCAAATTCATTCCTAACTAAAATAGTCCTAACGATTTAGGAGGTTGATTTAACGTTATACAATATCACCAATTATGAGTTTTAAATACCTACAGATCACAGTTTTAAACTCTGTCTAACGCAATATTGGATTTCAAATTTGAACTAGAAAAATTCAGATGAAGATCGAGACTTCAAGAGATATAGGCGATGCTAGAAGTGCAGGGATTGATATTATCTTAACATTAACATTGTACCATGTCAGGTGAGGAAACTTTAGGCTGGAAAAACGTGAAATCATACAAACTATGTAGGGTCAGGTAAAGCACAAGTACAAAACCAAGTTTTAAAGCCATTATTCTTAACAGAGGGATCAAAACTGGTGGTATCCTTAAGAGATACACTCGACAACTGCAAACTGAAGCAATATATAAGCAAAGAAGACACTGTGAAAATAACAACCAAATGTATCAAATATAACTAAATCGAGATTTGTCAAGGATTTTACCCTGTGTTGAGCAGCAAACAAGGATTCTGACGTCAAAGATATCAACTTAGAACTTTCAAACTTGAATTCGAGACCAAAGATGGAGGGACCAGATAATTTTTGAAATTGGATATTTGAACTGAGTTCGCACTTGCTTTTTTGTTTAATTCTGGATGTATCTTCTGAATTTCTCTTTGTGTGGGTTTTCAATCTGGTTTTTCCGATCCCTTTGGAGGCAAAAACTTACCTATTTATAGGCAAATCCGGACTTAAGAGATCCGGATTTGAACCAAAATTAAAGAGATTTCTGTCCAGAAACAGGGATGAGGTCAAGAAGATCTTTAAAATCTTACCCTCTTCCATAATTTGATCGGTTTCTTAGGGCAGAAATCACGTTGGTGGTGGCAGGCGACACGTGGAGATAGCAGCGGGTGTCAGGCGGTGATGTGAAAAGAGGGGAAGATAGGGCGGTGATGGTAGTCGTAGACTTGCCAGTCGAGATGAAATCCAGTGGTTTTCGAAAAGAGGAAAGAGAAATGCAAGTGGGGTGAAGGAACGTACAAGTGATGGTGATTTGAAAGGATAGGGGAATAGCGTGATGAGGAAGAAGGACTAGGAGCATGAGACCTGTTTGCAAAAAAAAATGAACTAGATTAATAAGGGTCGTTCGATCATTTTGATCGGACGGTTAAAATTAAATCAGGGAATTAAAAAATAAAATATATCTGAATTTATATGGTCCATTGAATTAAAATTTAAGGGAATTACTTGAATTGCTGAATTTGATGACATCTATGCTAAGGTTAAAGAATTTGAAGAAAAGACTAGAATGGTTGAGGAAAAGTTAATTAAATCTAACACTGAGGATGATAGAATTACTCTTCTTGCTATCAATGATGAGTATACTAGGTACCTAAAGTTAGAAGATTCCATGTTCAGACAGAAAACTCAACTGCACTGGTTAAAGGAAGGTGATGCTAACTTAAGTTACTTTCATGCTTTGATAAGAGGTAGAAGGAGAAGACTTTATATTCACGAAATCCAGGATGAGGAAGGCAACTGGGTTCAAGGAGATAATGATACTGCCAGAACAGCTTGCAATCATTTCCAACACATCTTTACTAGTGATATGTCGTCAAAATACAACACTTTTGATGTTGGTGAATTTAAGGTGTTTTTATGTTTGTTTTGCAGGATTACAGGGTTGGCATAATTTTCGAGCTAAGTGTGCAGAATTGAAGAAATTGTTGTTCTACCACACCCTTTACGAGCCGTGAAAGTTTCCACAAACCGTAGAGTATGTTTCGTAACAAAATCCAGTGAAGGAGAGATTTCTTGAAATTGAGTTTACGAACATACAGACGAGCCATAAAAGATTTTACAAGTCATAGACATAGAGTCATACTCTAAGGATCAGAAAATGAGAAGTTGCTGAAAAATCATCAGATGAAACCCTCCATGGGCTGTAGAACTTTATATGGCCCCTAGATAGGTCCCATAGAAGTCACCCTAGATTTGCTGAAGGAATCCACAAGGCCCCGACTACGACCATAAAACTTTATACGACCTGTAAAGTTATCCATAGAGCCTGCCGACCCAATTCTCCTATTTTGATTTGATTTTGTATTGTAAATACTATAAATAAATTTTTTAGGTTAACCAATCATCCCTCCAACCCCGAACACATATACAGCCAGTGAGAGGAGAGAGGAGATGGTGAGTCGTCAAGCAACATTAACCAGAAAGCTAAATTGAAAACGGAAATGCATGCAAATATCAATAACTCCTGATCGTCCACATTGAAAAGGTCACCTCAGGGTCAACCAGTCGAATTTCAACAAAGGGAAGAATTTTTTTTTTTTTTTAATTGGGTTGGGAGTAGAGAAGGGAGGAATTGACAAACTATGTATAAAGACAATCCTAATGGAGTCCAAGCCGACGCTGGGAGAAGAGAAAACACAGGATAACTAGTTACGTTTTTCCAGTTCACCCCTCTCCTGCACTCTAATAGCATAGAACCCACAACATATATGGAACTCATGTTTGCGGTGGGGCCACGAGAGGGTGTCAAGGGCTACACCAAAAGAGCTGTCCAGCCCCCATTTCACTCTTCAAACTCGTGCAAGTGATCTAAGAGGTAGTTAGCAGCGAGCTCCTCATTTTTGTTGCAGGCAAAGAAAACCTCCAGTACAAGGTCATGATCAAAGCCCATTTGCTCGAGCTGCAAAAAAATGGAAAAGCAATACAAACCAGTCCTCGAAAAAAGGAATGAATCATATAGATATGAAAATACACCACTATGTCAGTGATCACTTACACGTTCTATGGCTTCACGCTCTTCAGGTGTTACGGATATAGCCTGTGGCATTGCTGCTGCAAGCTGGCCTAATACATTGTTGCTGATACCAAAATAGGGAAACACGAATTAATACTAAATATAACCTTGTAGGAAAATCATTGAATAGAGAAGAGTGAACATACCCTTCTCCTCCTTCAACAGGCTCATTGATGAGGCGAAGAAAATCAGCCTGATGCTCCTGTATAAGCCTCATTAGATGGGGATTCTGCTTGCCTAGCTCTTGAAGCATGGGCTGCAGACAAAGAAAAGAATGAAAAGAGAACCTACGCAATTTCTTTACAGTCTGTCCAAACTAGAGAGGTACTCAAAAGACAGATTATTTCTGTAAGGAGTAAAACCTGCAAAATTTGTGGATTCGCCTGAACCATAGCCCGTAAAGCTTGGAACTGAGAATGACAAAAATTAAGATGAACTTCACTAAAATGGAATTTCCAGAATGAAATAACGGAAAATGCAGGAAGTGAAGGTCAGGAAATGTCGCACACATACCTGCTGACTGTTTCTGAGAAAGTCTAAGGTGTTCGCACCAGCAGTATTAGACCCCACACTGGGAAGACCCTGCATGAACAACACGTCAAAAGCTTACGCTGAAAAATCCGTCCCACCCCTTCCCCTCAGTATAAGAATAAAAGACATGAATTGAACCATCTACCTGAGGAAAAAGATTCAAGGGATCTGCATTGGGTCCGCCTGCAGGAACAGGTGCTGCTTGTGCTGCAGGTTGAGGTGGACCGGGATGATTCCCTGCCTGCGCACTGGGTGGACTTCGGGCAACAGGTGGGACCTCTGCCGTCTCAGGGATACCCTTTTAAGTAGAATTTAAAAACTTGATCAGCAATAGATATAATCAGTAAGACGAGGTCTTTGAGCAAAGCTTAAAGCCTTCCACCTTACATTAATGGTCTGATGCAAACAAAATTGACCATAAAATAGGAACTATCGCAAATTAAACCAAGAAGCTCTAGATGGCTACAAGACACAAAACTACCTCTCTATCATCATTTCAAGACCACCAGATAATTGGTTGTCAGTAAGCCCAGCTAATTGGTTGTCAGACTAACTACACATGAGTGATTCAGGCAAGAATGTGCAGTTGAAAGACAGATCAGCAAACAGCCTGAGGTCCATTTTCCCACATTTAGTGCCCAAGTTCAAAAATACCATCACTCCCAAAATGGTCAAAGCCATCATGGAACTAGCATCCACGAATCACCAGTCCGACAGAAATAACTTTCAGAAATCAGATAATGGGAGAGGGAAAGAAGATTTAGCATCAGCAACTCGCTGATTCATAGGGGGAGATGAGGGGATTGAGAAGAGAGAGGATGAAGAAGCCAGAGCTCAGAAGGGAATAGCAATTTAGTCAAAAGCCGTGGACAGCAAAAGTATGCGTGCTTTTTTTTTTTTAGAAAATAAAAAGGGGGGAACCACGAAGGAGGACACATCTGTGTTTGTGGAGGGGGGTTGCTTTTTTAAATATAAGAGGGGTTTGATGATTTGAGTGGCTACTCATCATTTTGGTATATTGTACTAAACCCAAAAGAATGAAGTGTTGAGATGAGAATTTTGTTTATTTCTAAGGTGCAAGACAGATTCTTTTCTTGGAGATATGGACTAAGCAGGTAGACATGTTCTATTGTCTGATACTGAGTCAAAACCAGGATCTCTGGCTGGATACCCTACCCCATTATATGAACCATCTAATCTGATAGCTAAAACTGCTAGCAAGGGAGGACAAACATTCATTTTGTGGCACTCCAAACAATAGTGCCTTCAAATCATTTTTGTACAATTAAAAGGGTGGAAGATTCTAGGTATACATCTCGAACACCACTTCAATTTGGGTAATTGCAGGATAGCCTGAGCAATACTATAGTATCTAAAGGGCAAGAAATCCTTCCAACTTGACTAGGAAAGCAATCGGAATACATTCATGTTCCATATCTGGCCAGTAGCTTAGGAAAGAGAAGGTCCAAATATGGCAAGCAAACAATAATCCCAAGCCATAATGCATCAAGCCTTAATGAAATTTTTTTGCCTTTTAAAGTGAATTTCACAATGGATAAAATAGTCATTTAATTATTTTTCTAATATTTACTACTTTGAAATCAACTAAAATTTTGATTAATAAATCTTGCATTATCTGAACCAAGTAGGAAGTCCTAATTCTTAAAAATTTGAAATCGAGTATATTTTGTACATATAAATATGGTAGTATAAATTTAGCATCCCATATTTATGATACGAAATTGAATATGCAATCTAGGCATGCACTTTCAAATTAGTATTTTGATATTCATAGTTTGCTATTAAACTAAGACAACAAAAAGGGAATTGGCTTGTCAATGTCTAACTCAAACAAGAAACTATCTACCTGTTTGAGCTTTGGACATTTTTATCAATAGACAAGATTTTCTTTTTCAGAATCTAAAGTTTTTCCTAATATTTAGGTGTTCCACTCTTCAGATAACTCTATCTAAAGTCTTAATATTAAATATATTATATATTGTGTGAATCTTATTTTTATTTGAATTATGTAACAGAACAATTTTTGTAGAAGACAACATAAAAATGGAAAAATTTCACAGATAATAAGTAAAAAAAAGCTATTTATTTGCTGCGGATTTGAATTATTCAGTCGTAGAATTCTAACCAATAAATTCCATCTTAGTAAAAATAAAAAGAAGAAATGGCAGACACTAGTGCGTCAACAAGGACTAACAAACTTACAGAATATAAGTATTCAACAGCCCTCTCGGGATTGTTAAAAGCTGCCCGTAGGGCTCGAACAACTGTCTCCCTATCCCACGTTCCACCACCCATGTCAAGAATCTGCTGAATTGCTCCATCAAGGTTGTTACCAGCAACCAAGCTTGAAGCAGCTTGGCCATAGGCATCAGATCCCGGCCTGGCATATAAATAGATCATTTACGTAAAAGGTCTCTTATAGTTCAGCAGAAAAGGCAAGTAGAACGCCTTTCTTGAAGAATATACTTACACAACAGTTGGTGCAGGTGCAGGTGCAGGTGCAGGTGCAGGTGCAGGTGCAGGTGCAGGTGCAGGTGCAGGTGCAGGTGCAGGTGCAGGAGCAGGAGCAGGAGCAGGAGCTGCGGCTGGGGCTGGGGCTGGGGCTGGGGCAGGGGAGGGAACTGCCGCAGGCCTGAAAAATAGCTAGCAATCGCATGTGAGGAGTATGAAGTGCTTTCACTATTCCCATAAAGGTTAATGGGGAGCTAAAACAATATAAAAAGGGTTAATGAAGAGTAGATTAAAATGCAAGGCACTAGCCACAAAAAAATGATTTAAAACAAACACTCTTTCCAAATGTAAAACCTAAACATAGACATCCTTCATATTTATTTTTTTATTTTATTTCTCCCTAAGATTCATTTTATATGACATTCCCCCTCTTTGTAGTTTGTTCCAAGAAGAATAACACCTAACTATACTTTCTAAGGCATATAAACCCCTGCCTATATTTAGAATCTCTCACTTAATGGTAATGATATGTTCATATATCCACAAAAATGTCATAGATGTCTATGACAAGTGCCAATGGTAATTTAACTATGTATCAACAGTCTTTCTTAAACTTGCTGCCCAATCAAACATCATCGAGGGAGTAATTTTCACAAATAATATTACAAAATTTATGAGGGGAATATGAACTTCTCATCATGTTTAATCACAAACATTGTTCTGAGTCTTAATTCTTCAAACATATATCTAGTCACCACTACCTGAATGTCTAAAGATCAACAATTAACAGCATACACAGTGTGATTCTACAAGACCTGGATGTCTAAAGCTCCTCAGCAACTACATCTCAATGGACCAAATTAATACATCACCGCATTACTGTTAACCGGAATAGTAGGGCAAAGCCCCAGATTGCACGGCCAAATAAAAATGATGCAGAAGTGGAAAAGATGTTTGAGAAAATATGATATTGAAGAAAGAAGACTCACGATGCAACAGGGACTTGAGCAGCTGTAGATGCAGGAGTTGAACTAGGTGTTGCGGTACTTGACTGTGGTGTCTACAAGTCGAAATCAAATAGCATATTATCTGAAGTGAACTTGTTAGAACAGTAACAGCATAGTAAGGTCATGAGCCATATGCTGCAGAAGGCGCCTGCCTTCACATTTCCTTGCAAATTATACTATTCATGAAAACATTTTCGACAATGACGCCGACATTCACCACCATAACCCAGAACGAGCTACGTTCATCCTGCTGATCAAAGTCAAAGTATCCTTTCGTGCTTATAAAATTGATGAACTCATTTCTGACATATAAAACCTACATAGTCAAATTGCTCAGCCATCGAAAATAAAGGAGACACCACTTCTCACTAACATAATGTTAATTACTGAGGTGACATTTGGTCGGAGGCTTGAAGGGATTTAATCCCTACATCAAACAAGCGTTACTTTATACAACATTTGATTACAAGTTTTTTCCTCCTCATAAATAATACCTACATAAGTTGCGTCAAAATCTATGTACTCTCTCCATTCAATTTAAGCATCTTACTTTCATTTTTAGCTAGTTTTACAAAGAAAACTTCTCTCTCTATTTGGAATATCTTTAATTCCAAGATTCTACATTGCTTGTTTGAAACTCAAGGGCATTTTGGTACATTTCATAAATCTTGTGGTGTTTACCAGATTCAAAAGTCTCACTTATTTTTCTTCAAAATGTCGTGCCTAGTCAATCTGAGACACTTAAATTGAAACAGAGGGATTATTAAGATGAATAGAATGTGGAATAAGAATACAAGTACTAGAAGTGCATGGATTAAAGCAATAAAATGACAAAAATAATCTTCATAGACAATTTTTTATATTGTTAAAAAGGTAAACTTATATCTCATAGTATACGGTGTACACTAATATGTAATCTGCCGGGCAGAGCTATGTGGAGCCCGGGGGGTCACTCGAACCCCCTTCGTTAAAAAATTACACAGTATATATAAAGTTAATTTCTTATTTAATGACTATATTAAAATGAACCCCCTTAATAACTAAAGAGGGATGTAGCTCAGTGGCAAAGGAGTTCATTTTTAACCGTTGTCCGAGTTCGAATCTTTGAGACGAGGGTCTTCCGGAAACCACCTCTCTATTGCTATGAGGTAATGGTAAGATCTGCGTACATTTTACCCTCCACAGACCCCCACTTGTGGGATTCCACTGGGTATGTTGTTGTTGTTGTTGTCCCGGTTTGAATCTCTTTGCATGCAACATTTAGTCCTTTTAATTCTTTTACCTTGAAAATGCAGATGGACCCTGATTTTGGGCTCTAAAACCCAACCCAATAAAAGGTCTCATTGTTCTTGTGTTCAATATAAAATTTTATTATTATTGTTATTCATTATTTTTCTATTTATGTAATTTTTGTTTTTAAATTTGTCTTTGTTTTAATTTATTAGCCACATTTTTTATATTGTCTTTTGTTCTTATTTATATTGTTCGTTTTGTTTCTAATAACTCTCTTTTCATGTACTAAAACGAAGAAACTCTTTTAAAAATGATGAATTATTATTAAGTTAAAATTAAATTAGAAAAAATAATATATAAAATAAAAAGTAAATTAAAATTAATCAAATGAAGAAATTGAAAATTCGTGAATATCTATCCTTTGAACACAATCTATTTAATTGAATTTTTTCTTAATTTTATAGTATTACTTTCTTATTTTTATCAATTCGATTCTAAAGAGATGAAAACTAAGCTAAACTTATTTGATTTATTTATCATTTAACTTTTTTATACAAATGGCTAACCTAGTAAATTCAATTACATGAACGAAAAAATTGACGATGTCATTTATTTATCTTATGAATTATGAATATGCATTATAATACTAGTAACTCATTCCTACACCTTTTTAAAGAATCTTGGTATTTTTCTAAAGTAACATAAGATTAACTAGACAATAATCAGAATTTTTTTTAAAAAATTCAAAACAAGGTAGAACACCGCAAAATAAAAGAAATAAAAGCACAATTTTTTTAAAAAAATCACGATATAGCAAGGTAAAAGTAGGAAGAACCTAAATACGATACGAGAAAAGATAAGTCAAATTTAGCAGGTTAAGATTAATATTTCCTTCCCATCTCGCTGTATTTTTCATCTTATAATCTTCACGTAGTTACTTTTTTATTCTTCTAACCCCCTTCATGGAAATCCTAGCTCCACCGCTGGTAATGTGTCAAACTACGCAATCCACAAGAAATGGGACAACGCAAGATATAGTCCCAACATTACAATCCTTGAATAACTAACCAATGCATTATTAATTCCAGCATTAATAATACAAAAATGAATTCCAGCATTAATAATACCTTAGGGGTCGTTTGGTACAAAAATGAATAATGCAAGGATTAGTAATACAGGGTTTAGTAATGCATGAATTAGTTAATCAGGGATTAGTAATGCTGGGATTATTGTTTAGCCAATTGCTTTCCATTTAATTTTGTGTTTGGTTTAAAATTCTATAAAAAAGTTTTTTTTTCCAATTATGCCCCTAAACTATTATGAGAATTTCTATTTCATGTAACTAAATCAAAGTAGATTATTTTTTTGTGACTTCTAACTAGTTAGGAGAATAATAATTTTCTCATTAGGTTTGCTATTTTCTCACTTGAATTATTTGAGAATAAATAATTATAATCTCTATAAATTCATCACTAATAAAATGTCAATCTTTAGTTTAATAAAGATAGGCCATCTATTATTAAAATAGAAAAGATGATATCCAATTGAAAAATAGACAATCTATATTTACACATAAAAATTTGGAAATTGTAATTTTAATATAATGTGTATATCTTACAAGGTCACTCAACTTTGAAATTATATTTAACATCATTGGATTTTGTTTTGTATCAATAAAATCACTCAACTAAATTAATTATAAAAAAAAAATTGACATGGCAAAATATTTTATTGTCTATTATGTAAATATGAAACCACAAATAAATAAAATTTAAAAAATTGATATAGTAAAGTTATTTATTTTTATATTAAGAAAATATGAATCCGCAAATAAATAAATTTTGTAAATAATTTATTTAAATAAATTTACTAGTACAAAACTACAAATATAAAATCAAGAAAATTAAAAAAAAGGTGTAAAAGAATTTTAGGGACATTTTTATCATTATATATAATCCCATGGAATTAAATCCAAGGGATTAGCTAATACCACCAAATGGGAGGTATTAGTTAATACCATGTATGAGGTATTAACTAATACATGGATTAATTAATACATGAGTCCAATTTCTACCAAACATGGTATTAACTAATACCATTCCCCTAATCCCTGGATTATTTCCCCTAATCCCTCCTACCAAACGGCTCCTAAGAGGTTAAAGAAAAAGACTTCCGTTACTTGGGGACATAAATCATTTTCCTTTCACAACTATTTCAGATCTTTATTGCATGTTGTTGCTTTTTCCAAAAATATATTTTTCAAAAGTTGACCTATTTCAGGAGAATATTTTCCAAAAGAATTTCCTTTCACACCAAACACACACAAGACTCTAACCACATACAAACCAGGTGTCATCATACTGAGGGTCACTAGCTTTGTAAGGACCCTAAATAATTATAACCGTCAAGAACTTAAAAACATCATCTCTAAATATTCAAGTAACTCACCAGGAACCACTAGGAATCCTATTAAGAGATTCTCCAACAGCTAACATCTGTCAACTGCTAGAACTAATTTTCACAATATAACTAAAAAGATGAAGTCCCAAGCAGCAAAGACTACAATCACATTCTTTTTGAGAAGAAATAACTTGCTGCAGTGATCTGTACATAGTCTACACCTAAGTAAATATATAAGCTTCTATAGGCATAATAGGCAAAATCTCGCACGGCAAGCTTCACATTAATAAAGCATTACCACCAAATCGTCACTACCACACTGGGAAAAGTAGGATTTGTACAGGAAGGTCTGTTGACAGCTACTAACTATGACAACATGCAGCTCATGCATAATCAGTCAGTGATCAACTATAGGGCAATGCACCAGGCATTAAATCACAGAACTAGTGAGGAAAAACTCCACCCCACTCCCCAAGAGAAAATCAAAACTAGTTGTAACTGCCAGTACACTTTCTAAAAATGTATTGTTTTGTTCCATGCAAAACATTAACCTAATTCGCAATCCAGGTAATCCTCATCTATTATACATAAGAACTTGATAACAAAATATCAAACATACCATGGTAGGAGAATGTCTCGGCAAACATATCAAAAGAAAATTTTACTTTTTCTAGTGTGCAGCATCTTTTTGGCAGGGGCGGACTCACGTTGTAGGTTCAGGGCGTTCGAGCACCCATTGAACCCAGCACGAGTTGTATATATTCAGACAGAAAAAATTGTACAACTTCTATAATGAACCACTAAGCGCCCACAAACAAAATTGTTTGATGGGAGCTTTGGTTTTAAGGTAGAAAGTTTTGATATAGCAGATGAAAAGTGAAGGATCAAACCTTGGTTGAAGCAATTTCTTTTTCCAAAAAGGTGACTGCTACTTCGTATAATATAACACGATTCTTCTTTTTTCTTTCTTTTCAATTTTGACCTTTTGCTTATGATATTTTTTAGAATATATTTGTTTCATTTCTTCTATTTTCTAGATCTCATTAATAATGAATTTCTGTTTTAAACTCTCGGCAAAAATTTAAGGCGCAAGTTTTTTTGCAATAATAAACAACCATACAACTATGGCATAATACATAAATATGTCATTTAACTTGGCTTCAATTGACATTTATTTTGGGTTTGCACAAGTAGGCACTTAAACTTGTGTGAAATTGAACAAGTAGGTAGACACATTTGTCGTGGCATAATACATGTAGTACACCATATAGGACATAAAATTGTCATGTATGACACCACGTAAGAGGAAAGCGTCTATTTGTTCAATTATTAAGTTTAGGTGTCTACTTGTGCATGCCCAAAGTTAGAAAACAAAGATGTGTTAAATCAAGTTTTAAAAAATTCATGTATTATGCATATCATTTTTACAATATGAAAAACCGTCGAGTCTTAGTGACAGTTTTTTTTGTAATGTTAATATTGCTCGTAGTTTTCTCAATAAAATTACGACTAGAAATGTCATATGCTCATTAACTTTATATTTTCACATTCAAATAGTGGTGCGTTTATATCATAGAAGTGAGCATCCACAACTCTTAAATCCTAGATCCGCCATTGCCTTTAGGATTAAATACTCAACCCTCATAGTATCGAACTAATCCAGATTTTGACTCTTCCTCTATCAATATGATCTCAAAATATTAGATTTGATCTTTATTAACCTTGGATAAAAAACCGGACAAATGCAAGACCAACTAATTCAATTGAACAACGAAAATGCTATCACACTGCAAACCTTAGCTGTTGCTGCAGTTGACGTTGCTGAACCTTCTCCAGATGAGCTCTTACTCTAAAATTCCATGCAACAGAAGATAACAAACTACTGTTACAAATATAAATTAAAAAAACAGATATAGTATCGATGTCCTCTGAATGTCATAACTTTATTCACTAAGTTTTGATCGGTACACCTATGAGACATTTATTTTAAAAATTGTGATACATGGACATGTTTAGAGGTATGCATCGAAAACAGGGTAGGTATGCGCTGGTTTTGATAATTTTAGCATGTGCAGCAATTACCATCACGCAAGACCTTTATGAACCCATTTGCGTGTCTTATATTCACAATACATTATATAAGTCCAACCAACAAACAACTTAAACAATCATGGTTTATAGAAACACTATTTGACAAGAGCAACAACTCATCCTCCAAATACATTAGTTTTAGCTATTAATTAACCAATACACATGGAATTGACAAAAAGGGGCAATCCTCAACCAAATAGCTTTTCTGAAAACAAAGGTTCATAAAAATGAAGGGCAGGTGCAGCAACTAAAAGAGCTTAATAGAGGAATCTTTAAATCAGACTTTCAAAAAGAATAAACATTTACAGATGCAAATTGAAACTACATCAAATGATCAATGATGAGTCTGCATTTTTTTCTATGAAAGAAATAAACAGAAGAATTGGTGCAAATTGATTCTTTTTACTTCAGAATGTGACTAGGCACCTTATGCCAATCAACATCGTTCGTTCAGCCCCGCCCCCTGATCTATCCCCAAGAAAAACCAAGATATGGTGTAAAACTTAGATCCAACATGATGTCTATGTTCACGCAGTTAACTTTACCAACAGCACTGAAAATATGAAGGAAAAAAAAGAAAAAGATTCATATTTACCTTCGTTAGCATGACTACTATAAAGTTGCTTTCAGCAACTTTATTTTCTTCGAGCGTTGTCCCATCTTTAAGTACCTTCCCCTGGTGGATAAGCATCTGCTGGGCAGCAGGATAAACATCTGAACCCTGAACTGTTTCTATGTTCTTCTTCACATCAGCAACCTAAAAAATACAGAAAATTCAAGCCTTCAATTTAATGTACTGCATGATCTGAAGCTTCAATGTGAAAACATGAGCTAAAATCTCTAAGCTAAGTTCAATCCAGCTAAACATCCTTGTCCAAAGTTTGTCGCCAGAGAGCGATCAGAGTTACTAGTGAAAAATGCAAAAATGTGGCTAGGTCCATGAGGCTTGAAGCAAAAGCGAGATATGAAGCACATGCTTCTTTGCAGCGAAGCGACAATTTATTAAATAGGAAAGTACCACATGTATATGAACTTAGAACTCTAAAATCAACTTGGAATTAAAACAACCAATTACTGCATCCAATACATAACATTGTCAATGCTAATCTTATCCTAATCCTAAAAGTCGAGATACAAAGAATGGACGGTTGTTCAGATCACTTTTTTACAAAGAACGGACGGTTTATACAGATCAGTTCACCCCTGAAATAGTAAAACCTTGCTACACAAAGATACATTGCTTAAGTTACCAAACAATGGCTTTCAATAACATTGAGTGAGACCAAATATAATTGAGGATCATATGCCAAAGCCAGGCAATTGTATGATCTCTGAAATGCCACAGCCTTGAATACTTGTGCTTATTTACTCATTCTGCTTATCTTATCATACCTTTTGATTTAATTCTCTTCCTTATTGGCAGGCCTCATAGTTGCATAAAAACTTGTAAATTGTTATCTACTAGCTGAGTCTATATATCAAAATGTATCCTGCTAATGGCACTTGACTATTGAGAACATTTCTATGTTGAGCCTACAGAATTTGTCCAAACCCCTAAACAGAACTATAAATTAGGCATTAAGAGCAATTATGCCTGACAGCTCTAGTTAGACACCAACTATCAGCACTCTAATTTGGAACCAGTAACTGTGTTTCTTTCCCTCACCTACTACTCTTTTTTCTCCATTTCACTTTTCTTTTATTGGGAAAAGGGTAATCACACTCATTAATATATCACTGAGAAGCTGAACAACTGTAACAACCCAACCTCTCGTTTTAAGTATTTTCATTCCAAGGTTTTTTTTTTTTTTTTTGAGATTAAAGAAGTGAAGCTTCATTCCAAGTTGTGTTTTGAGAATGTTCTTCACTTTTTGTAAGTTGTAACTATTTATCATTTGTTGGCATGTTTCGGGTTGAGACTGGGGATGCTCAAGGTTGTTTCAGACAAATAGAAGTTGGAGAAATGTTATGTATCAAATGATGATGATTTGCACTCCTATGTGACTGATGTTGCTATGTTGGTACCATATCATGATTGATTGGTCTGGCAGAAAGTCTGTGAGGGTCTCTGTTTGGACTGGCACCTAGCAATACTATCGATGAGGGCTTATACTTCCTGGAGTACTATCAATGTCTTATACTAGGTCAATGATCTTGCTGGTACCATTTACTCCACTATACAGATCCTACTAGCACTGACGCAGGTCCAGTCTGATCTTGTTTGTGGCAAGAACTTTGTTCCAGCAGAGGTGAGCCAACTATATGCATTATCTTTATGCTCTATATTCAAGTTGTATCCAGACTTCACTCAAAATCATTTAGATGCTCCTTTAACTTAACTTGTGGGTATTGCTTTGTTTTTGATGTTTATCGCACGTATGTTATTTCTCCTCCGCGGATATTTGAGAGATAATACACATGATGTGGTTTCATTATCAAGATTTAAGCACCAGCACCATTGGGTTACGCTGATGGAAGCAAGTCATGACCATCTCACAACTTCACAAAGGATAAGAACTACTCAAAAAGGATCAATTCTAACAAATGCTCTCTTTGTACATAATCCCACAAAAGTGTGTCTGTATTGCGTTGTTTCTTTTTTCGATAGTCATGGTGTCCAGGCTTAGCTTTTTTTTTTTTTTGGATAAAGGTAAAGTTGTATTCTTCAGCAATGAGGGGATGCTGGCAACCACCCAAAAATTACGTTAAGCTTACAAGAAGGAAAAAAATCTAAGATCTATCCAACATCCTCTATACCCTCCTCTTTGCACTAAAAAACAGAAGTCTTAATACAACGCCATTTAGTTTTTGTATTGATTCTGCAGTGTTTTTCATGCACCTCTTGTTTCTTTCTCTCCAAATAATCCACCATATACAAGAAGGTATCATGTTCCACCATTTCTTCTGGCTCTTACTCCCCCCCCCCCCCCCAGCTTAGCTTGTGTGCACCTCGATTAATACCATGGGATACCTACCTCACACCAACACAAGAATTGAGTAACTCTATCCAACACTTGGGCAAATGGGAAAGAAACCACCTAATGTTTCTAATAATCAATAAAATCAATAAACAGAAGAGGGGACAACCATGAGCTACATGAAAGTTTCTATAATACCTAAAACGGTCAAAAACTAGACAATACTGAATATACTGATATTTTCCCCCCACCAAATTAGAAAGTGAGAAACTAATCAAAAAGTACACATAACAAAATCGAATGAAGGTTAGTTTCCCAAATTTTTCCAATTTCTAAACTACAAAAGGATCTCATGCTCCTATTAGCAAAAACAGTTCCAACTTCACAACTTCATCCGAATGTCATGCAATTTCAACCATAGTGGCAAAAGTCAGAACTTCTTTCTCCCCACAGATAAAACCATCCCATCCAAGTCAGACATTGATTTCCAAGAGTACATCAACTCAATTGGAGTCAGCTATAGCCTATATGAATATTCTATATCCAACTATTCTATTCTTTTCTTTTCTCTTTTAAGCAAATTATACATCCGCTCTATTATATAACGTTCAGAGGATTCATCAAAGCACATCAACTCAACCCAACCACACTTCAGTCTCAAACCAACTGCACTCTGCTAGATGGACCCTGTTCAACCGTCCTCTCTAATATTTAGCATTCAAATGATTATTAATTTAAATATTTTCCTTTATCTTACTGCACCCTCTTCTTTATCCAGACTTTAAACTGGCTCTACCTTGGCAAGCAGCCCTAGCTCAGACAGGAAGTGTTTCCACGAGAACTTCAACAGAGAAAGTATTTTAAACTTCCATGGATGCACCTTCCAACAACAAAATAGCCTCCTTGAAGAAACCAATAACCCAGGCAACACCAACAAAATAGCACCAATCTCAAAACACATAAAATAGAATCATTATCTATGCCGAATTAACCCCAAAATCATAAACTCCTCAAAATTCAAATCAAAACTAAAACCGCTTCAATACAAACCTCAACATCTCCTAACTCGAAATCTAATCAACAAATTAGAGCACAAACCGACTGAATCAATCATAACCGACAGTCACATCTATGCATCACAAAGTACCTCAATTTCGAACAAAAAGGTAAAAACAAACTGAATTCGAAAAATTATCAATGATATCAGCTCATACATATAAAATCAACACAGAGTTGAAAAAAAACGGACCGTGTCTTCAGGTTTGACTTCGATTTCAAAGTGAGAGCCTTTGAGAGTTTTCACGAAAATCTTCATATCTACTTTCCGTCACCGGAAAAGTTTGATCGGCGACCGACGATAGCGAGAGGACGACGGAGAAGGAAGAATAGCGTAGAAAGGACCGTAAGGTGCAAGTAAAGGGTTAAAAGAGCAAAGGCCTTTTGTATATCTGACTACGGAGGCAGAGTTTCAGAGTCACACGCGTATAGTAAGAGCGTGTTACCACGTGATGAGGGTTAAGAAGTTCGGATGGCGCGTGTGGTGAAAGGTGAAGGAAAATGGCTGGGATTAGGTTGGGAAGGAAAGGATCAGCCAGCTAGATTTTCGTGATACGGATTTTACAATTTCTGTGATATTTATCTCATATTATTCCCTTGCTTTTATTTTACTTTGACCATATATGACTATATGTCAATGTTACTTCTTCATTTAGTCAGAATTAAAATTAATTATTTGGGATAATTTTAAAAGCCTTTCTCCAGATTTTGCTCTCTTCTGTCATTTACAATATTATGTAAAATTTCTTTAATGCATACTCTTAAAAAATAACTTATTTAATAAATACTGTCAAAAGAAAATCAATCCAAATAAATGAATACTCGTAGACATCAAAATTTTGTAGGACTCTACTATATGGGTTCTGTTTCAGTTAGGATTTCTTGGATGTTTACCCTAAACCGTAATTATATTCTTTTGATAAGATATCTCAAATACCCTATAAATATTTGGATATTAGATCAAAATAGGGTTCAAAGAGGTAAAAATCATCGTATTTTGAAAAATACGTCACTAACGACCCTCGAATTATAGAGAAATCTAAGATAAGGGGAGAAGAATCAAGGGAGGAATAGGTTTATATCCCACATTGTGTATGAATAAAATTATACTTTTTTTTATATTTTATTTGTGATTACAATTTATATTCTATCACTTTAAAATTTATTGCAAACAGTGTTATAATATTACATATAGATACATGTGCTTTTTTAATTACCAAACAAAAATTAAAGATGTTTACAAAGTAAAGTGAACCAATTCACTAGCGATTTCATTCATGATAATCCATCATTTTCTCCAACAGAAATTGAATAGGGACGTGAAAGTTTGGATAAAACAAGACTTAAGGATGAGAATGATATTTATTTAAGTTGATTTATTTTTTAAAATATTTACTGAATGAGTTTTTTTTTAATAATATGAAAAATTCTCTTATTATATAATTGGAAGTTGTCAGTGAAACAGGCAACTCACCCCGATCAATTATTTTAAGTTAAGTAAATACTGAAATTAGGATAAAATAAATTTTTTTTAAACTGGAAAAACAAAATTAAATACTCCCGTCCCATTTTATGTGGAATATCGTGATTATATTTGTGTCGAAAAAGAAGTACTACAAATATGCATATAAAAATTTAAAATCACTTAATTATTAAATTTAAAATTTAATCAATATTAATAATATTTGTTGGTTAATTTTACACTTAATGTGAAAATTTAATAACATTTAATTATATTATTAAAAAATAAATTCATGAATAAATATAAAGAAGAGAAAGCTAGTCAAATAATTAATTTATATTGATTTTGATTAGTTCAAAGAATGGTTACAAGAAAATCAAAATAAGAAAAGTAGGCATAATATCATAAACCCCAGGACAGGTGAGTGTTTTAATTCAAATATGAAGGGAGATTACTGAAATTATTCCTAATTATTTCTAAAATAATTATTTTATCTTTAAAGTAGAATAAAAATGATATTCTAATTCCAAAATAACTAATTTTGTCAAATTTATTTCATGATTTTACACCATCAACTAAATATGAGATAAATTCATCCTAAAATTAATTTCAAAATTAGTTATCTTTTATCCCTTGTACCAAATGATCTTTCAATATTAAATAACTAGATAAAATTAGTGTAGTCAAATTCGAGGTCTAAAGAAGCATTAATAAAGTTAAGTTAATAAAATACACTCCTAGTTAAAGCTTTTTCTGACCAAACGATATGAAATAGAGGGAGTGATAACTAGGAGACTAGGGCGATGAAGTAATCAAAATTATTAGCTACTGAGCACCCATTTGGACATGATTTGTAATTGGGTCAATTTGAAATTGTCACGCTCCAAGAGGGTATCCTGAACGTGGCTTGATCTCATCGTCACATCTGCTCAACAGCGGAAATAAGTGCTCAAGAAAAACAATCAATTTAGATAAATACTAGGTCTCTTTCAGTAACAAGTTTCCAAATGAATAAGGATTTGGAACATCAATAATAATCAACCAGCTCTACTCAACGAAGCGCATGTTGATGATCTCGAGTACTTGTCTCTACATCATGAAAAGATGCAGGCCAAAATGGACGTCAGTATGTGAAATGTACAAGTATATAAAATAGCTAAAAAGGGAAAGACATAATAAAAGATACTCAACTCAAACATCAACTCATCTCAGATATCAACTCAACTCGAATGATAAGGAACTCAATCATTATATTAGGATACCGTCATGGCCTATCTGGGAGTTTCTCTAATCGACAACCATCACCTATGAGTTGGTGATGATACAACGAAGCGATGCCATTGCCACATCCATCCAGTACCTTGCGGGGGTAAAGGACATCCCATCAATGGATCCACAATATAATAAAGAACATCAAGCCTTCTTTTTGGGACAATAGGGAAACATCTGATTTTAAGGTTCAATCCTCTCCTACGCTGGCTACGTAGTTATTGAGTTTGAGTTGTTGTTTACTTTACTCAATTCGGTGCTCAATACTCCTCCCAGGACTCAACATGCTCTTAAGACATCAATCATTTGGTTACTCACCTAACTAGTCTTATTGGACATTTGTGAACTCAATTCATCACATCAACCATCAACTCTTTGGTTAGGAACATTATCTTAGGATTAGCTCATGACTTTTAAGACTCTATGATCATCAAACTTCATCAACATCATCATCAGCACTCTTGCATTATGATCATAATCACAATCACATGCACATTTATGCCATCAAGGCTCTAGACTCATCCCCTAAATTCATTCTTGCAATTTCTAATAAACATAGAAATTCAAAATCATTTGTTCAAGAAACAAGTTTATAAAAATCATCAATTATACAGTATAAGCAAAATAGGTTAAACATTATAGAATTTTTCAAAGAATATGCAACCATGGGAACATCAATGTCATCATAACTCATCCTATCACAAACATGAGACACGTAGGAGAACAATCCCATACTTTAAGTTAGTTTTTCATACCTGGGATGAGATGGACAATCAATTAGCTAGATTTTCTGCTTCAATCGCTTGAATCCCTAGTTCTCTTCTCCTTTTCTTAGCCCTAGTTTCTTAGTAAGAGCATACAAAGGACTTAGAAATGGGTTTACGAACCCTTTTTTAGGCGAAAAATAATCTATATTGATCGTGGATTATATTTAGAAGAGCTGAGGAAAAGTCGGGAACGCCCCTTGAAAAATGAAAAATTTTGAACTTCGGTGGAACAGGTCAGTGAACCAAGTTCGCAACGCGGACCCGTCGTGCACCCGTTCATTTTTTTGAAATTTTTTTTGATCGATTTTCTAATCCTGTAGAAAATAAAGAGACCAAAATTAAGTGCAAGTTCGCGACACGGACATGTTGCGTACATTTCTGGAATTGTGTTAAAAATTATCTTTCGATCCGGTTGCTTTAAAAATCAACCAATATCATTTTTCCACACAATTTTCTGTATTGGTCGCATTTCTGGCCTCGGATTTGCCAAAAGAGTTTGGGAAGACACTTTTTCCCACCTAGTGGTATTTTGGTTATTTTACCAGGTGTAACATTATCTTTCCCTTGGAATCGTTCATCCTCGACTGAAGAGTGAGTAAAGATGGACTCGATGCACGAATAACAGTCAAGGCTCACTTAATCAATCACTCAACCAATCAAACTCTCTAGACAATTAAACATGATCTCTAGGATAGACAAGTCGATTCAAATCAAGAGTAAGGACATTACCTTCAACATTCTCATCACCAGGCACGAAAAATGCAGGTATTTAGCTTTCATGTCTTCCTCAGCTTCCCACGTGGCCTCCTCAACAAATGATTCCTCCACAAGATTTTGATTGAGGCTATCTCTTTGGTTCTTAATTTGCGAACCTGACAATCAAGAATCTGGACCAGAATCTTCTCATAAGACAAGCTATCCTTCACTCCAATACAATCAATAGGGATTATTAGTAAAGGATCCCCTAACACTTCTTCAGCATCGAGACATAAAAAATGGATGAATCGCGGCTAAGTCAGATTGGAAACTCCAATTCATAAGCAACCTTTCCAATTCTTCTCACAATCTGATAGGGACCAATATAACGAGGACTCAACTTTCCCCTCTTACCAAATCGCATGAGTGAAACCTTCAAGTACACCCAATCATTCACATCAAACTCTAAGTCTCTCTTTCTCACATCAGTGTAAGACTTCTGGCAGCTCTGTACAGTTTTCAACCTTTCTCTAATAACTTTCACCTTCTCCATAGACTTGTAAACAAGATTGGGTCCAGTCAACTCAGCTTCTCCAACATCAAATCACCCAATTGGTAATCTACATCTCCTCCCATACAAAGCTTTATACGGAGCCATTTGAATATTTGTTTGATAACTGTTGTTATATGTGAATTCGATTGGAGGTAAATGGTCATCCCAATTCCCTTAACACAAGCCCTCAACATATCCTCCAAGGTTTGAATGGTACGCTCTGTCTAGCCATCTGTCTGGGGATGAAAGGCAGTACTAAGATTCACCTTTTAACCCAATCCTTTCTAGAAAGATCTCCAAAATTGAAATGTGAATTAGGCTCATTTGTCTGAGATGAAAGAAAAGGGAACTCCATGTAACCTCACAATCTCGCGGATGTACTAGCATACTTTTCTGTAGTGTCAGTTGTCTTAACTGCTAAGAAGTGAGCTAATTTAGTCATTTTATTCAGAGCACCCATATCTAATTATGCTGCTTTCGGGACCTTGGCAAGACGGTAATAGAGTCCATATTGATCATCTCCCACTTCCATTCAGGAATCTCAAAATTTTGAGCCAATCTACATGGCCTTTGATGCTCAACTTTAACCTGTTGACAATTCGGACACTTGGAAATAAACTCAGCAATATCCTTCTTCATTCCATTCAACCAATAGATTTCCCTCAAGTCATGGTACATTTTGATAGAGTCAGGATGAATGAAAAATCCAGATATGTGGGTTTCAGCCATAATTCTATCTCAAACACCATCAATGTTTGGAACATACAATTTACTTTGGTATCTCAACACATCATCTTCCCCTTTGGAGAAAATCATCACTATCTGTTTATGGACAACTTCCTTCAGCGAAGTAGAACAGGATCTTGGTCTTGCTTTCATTTTACCTTTGCCACTAGAGATGAAGCAGACCCATATTGGACATTGACTTCTCCTCCATCATTATCTTTAAGTTGAACTCCCAATCAGGCCAATCTATGCACTTCCTTAGCCAACTCTTTCTTTTATTCCTCAACATGGGCAGTACTACCCATTGACAACCTGCTAAGAGCGTTACAACAATATTAGCTTTACCCAGGTGGTAAAGAATGCTCATGTCATAGTCCTTGAGCAACTCTAACTATCTCCTCTGCCTCAAGTTGAGTTCTTTCTGACTAAAGACGTACTGCAAGCTCCTGTGGTCAGTAAACACATCCACATGTACTCCATATAAGTAGTAGCGCCAAATCTTAAGTGCAAATACTACCACTGTCAACTCAAGATCATGAGTTGGATAGTTCCTCTCATGAACCTTTTTGAAAGGTCAAATAATCATCAAAATTTTAAAAACAATTACCTTTTGATGAGTTCCATCGGCCAAATCGATGGTCTAGGGGTCTCATCACCGAACCATTCGGCGGTACGCCAAATAAAAATTTAGACCGCCTAATTTTATAGTTTTTGAAGGTTTTTTGAACAATTCAACTGGCGGTCAAATTGACTGTCACCTAATTTTATAGCACAAACATGTCTCAGTAAAATAGTCATAACTTTTTACTTCAAACTCTGATTAAGGCAAATTGAATGCATTGAAAAAAATAACTCAAAGTTCTTTAATTTAATTGTTTATCGGTCACCTAACTCATTATGTGCCGATAGATATGGCCATTTGAAGTTGACTCTTCGATGAACTCATACTGAAACTTAGCCGATCGAAATGTTTTGAACTTGGGTGTCCCTTATGACCTGAAATCACATACAATACAATTAAATTACTTAGGATAAGAGCTTATCATAAATTCAAAACTCGAAGTTATTGGATCACCTAACTTCATAGAATCTCACATCAAAACTCAATCGGTAAGGAAGGTTTTATCTCAACTTTGCGTTAAGGGATTCTTGTGACCTTAAGTCATCTCAAATCTATCACTTCCCTATAAAATAGACTTTAACACCTATATTCAAGGTTAGAAATACTCAGTATGATCACATACGCATAAAAAAAAATTCGGGTCTTAGCTAGAAACTTTCAAGGTGTTACAATAGACTTGGACAATAGATTTACTAAAACATGAAATAAACTATGGGTAGTTTACGCATGAAATAAACTACATGTTGTTATAATAATTTTGCATTAAACTTAACTATATAAAATATCTCAACGAAAAGTTGATATGAAATATTTGATCATAATTCATATTACAACGTCAAAGACTATTAGTGGATCAAACACATACAAAATTTGACAACTTTAATTTATTGCAATCATATTAAACTAGCAAGAAAGATAAGTGTTACCTCTTATGAAAATAATTTACAAAGAGTAGACTACACTAGGAAGCATGAGCTCGTACCGCGAAGGCAAACCTCGAACCCAATTTTTATTTTTCTCTAGTTGTGTGAGTGTGTTTTAGTTCAATTTTTAGTGTGTTTTGTGTATTACTGGAAAGAAAAATAATGTTTATCTTTTCTTCTGGTCTTGTCTTTTTTTTGTTGTGAGTGTAATGGTGGGCAGATCTTTTTTTTAGTTGTTTGTATGTGTGCGCTAAAGTGGAGAGAAAACAAGAAAAGATGAGCATGTTCCTTTTTTTTCGTGTGTTTTTTTCTTTTATTGTGTGTGTTTATAGTGTATGTGAGGAAGAGTGGAGTGTCATGAGTTGGGTTAGTGGGAGTAGTAAGGTAAGCTAATGTAAACGAGTGGGGTAGTGGGGATAGGGTAGTTTAGGAGTGAAAAATTATTATATATTTTTTATATCTTTTTTGGATTTTGTTTTAATTTGAAAGAAAAATAAAATATAAAAATTAGGAGACTATTTTAAATTAATAAACATAGAAAAGTTAATTAGCTAAACTAAAATATTTATCTATACTACATTAAAATTGTGAAAACTCTTGGAAATATTGTTTGAACTTTTTGCTCTTCATTAAAAGATTCTGCTTTAGACAAAATCGTTTTTTTACCATTTATCTTAAATTATTTTTATTTTTAATATTTAAGACTCTAAAAATTAAATAAATATTCTTATTAAATCCTTTCTAATTTGAATCGGATAAGAATTCCTAATATGTAGGAATTTTAAATTAAGTAGGATTTTACTTATTTTAAAATTAATTAGAATACTTATTAGATCTAGGTAAGAAATCTTACTTGTTTTTGGATCAATCCAATGCCCAAAAAGGGAGCCGCTACACAAATTTAATTATTAGAGTGTCCTTCTAAACAGACTCTAAAGAAAAAATATAATAATTTTTAATAATTAAAAGTCCATGTTTTGAAAATTTTATATTAATTATATATCCCTAAAGTTTTGATTTTCTTCTCATGTAGGAGTCCCTATTTGCTTTTTGCTGTGACTATGCGATGGACTTTTTGTTATAAAATTAGTAATATTATTAGTATTCCAATTTCTATAAGTTGAGGAGTCTTTTGTACTAATAAATTAGACTTAGATGGTTTAACTATTTCAAGTTTAGGATTCTTTTTATTAGGGAGTTTTAAAGTTTGCTTGAATTCTTTTTTTCTATAAATTATAGAATAACACTTACTATGATCGTTGAATGATTTTATTTAGGGGGAGATTTTTCTGTCAAAATGTTTGTGTTTTTAATAGTAGTTTTTTGAATATGTAGATTACTTGACCAAGTTATATCAAATATTATGCTTTATTAATGTTTTTAATTACTAGCTTACGCATGACGCCATGCAGAATAATTAGGAGGAGCATGCTTATTATTTCAATATATTTCAGTTCCAACATTTTAGCAATCAATACTAGCTCATAACAAACTTATGCAATCAATATACTTTTCACTATTTTTCTTCCGTTTCTATATTATTATTTTAATTAATCCTTCATCAAAAGACTTTACCTTAGATAAAATCATCTTTACGCTATTTTCTTCAATTATTATACCAATATAATGAAATTACATCTTCACTATAATAAACATAACAAAAATTAAATGGAGAAGATTTTCTTATTGTGGTTAAGCTCCTATCTGGAGTATCTTTTTTCAACTAAAATTAGATTTGATAATAACCAAAGAACTTCAAAATAATAGGCAAAAAGATTTTTTTAAAAATCCGAAATTTCTTTTCTAACTAAAATAGACTTGATAAAAAAATCTTTTTTTTTTTAAATGAAAAAGGGTTTTAAACGCCCTCGAACTATTGATAATGGTACAAAAATACCCTGCATCCACCTATTAGGTCTAAAACGCCCCTGTCATCTACCTTTTGGTCCAAAAATGTCTTTCATTCACCTTTTTGGCTCACTTATACACACATGCAACACACGTACACTAAACTAGTAATTAAGAAAATACTAACACTACTAGATTATTTGTTAAGATCAAAATTAAAAGA
Source organism: Solanum rostratum (assembly GCA_029948455.1). NCBI lineage: Eukaryota > Viridiplantae > Streptophyta > Magnoliopsida > Solanales > Solanaceae > Solanum > Solanum rostratum. The sequence goes on from CM057053.1 coordinate 61,231,377, forward strand.
AATATATATATATATATATATATATATATTTGTAAATTTTCTTTTCTTTAAAACAAAACCTACACTAAAATGTGACTCTATTTTAGGTAGTATTTAAATATTTTAAAATAAACTTATTACTAGACTAAGATAAAAATAAAAATATACAATTTAGACCTAAAATAAATATTTAAATACTAAAAAAGTATTAAGACTTAGGTTTGGTAAGAAATTAGGTGTTCACAACTCTCACCCTTAACATACGAACGTTGTACAATTAAAATACTTCATAAAACATCCTTATTAAAGTGTTAAGAAGTCTTTAGTCATATTCCGAAAGTACAAGTTAATTCTAATGTCTAAAATAGACAGAACTGTACAACCTCCAGATGAGCGACTAGACTCGGTGCCAGCAAATCACAATCACTTTGAAAGAGAGACTTTTTGAGTGCAATTTCTTGTTAACAAGGAGCTAATTCTAATTATATTTTGTAAATTTTGAAAGAACAATATTTTGTAGCTGAAATATGACATATTTTATTTACATTTCTTTCTCCCTCATAATAGGCATGGCCCAATAGATATTAGGGAAAAGAAATTAAATACATAGATAGGAACTTTAAATTGTAGAATAAAGTCAAATAAAATTCTTGAACCTTAAGTTAAGGACTGTGTATTTATAAAACCTCAATTTTGATTATAAAATGAGTATACCTTATTAGTTGTAAACATATTTTCATCATCTTTTAATTAGCATGGGCACCTAAAATTTCATTGAGAAGGTCAAATTTATAAATACTAAAACCTAATTAATTATACATAAAATAAACTAATGCTAATTTTCATCACCATCATTAATATGTGATACATATATGGGGAGGATAATATTTTCTACTAGCTAACTTTTTACGGCTAGTTAAAATCTATATAAATGCTGGGATTTTTTAGTATTTTTTCAGTACTTTCTTTTCACAACGTATTGCTATTTTGAGGAGAAGAAATTATGGGTATAAAAGGCAAGTTGATTGCTTCAATAGAGATTAAATGTGGAGGACACTCGATTCATGATATTTTTCATACCAATACTCATCATATACCCAACATAAGCCCTAATAAAATCAAACATTTTGAAATTCATGAAGGTGAAATCATGAAAGTTGGTGCAGTGGTTGGCTGGAAATATAATCAGGGTAATACTCCCCCACCCCTCTCTTTCCAAATATGATTTTCTTGCATCACTTTTTCTATAGGGGTGTTTTGTATTATGAAAGTTATATTTCAAACAAATATGTTTGTGAAAAAACTATTTGATGATGTTTGGTTACCATAAATATATTCCAAGTAAAAACATTTTGCATCAAAAAAGAAAAAAATTAACTTCTTTGCACTTGTGGGTGGAAATTATTTCTTTGATTAAAACTATCTTAATTAACATTTAAATAAGACACTCTATGGTTTTTCTATTTTTATAATAAGTAATATAATATATGGTTTCTATATATAACTTTGACTCACTAATCAAACATCAGAGAATATTAAAAAATTATTCTAGTCATACTGTACTATACACAATATAATCAAACTTATAACCCATCCTACAAAACCCCATATTATTCATAAAGTGAATAATATAAATAAAGGAAAAAAAATAAATTAGAAGAAGATATTATTTGTAAATCTTTTATGTGGATTTGAATATATAAAGTGGATTAGAACCATTTAATCCTGATCATATTTGATCAAATTCATATTCGATCCAGTTAGACCATTTGCCACCTATAATTTAAACATTAGAATAGGAGTAACATCTCATGTATTTTTCAATTTTAATGATTATAGGTGGAGAAGAAAAAATTGTTAAGGAAGTGATTGAAGGCATTGACCATCAGAAAAAATCAATCACTTGGAAAGCAATTGAAGGAAATCTATTAGATTCATATAATTTCTTCACTGTAATCACATCCAGTGAACACAATTGGACTACATTGACGTTTATATACGAGAAGAAAGCTGAAGATACCCCAGAACCTTTTGATCTTTTAGGTTTATTTCTTGATTCAATCAAAGATATAGAAGCTCAACTTCTCAACATATAGAAAATAATGATCCAATGTGTGTGTGTGTGATATGAATATTTGATCAACTATCTTATATTTGAAGAATATATATTATGTATGCCAACCTCAAAATCATGTTATGTTAAAAGAATAAGCTTCCTTTTATGGAATATTTTCAATGACAAGGAATGTATGATATTATGAATTTTGCCAAGTCTGAAATCCTACCTAAACAATTACAACATAAATTTATTAGTTTGCAATTCTCATTCATTTTCAACTTCTTTTCTTTTTTATTTTTTGGTTTCTCTAATGGTAATATTGGGACTAACATCTACAACTGTTCCTTATTAAGTATTGATTTAGGGTGTGAAAGGTACGGAAGCAAATATTTATAAAATATTTTTTTTCATGGTTGATTGGATAAAATATTTTTTCAAAGAATATATATATATATATTATTTAAATTACTGAAAATTGACTTCCTTAACACTTGGTGCAAAATTATTTTTCGAATTGGAGACAAACTCCTCAAGTTTTGAGCTCATGAGTGTACATGTATTTGGTTTCTCTTATGGAAATGACTACAGAACATGCATGACTGAAAATTTTAAAATGCAGCAGTTAGAGATCTATACAGTAAAAGTTAAGGGTGTGCATTGATTGGTTTTATTTGATTTTATATATTAGGTTTTTGATTTTTAAATATGCTAAATAGATAATCGATTTTCAGTTTAACTAATAAAAAAAATTTTATAAATTAAATTTATGACTTCTTCAACTATTTGATGCGACAAGACAATATTATATCTATGCAGAATGCTCATAAAACAGGAAAAATAATAACTACACATGAAAAGAACTATACAAGTGCAAGTGTGCAACACAAAAAAAAAATAGTTTTTTTCTTCTTAACTAAGACATTGTAAAGTATGAATTGAAGGCTAAAGAGTAAAGGTAGCTATTAGGAAGGTAGTGATATTAATATTTAATATTTATACAGAAGCAAAGTAGTAAATTATTAGGGAATTTTCATAAATAGCCTAGGCTTGAAACTCAATATGGTCAAATAGTTATATTTTATATAATTGCACAATATAACCTCGGCTATGTGACCTGGAGGAAAGGAGAGAGACGAGCGAGATCAAGAGAGGGAGGAGAGAGGCGAATTGTATATGTATATTTGTCAAATTGTATGTGTATATCTGTCAAATAATTGTATATGTATAATTAATAAATATATATTTGTATATCTGGCAAGCTAGATTGGGAGAGGGAGGAGAGAGGCGAGCGAGATCGAGAGAGGGAGAAGAGAGGCGAGTGAGAGTAGAGAGAGGCGAATTATATATGTATATCTGTCGAATTGACTATATATATCTGTCAAAATAATTGTATATATCCAGCCGGTATACATTTGTAATTGTATATCTGCAAGAAATTGCAGAGAGAGGGGAGAGGCTAGAGAGAGGAAGAGAGGAGCGAGAAAATAGCAACAGAACCTTAACTATAGTTATAAATTATAATTTTTTTAAATTATAGTTGTATAATGTAAATACATATCATATGTTTGTCTAATTATGTTATTTTCCCTAAATTATTGCAGTTTTAATGGATTATTCATTTACCCAATAAATCATATTAAAAACCAAAACCAAATCAATAACCTGATAATTTTTTTATGAAATCATTAAAAATTCATTAATTCAATAATTTAATTATAATAAATTAATAATATTTTTTTTAATTTGATTTATTGATCAATTTAGTTTATACACATCCCAAATAAAAGTAAAGATATATATATATATATATATATATATATATATATATATATATATATATATATATATATATATATATATATATATATATAGCTAACTCTTTTTTAGAAAACCTTTTTGGAGCTCTTTTACTTTCTTTTTCTGAAGCCTTATACTTGTGATCATCACGAGGTTAGGCTTGAGCAGGGAATTAACAATTGTACCTCTTCATACGTAGTGGTCATGTCCCTGTACCAAGCTAGTAGTTAATTTTTGAGTTATGAAGAATTTTGAGCATTTGAGATTGTAGCCTTGTCTCCTTTCACATATAATACTTATGGGTGAGTTAATTTTCTTACCTAGTTGATGTTTATCTTTGAGTTTGAGTATTTGAGTATTCGATTCTTTGAGTTATTTTTGTGCCTTGGGTAAACCAATTGTATAGCTGTCATTTGAGGATGAATGATTCCAAGGAGGAGATATTGTATCACTCAAGCTATCCTAACTAAGGTCGGTCCAAAAAAAGAAAAAGTTGAAAAATATATTGTGGTGAATTCGATCTGCATCGTAGACCTGAATAGGACTTTTTGGTCATCGAAATTTAAATTTAAATTTTAAAATAGAAGAGTAAGCTATAAGTCTATAGTGCAAACTTATTCTGTCTTGGGCGAAACTACATATTAGGACCAAGTTCGTGTTGCAGACTTGATGAGGTAATTCTACCCGACATTGATTTTTAGGAAGGGCATTTCGATATATTTCTCACCCTTTCTAGACTTAACCCACGTTGATTAGAGACCTAACATTCATCCCATATCAGTACCTAACACTAGTTTTCCTTTAAAAAGATGCTTAAAATATTTTAGGAATGAAGATTTAAGAGAAAAAGAGAACCTAGAGTGCAAGAGATTCAAGTCAATTTTGTAATTTTCGCTTGCCCAACCTTCATTCAAGATATGTAAGGCTATTCATAGTGTTGGACTAAGTTTATCTTCATGCCCTACATCTAAATTCAGTTGGTAAAAGTTTAACCTAGAGTTTTAACCCAACTTTCTTGATTTTTTCAAATTGATCTTGATCTTTTCTATTGAATTATATGTAATTTTATTGAGATGGTGTTCTTTTATATGATTCTAGTCTTCGAATGGTTGTTCACGTTTATTTTCACATGAGCCCTAGTTGAGTTGAGTTAAAGAATTTTCATTGCTATATAATTTGCATGATTTTCATTTAAAGTAAAAATACTTCAAAGCTACAAGAAAAAGAAAAGTTTTATGGAAACTTAAGCGTTCCAAGTACATTACTTGATTTTGTAAAGAGAAAGGTTATTCCCAAAAGAAAGCATAACATATTAGTTTTTAGAAGAGAAGTTTAGTCAGTTATAATATCTTGCATAACGATTTATTATGCGTAGCTTTTAGAGTTTAAGTGAACTAAAGTACTATGCATTATTATTGAGAATGAGTTTTGAGGGAACTGGAATGGTTTCAAATGTATTATTTTAATAGTAAATAGCATGGCTATTTTTTTCAAAGAAATTATTGCTAGTTATGAGAAAATATTATCAGTTATGAGAAAGAATAATCAGTTTGTGAAATGAAAGTCCAATTTAAAGAAAGTATGTTGGCCTAAGGTTCTAAGTATTGGATTTTTAGTTTTCCCCTAGAGTGGGACACGTTTAAAGTTATTGAGCACAGTGCATGTTTTGGAAGAAGTATTGAGCACTGATTTAGATACGAGTTCAGATAACTCCAATCATATAAACAACATAACCATCATAGGATAGGATTATACTGCAATCTGGGCAACTCCTCACTTGCCTCTAAGAAGATCTATTAGATGGAAGTTAAATTCGTCCCTTTCTCTTGCAAGATATTAGATAGATCTGGCAATATGGGCAAGATGTTGTATCATCACAAGGGTCATAGCGATAGTTATCGATTAGAGAAACTCCAAAAAAAAGTATATTATTTTGGTATTTGACATTATTATCTCAGTTATGAAGATTTACAAGTTTTCATTATATTCATGTTTTACTTTCAGTCAAGTTACTTTTTTTAGCATTCCTTCTAATAAGAGTATTCAGTTCAGTTATTATTTTATTCAACTTTATTACATATCGTGTATTCCATATACTAATGCTATTTGACGTCACACCGTCCTATAATGTAGATTCAGGTACTCATGATAGCAGATGCTAAGTAAGACATCTTCCCATCTGCAGTTGGTGAGACCTCGAGCTCCTTGCTTTCAAACAACTCTAGTTAGTTTGTTCAGTTTATCTACTTCATGGTTAGATAGTCGTCGGTCTTGTTTTGAAACTTATGATAGTTTAGTGAAGGCTTCATGGATAGAGTTAGTGAGTTAGTTTAGTCTATTCATCTAGATATTTTTAAACATTATCACTATTTATATTAAGAGATATTTTAAGATTTTGTATAAAGTATGATTGTGATGCTTTGAGTTTTATTAAATGTTTCTAAAGGTTCACCTTGTAAAGCTTTTGCATGCATATTTAATTTTCCAGTTTAGTGTGTTAGCCAGACCACGGATTCGCTTGGAACCAGCAATAATTTTTGAGTGTCGGTCACGTCAAGAGTGTAGGCTCAAGGCATGACACTAATCTTCAATTTTTTGTTTAACAACTTTCCATTTCAGATATGTAAGGCTATTCATAGCATTGCATTGAGTTAATTTGTTCATGCGCCCCACATCTAAATTTCATCTCAATTCAGTATTGAGTTGAGTTTAATCCGAGTTTTTGAATTTCAATTGAGTTAATAATTCTTCTATTGGGACTTATATATTTATTCATTTAGATTATATTTATTCCTATCATCCATATTGTTGAACTTGTTGTTCATGTCTATTTTCTCGTGCCTAATTGAGTTGGTGATCATAATTTCGATATGCATTTTTTTGAGATGAGGTTTATGACTTTCATGCATTATGTTAAGTTAAGATTGACGATTATAGGTATTAACCGAAGCATAATTTTTAAACTAAGTGTTTGCATATTTTAAAGAGCTTTAAAAGAATTGAGTATTGAGTCTAAATGAGTTTGAACATAATAATAATTTTAGAAATGAGTTTTGATGAAATTGAGTTTGATGAAAGTCCAATGAGATGATTTAAATGTTTTACTTGATTGAGCATATGAACATCATTATTTTGGGAGTAGTATTGACCGTCGATTTGGATAAGAGTATTAATAATTCAAACCCCATAAACTGTCGATTTGGATAAGAGTATTAGTAACTCAAATCTCATAAACTACGTCGCCATCGTAGGATAGGGGGCATGTTGTTCTTGTCCCAAAAGAGGACTTTTACATTGGGTCCATTGACGTTGTGTCCTTTACTCTGACAAGGTATTGGACAGCTTTGGCAATGACAACAATATATTGTATCATCACTAGCTCATAGGTTATGACTGTCGGTTAGAAAAACTCCCTAAAAGTAAATATGTTATTTTATGAAGTTGCATATTTATATATGATTGTTGAAAGCATTGTTTTATTTTCAAACTTGCACATCATATTGAGTCGAGTTGAGCTTTGTCCTTATCATAGAGTATTCTCGAGTATTGTTTCCTTTTAGCTATTTTACATATATTCCACGTACTAATGTCATTCGACACTATATTATTTTGTGATGCAGATATAGGTGCTAGAGATCATCAACAAATACATTGTTGAAGATCTATTCCCTTCCAGATAGTGGTGAGACCTCCTTGCTTTTTGGAGGAAAAATATTTACTTCATTCGTTGCTTGAGTAGTTTCTTTTGATGTAACCATGAACTTGTCATCGGCATCTTCTTGATAGACGGTAGAGGATTCATAGACATAAATTGAGCAGATTGAAGTTTCTTTTTGCAAACCTATTTGGTATGAGATTGAGTTGGCTTTTAAGTATTTATTTATTTTTTCTAAATTGGTCATCATCGAGTATCAACTGGTTTGCTCACTTGAATGTCTCTTATTTATTAATTTGAGTCTTCCACTGATTGAATGAGTGAGAGGAGTCAAATGATTCGCCTGGGAATCAACAATGATTTTTGATTGCCTGCAATGCATAGAATATTCTCTTGGAGCGTGACAAGAATGATATTGAGAGAGAGTAAAAGTTGACTTTATTATAGGAGATGAAGTATAATATAAGATTTATTATAAGAAAACAATATATACGGAGTAGTATTTATGATAAAAAAAATTAAACTATAATTGTATTCTATAAATATATGTAGCATAACATTTCTCTCTCCATCATAATAGGCATGGCACAATAGATATTAAGAAAAGAAATCAAACAAATAGATATGAATTTTAAATGAGAGAAGAAAGTCACATAAACATTCTTGCTTTAAACTGGCCTAGAAAGTCAACTAAAAATTTTAATCCTTAAATTAAGGACCTGTATTTATAAACCACAAGTTTGATTATAAAATAAGTATACCTTATTAGTTGTAAGCATGATTCTATCATCAAACCTAAAATTCCATTGAGAAAGTCAATCTTTACCTCACCAAAACTTAATTATACATAAAATAAACTAATGTTAATTTACATCACCATCATCAATATGTAATATAGATATGTGGTGGATAATATTTTCTACTAGCTAGCTAGCCTTTGAAGGCTAACTAAAATCTATATAAAGGTCAGAATTTCTGAACATTTTCTCAGCACTTTCTTTCACAACATATTGCTATTCTAAGGAGAAGAAATTATGGGTATGAAAGCAAAGTTAATTGCTTCAATAGAGGTTAAATGTGAAGGACACTCGATCTATGATATTCTTCTTACTAATACTCATCATATACCCGACATAAGCCCTAGTAAGATCAATCATTTTGAGATTCATGAAGATGAAATTATGAAGATTGGTTCAGTTGTTAGCTGGAAATATAACCATGGTAATTACCCAACCCCAGCCCTTTTTTTTCAATATGATTTTTTTGCATAAGTTTTTTACAGGGGTACTTTGTATTATGGAAGTTATTTTTCAAACAAATATTTTCGTGCAAAAGCTATTTGATGATGTTTGGTTACCATAAATATATTCCAAGTAAATACATTTTGAATCAAAAAAGAATAAAATAATAACTTCTTTGCACTTATGTGTTGAAGTTATTTCTTCAATTAAAACTGTCAACTTTTAATTAAGATACTCTATGATTTATTAATATAACTGGTATATAATAATATATGATTAATATATCTTTAACACACTAATCAAACATCAGAGATTATTTCCAAACGTTTTGCAAAAAATAAATCATGAAAATATTATTTTAGGTATACTAAACACAATATAATCAAACTTATAGCCCATCCTACAAATTCCCATATTATTCATAATGTGACAAATATAAATAAAAAATGAGATAAACAAAATAAATTAGAAGAATATAATATAATATCTCATGTATTTTTCAATTTTAATGATTATAGGTGGAGAAGAAAAAATTGTTAAGGAAATGATTGAAGCCATTGACCATCAGAAAAAATCAATCACTTGGAAAGCAATTGAAGGAAATCTATTAGATTCATATAATTCCTTCACTACAATCACATCCATTGAACACAATTGGATTACATTAACGTTGGTGTACGAGAAGAAAACTGAAGATACCCCAGAGCCTCTTGATCTTTTAGGTTTTTTTCTTGATTCAATCAAAGATATAGAAGCTCACCTTCTCAACATATAGAAAATAATGATCCAATGTGTGCGTGTGTGATATGAATATTTGATCAGCTTATATTTTATATTTGAAGAATATATATATTATGTATGCCAACCTCAAAATTATGTTATATTATAAGAATAAGCTTCCTTTTATGGATCAGTGTACTTTCAATGACAAGGAATGGATGATATTATGAATTTTGCATGTCTCAAACCCTATCTAAACATATATTTATTAGTATGCTATTCTCATGGGGGTTTCTCTAATGGAAAAAGATCTATTCTTTGAAAAAAAGATCTCACCATCTCAAGTGTCCATTTCTAAGCTCAAAGGAAAATCAGAAACTAGAGAAGAGGGGGAAGATTTTTATAGAGTCTCAGACTTTTGTCTTACACTTGTAAGTCTGTCTATACATGTGAGGCTTCATCCACTCTAGAAATATCTTCCTAACTACTCTAACTGTCACCTGTCATTGACCAGCTAAGGAACTAGTAACAGACTAATCTAACTGATTAGAATTCTAACTAACTGATTTGAAATAAGATGCAACAAAACAGTGTTGTGTATTTCAGTACTCCCCCTCAAGCTGAAGAATGCATTATGTTGAGCACACCAAGCTTGTTTAACAGATGTAAGTGTTGAATATGACTCAACCTCTTTGTTAACAGATCAGCCACTTGTTGTTATGTAGGTACATAAGCTATTTGAATCACACCAGTCTTGATTTTGTCTCTAATAAAATAGCAGTCAATTTCAATTTGTCTGGTCCTCTCATGAAATATTGAATTTTCTGCCAATTAGATGGTAGACTTGAGGTCATTGAACAAGCTAAGCAACAAGGCTATTCTGCTTCAACTAAAGCCATGCTTCTATATTCAGCTTCAGCTAAACTTCTAAACACAGTTTGTTGTCTTTTGGACTTCCATGATACTAGTGATTCTCCAAACTTCACCATATTACCAGTAACAGATCTCCTTGTGTTAGCGCATGCAGCCCGATCTGAGTCACACCAACAGGTCAATGTTATGGCAGCCTACGCCTACAACCAAATACCCTGACCAACTGTCCATTTTAGATACCTCACCACTCTGGTAGATGCTTCCCAATGAGGCTTTTTAGGATGTTGCATAAATCCTAAGTGACTAGACTGCAAAACTGATACCAGGTCTGGTAATGGTAGCATACATTAGTTTACCTATCAATCTCTGATAAGTTGAGATGTCTGTTAAGGCATCATATTTGTGGAGACCAGTGGCTTGATCAAATTCTATGGAAGTCAGTCTCAAGTTAGAGTATAATAAAATGGTTATTGGCTTAGCACCACGGAGGCTTGTGTCAAAGATAAGCTCTAATATATCCTTTCTTTGATTTAGGATGATCCCTGCATTGGATTTCAATACCTCAATTCCCAAAAAGATCTAAGATCTCCCAAGTCTTTAAGTTTAAATTGCTAGTGCATTACTTGTTTGGCCTCTTTAATCAGTGTTTCATTGTTCCCAATGATGAGTAAATTTTCAACATAGACTAAGATAAGAACCATTCCTACTGGTTTCTTCAAGATGAACAAGAAGTAATCATATGCACCTTGAGCGAAGCTTGCATTCAAAAGAACGAAGCCTGCTTGAGTCCCTACAAGGACTTAAGTAATTTGCATACTTTGTTTGTTCCCTAGTATCTAGATCCTTCAGGCATTTTCATGTATACTTCCTCATCTAAATCTCCTTTTAAGAAGGCATTATGCACATTCATTTGATATAGATCCTAACCCTTTGATGTTGCTAAGGCAATGACACATCTAATTGTAACTATTTTAGCGGAAGGGAGAATGTGTCATGATAGTCCAGCCCTTCTTGTTGACTGTAGCCTTGGGAAACTAGTGTAGTTTTGAATCTCTCCACTTTATCATTGGCTTGGTGAGAAAATGCTTGGGTGACCCTAATTTCATTGTTTCACTGAAAGATGTGTCTATTGAAGAAGATTTGACTTATTATTGCTTCCCTAGCACATGCAAGTCTACGTGGTCAACTCAAGTAATACAGTGACTCTTTTTAGAAGCCGAATGTCGAACTCAAAGGACTTATCAATTAATTATTTACTAAGTTATATTAATTCTAGTTATTTATTTAAGCGGTGAACAATCAACTAAAAGAAGAGATATATTTACACAATCAATGAATGAATCAATCTAAGATTATGGTTTAGCTAATAATCATGTTTAGCATCAATTTTATTAAGTTATTTGATTATCTAGTTGCTGATTCACAAGGTTTAATTCACCTAAATAGGATTGCACACTCTACCGGCTTATTCTCATTGAGAGCGTAACTACGTCGTTGAGCGGGGATAGGCATGATTACTAAGAATGCATTAAAGTTATCTTCCTGTATTTGAACCAAGTGAGGTGGATAGGTAGGTGTCACAAGTCTCCCATACATGAATCATCCTAGTTTCCTAGAACAAACAAGCTCCCTATGCCTTGAGTTCTATCTACTGCAACATCTCTCGAATCTAGAGTAGACAACAGATTTATTCTACGGTTGGCGAGACTATGAGATGTAGATAAAAGGAATATGGGAACAATGTATATGATAAACAAATATTTCGAATCAATAATAACTAAACAATCATCTTTTTTAGCTACCATAATCTTAGAACGAGAAGTTTAAATCCACATAGACATGGAGAAATTACCACAAATCTTTCAAAGGTAAATATAAAAATCAATAACAATGGAGAAGAAAAGATAAAACTAAAATTATCCGGCCTCCATGGTGGCTTCTATTTCTCTCTAGGTCAAAAGTTGTGTAAAACCTAATTTTATGAAATATTTATAGATGTACGAAAAAATCCCAAATAAAATAATTGAATCCAAAATAAATTGGAAAACCCAAATCGGGAAGGAAACTTGATCCCTGAGTTGTTGTGGCCGCCTTCAACAATTGTTACTGTCCACGTGTTAGCCTCCACGTGGTAGCCTCTTCAAATTGCAATTGACTTGCAATTTTGCTAGCTTGCCGTATACTTGTATAATAATATATATATTATTATATTCAATTTGATCCATTAAGTTGTCTGCTTGATTTTCTTTCTATAATCTTTCCTTTTTAATTCGTTTGAGCTCCAAATCTCTTTATTTTTTGCACCAAATTAATCCTACAAATAAAATACATAATCTAGCATAATCCATAAAATTTATGCTCAAAATGGATAAATAAAAGTATTAAATATGAGGTAAATAATGACTAAAAATATGTATTTTTGGCTTATCATCACTTACAAAGAAGTACCGATTGAGATTTTGGACCAGCGAGTGAAAAAGTTTAGAAATAAAGAGGTTGTATCCGTCAAAGTGCTATGAAGGAATCAACAAGTTGAAAGTGCTACTTGGAAGGCCGAGGCGGACATGATGAAATGATACTCTTACCTCTTTCCTTCTATTCAAGCCTCAGGTACTTAACACGATCTATTCTTTCAAACTTCTCGCGAATGCATTTATCTTGTTAAGTTGCATCCATGCATGATCATGAAACTGTTCTAAATGTTATTTGATACATAAGTTTGATGATTTTACGAAAATGACGATTAAGTTGCATTTTTGCATATACATTATGATGATGGTTGTGTTCCTACTCGATCTATTCAAGCATAATTCTGTCCTGTTCGAGGATGAATGATCCCAAGGGGGAGACATTATAACACCCCTTATGTTTATAGGCTTGAAAAATTGAAAGACAAGAAGTTTGTTGATGGTTGGACCCTATGAGTCACCTATGGCCCGTAGAAGCAACCACGGGTCATAGGTGATCTTGAGGACAGTGCCCAGGGAAAATGAAAAATTGAGGAATTTCTGGGAGTTAACTTACGTGATACCAGATGGACCATATAAGGAACCACGCACGGCCCGTCTACAGGTCTCAACTTACGGAAAGATTTACGACCCGTAAGTAAAACAACGGGTCATACTGCATGTTGGTGACTTAGAAGCTGCAGTTCTAGCAGCTCAACTTTTGTAGCACTCAGTTTCATGAAGCAAGGTACGAACCGTAGGTGCATCCACGACCCATAGAAGGAGTTTCGTGGACAACTCCGACAATTTTTAATGAAGGGTATTTTTGATCTTTCCATTTCATCTAAGCCCTAAACTACATCATTTTGGCTAACTAACTGACTTAACCGATCTAATCTCTATAAAATCCTATTCTTAATTCATTCAAAGCTTTTAATTCTCAAAATTTTCTCAAGGTTTCTCAATATCTTTCTCTCTAAGTCAAGGGTTCCCTTGAAGCTAAAGCTTGAATGTGTGATTAAATATTTCCAGATTTTCTTCTCCAATTCTAAGGATTCTACTTGAGGCATGTAGGGCTTTATTCATGGATTAGCTTCATCCATGAAGCCCAATCCAAAACCTCCTTTTTATCAAAGTTTCATGATGATTTCTTATGGCTTTTAAGATATGTTTCCTAATGTGTGGATTATGATTCCTATATAATGATTATGACTAATTATGCATGAATTATGATGAATTTCATGATGTATATGATTTTCAAGCAAAAGTGTGTGTTTTCAAAGTATGCATGATTAAGTCTTAATGATTTGATGTGGGTTAATGACCTAATTTGATTTCAGTTGCATATTTTTTCTATGAATCCCACTCAATTGCATGATTTTGACTCAAATGTCCATGAGCCCACACATAGCTCTAGTCTCCTACGATGAAGTTATGGAATTTCATGATTATGAACTTAAGTATGAAAAAGCATGTTTTAAATGATGATGAGATTATGACACTGATGATGTTATGAAATCTATAATGATGCTATAATAAAAAGGGTGATGAAAATCCAAATTATTATGATTATGTTAAGGTGAGAATGTCTACCCACACTATGATGAAAGAAAAGTAGATGGACTATTCTTGTGACATGACGTTTTCATGAAAGTTATGATGATTATTTATATATTATGAAAGTATGACTTTAACAAAATATGAATTATGTTGAAAGCTATGTATATGCATGATTTATATATTCCGTGGGATATGACTTAGCACCGAATGAGATTTGGGGTGGGGACTCGACTAAGGGGTCCTTAATGTAAAGCTTACCTCTCTCATAACTACGTGTCACCGTAGGGATGATGATTATATGCCTATATGGTATTATGTTAGTGGATCCACATAAGTAAAATATATGCCAAAATGGGAAGGTTCCCGTAAGGTTTTATGTTAAAGCACATGTCGAAATGGGAAGGCTCTGGTAAGGTAAGGTATAGTCTATCCTGGCAAAGCAGGCTACTCTTTTACTCGGTATAGAGGCAACATCGGGATTCCATGTAATAGTCTGCATGGTCTTATATGTTCGTTATAGTCTTATTCCCATATATGTAATGTAAAGTTATGAATGGATTTGATGATGCTTCTTCTCATGATTTTAAACTTGCATGCTCATACATATTGTGTCCTTATCCTCTTGATTATGCATATTGATATTATTGTGATGTCCTTTGATTCATGGCATACCTACATCCTTAGTACATTCCATGTGCTAACGCATACTTTTTTGCCTACATGATCTAACCATGTAGGGACGGACGACGAGGTGACTATTTGTGGCTAGACTCGAATCTTGAGCTTGAAGGCTTGTTGGTGAGTTCTCGTGCTTTGGAACAAGTCATATGATGTTTTCTTTTATGTTGAGAATTTATCATTTTCATTCTTTTAATGTATATCTTAAGGGTGAGGTATGTGCTAGTCCCTCGCAAGATCTATGACGTAGAGGCATGAATTGGACCTTATGGATTGATGTATCCTGCCTTATGGGAATTATAACTTTTTTTTAATAAACTTATGCTTGCTTATTCTCTTATGTATATTTATTTTACCTTATGAATGCTTATGATATGAACATAAGGCTTGGATGGGATGCCTTCGGGTGTCACATTCGTCCTTTCACGGCTAGGCCCTAGGTCCGAGTTGTGACATCACTCAACCACATACCGTCGAACTACATACTTGCAATTAAAAAAGTCCTAGGACAATATAATATACATGAACAGGTATACACGTCTCATAGCATAGTATATCAAAGTATATAACAAGTCAAATAGTATGATAAATCTCCAATAATAATAGCATTATCAACTTATTCACAATTTCACACGTATTTCATATAATAATATCAAGATAGAATGATATGAGATGAAGTGTATGTCATGGTATGAAAATAATGCGATGCAATATCACATAATCAAGAACCATGTCTGTCGTACAATGCATATCTGATGATCGTGTCAGAACGGAACCCATGGGGGCCTCACATGGACCATATATCTGCCAGAACTATTTCCCTTCGGCATTTACTTTTATATCTAGCCGGAACCATTTTCCTTCGATTTTTCATTTCTTTTCTTTTTCTCTAGCCGAAACCATTTCTCTTCAACTTTTCATTTCTTTTCTTTCTTTTCTTTTTTTTCTAGCTGGATTCATTTCCCTTTGGATTTTCATCATCAATGGATCATCAAGCAAGCACATAATAATAGCACAACAGTCATGTTCATGAATATAGGATATGCAAGATGTCTATATGAATCATGTATTTCAACAATCGAAACCGAGTAATTCACAAGTGCATAAGTATTCACAATAAAATATCAACATAATCACAATCTCAATGTTAATGTCAAATAATTCACAAGTCAAGATTTTTAACATACGAGCAATTACTCAATCCAAAATCTCATTATCAAAGCCTATGATGATATAATTCTACCCCAAACACTTAATTCCATACACATAGAGCATGCAAGGTTCAATCATATTTAACAAAAGATTAGAAGTCCACTTGCCGTAGAAAAAGTCTCAAATCAAGTCAAATCCAAAGCTTTCCCCTTCCTATGATATTCCGAATCACCAAAATCTATTCAAATATAGCATCACAATCACATAACGAATCTAATGACACTAAAATCAATCAATTCGGATGAAAAGGGTAAAATTGTCAAAAATTCCATGCCGGAAAAAGTAATCAAAATCAGAAAATTAATACATTAAAACGTTTCCCAAGTGATAGGGAGTTCAATGTTGAAATCATTTCGAAAATAAAGTTAAAATGAGGTGAAAATCATCAAGCTAGTATTATGAATCAAAGTCTGAAAAATCCCCAAATTCTCCAATTAAAAACCCCAAATTATAAGTTAAAAACACGATTTAATCAATGGAAATTGAAGAAATAGGTTAGAAAATAGTTACCTAATAGATTTGCCTTAAAAACAAAGCTTCAAATGTTGAAAATGGTGGAATATAATAAACCCGTCACTTTAAAGCTTCACATTGGTTCAAACACATTTGTGCTCTGTGAACGTGGAAGCCAGGAAGAACCAGTGCTCTGCGAACGCGAAGGGTCACACTCGCGTGTACTCCACGAATGCGGAGGTCTGAGCGCGTACACTCCGCAAATGCAAACCTACAATCGCGAACACGGCAAACAAAGTCATTGCACCAGATACAGCTCACACCAGCAATACATAACACAGACAAAATCATGAAAAGGACCCTCGAGATTTGTATGGAACCCTATGAATATAAACCTCTACCAGAAATGATGTTCTGGGCTCGATATAATCGTCAGAATTCGAATTCGGGACCTCTTTTCCGCAGAACCCAAGAAAGATCGTTTAAACTAGTTTAGGACTCAAATACTCAAAATAATCTCAAAAACTCTAAAAATTACAAGTAAGCCTTTTGTAGTGTTAGTTTCACCACCTGAAACCACTGGAACTGACAAAATTTCGATTTAAGTTTTTAAACTCCGAATATTGACTAAAGTCAAACTATGAACCAAAAATCAACTGAAAATGCAATTTTGGATCCAAAATCTTCGTTTTGACTCCGAATTCAGTTCTGCAAGGTCTCCTAGATCAAATTCTGTATTTCGGAGTTGATGGAATTGACAAAATTAAATTCCGCCACTAGAAACTCAAAATGACCAGAAACTCGAAATTTTCAACTTTAAGCCTTTAAAAACTCTTTCTTTAGCAAACACTCCAACTTTTTACAAGATTTTCATAATTCAACTTTTAGACACAATCAAAAATTATCCAAGGCAATTTTCGAAAAGGTAAATCGATAATTTTTTTTAAAATGCCAAAATGTCCTTCGAGGTCGTTACACTTTATGAGTCAATTACATCTCAATAAAATTAAGAAAATACAATGGAAAGAATAAAAACGGTATAGATAATAGGTAATTATACTTTTTAACTTTGCTTCAGTTAATATATATGTCCTCCAATTTTAGAAGTACATAGGTAGCGATTTATATGCTATAATAGAATTGAATAAAGAAATACAGGAGTATTTTCAATAAAAAGCTTTTAAATTAAAATCACATATCTAAGCATAATAAGACAGGACTTAAATAAAATAAAGATTACAATTTGAGAATTCTTACGACATAAGAATACTTTTCTATAATCTAATTTATGCAGTACCATTTAAATTTTAAAAATCATGTCCTTAATTATACGAAGTTTTAAAAATATACTTTCACTTTTTTGCTTTTATTGTTGTTAAACCTACACCACCCTCTCGTAGGGATGATAATAGGGCGAGTGCAAGGTGGGTGCGGGGTGGATTGAGCTTAATCTGCATATTTTTTAAAATCTCCTGCTCCGCATGATGACTTTTTTCATTTTCAATCCGTCCCGCCCCGCCCCACATAGACCCACCCCGTTTAAATTTTAAAGTGCTTTTATTTTTTTTATTGAATTTAGTTTTTTCGGCTAATTAACGGGTCAAAAACTAATTAACTATTTTTAGTTGACATTCTAACAATTGTTTCTTAATCGTTACTTAAAAGTTTCTAAATAGTATTTTAACAACTAACAATTTACCGTGCATGTCTAGTTTAAAATTTAGAAAAAAAAATAAAATTAAAGTCAATATTTCATATTAAAAGTTTATATCTTTGATTTTTACTAATTACAAAAATTTAATTTCTTAGAATTCTTATTTGAATTTTTAAACCCACAACCTGTCCCGTCCCCGCTCCTGCCCCCGCCCCCGCCCCCACCCTGCATTAGTTTTAAAAATAGCTACTTCAATCCACTCCGTACCTGCATAGCTCTAAACTCACCCTGCCCCGTTGCGCCCCACCCTGTTACCATCCCTACCATCTAGCCCTTTTCATTCGACTCCCCAGTCCCCACCCACCCCAAAAATAATCTCAATCCCCTGAGTATCTTTTGGATTTCTTTTTTAAAAAAATTGAGATCAAATATTTATGTTAGCTTGATTAAAAAGGAAAGAGTAGGAATTGATTAATGTGAAGGATGATGATTGATATTCGAAAAATTAAAAAGCTCCATCAATAAGTTTGAGAAAATTTGGAAAACAATATCGAGTTTTATAAATTTACGAAATTAGTTTTAAATTTTGATAAGGGTTTGTTAAGTTTGTATTTGTGAACTTGTAGAAAATTCAAGTCAATGGGGAAGCATTTATCTATTTGGTGTGAACTTGATACATCAAAATTTATAGAAGCCAAATACAAAGACGTCTCAAATGGCAAAATTATTTCATCGTCTAAAAAAACACGTGCCCCAAAAAGTAAAATTTCACATTTTGAACATTAGAATAACAAATTCTAGAAAATACTACACTATTCATAATGCATAATTTAATTTATTTTTTTTCAAAAACTTATATTGAATAAAAAATTTTATCTTTAATTTATCTTGAGTGAATAAGGTCCGAATATCAAAAGATACTTTAATTCATAAGTTTCACTAAATAAGCATCAATAGTAAAAATTATTCCTAACAACTATCAAATATGAGGACAAAAATTAAAGATTATCAAATGAAAAAAATAAAATTAAAAATATCAAACTTGGATAAATATGAAAAACAATGTGAAAATAAGAGAATTTGCACAAAAATTCCAAATATATAGGAACTTTTAGTCCATAGTTACTATTTTGTGCAATTAACATTTAAATGAACACCTCCTTAGAAAATACTTTCATTTTAGATATCTTTATTAAATTAAATTTTATTAATGAAATTACCAAGTATATTATTAAAAAATCTTTTTATTATTTAAAATATATAAATAAAATATCTATTTTTTTAAAATAACATCGTCAAGTAAAATGAGAGGGAGATAAGATTTTCTAATTGACAAGGGAAAAAAATTCATGAGAAAAAAAAAATTGCTGAAAAGTCCAATCATAAACATAATATTCCACTATATTGTTGACTACCTTTTTAATTCAAAATTTGTATACTCTGTTCTTGCTTTTTAATGTTTAAATTAACTAATAATAATTAATAAATAAAAATATAAATTTACATTTTCTACTTTGCCGGTAACGTTTCGGGTCTCCATAGAAAATCCGGTGACCCGAAACCAAGATCCGAATGATCGAACAATCCATCTAGCTCTACGTATTCCCCCACACCAGCGTTATAATCCACCAAATCAGCCATTCCCAATTCGAACGAATCGTAATTCGGAATTCTCTCTTCCAATTCCCATAACTCACTTCGGATCAACTCAATCTCCGATTCACTTTCCACCCTCGTCGACGCCGGAGGAAGTCCAAGCTCATCATCCGACGCCTCCAGAAGATAACCTAACTCCGGCTGAGATTCATCGGTATCCGCCGTCAAATCCACCATTTCCGTCTCCTTCTCCGTTCCCTTCGCCGTGATTTCTTCCTCGAAGCTCTTCATGAACGAATCGAAATAGTGACTCGTGGTGCAAAACTCGGAGTCATCGTCGCCGTCGAGATCGTCTAAGAGGTTCTCCCTGAGTTTCTTCACCTCCGGTGAGTTATATTCTGACTCGTCCGAGTCAACTCGGACTCGCTTTTTCCTATTCATGTTTTCCATAGAGATTGTAGAATGCGTGTAGTACACGTGCTTTGTTTGGAAACTGAATAACTTGGGTGAGGAGAGAGGGAAGAGAAGGATTGGTTTTTATAGTGGAGACAAGGAAGAGAGAGAAAGTCGAGTAATGATGTGACGTCGGCGCGTGGGTGGTGGGATTTATCTTGTGGGGAGCAATAATGGTTGTCTCTAGATTTTTCTTGTTTTTTTTTTTCTGAAAAAATAATTTATTTAATATAGAAAACGTTATGTTTAAACGTGTTGGTTGTGTGTTTTTGAAGATTAATTTTTTTTTCAAAAGTGGTGGGGTGTGGGATTTGAGACTATATAATTAAAAAAATAAAATAATATCCGTGATTAGCTGGTTTTGATTTCAGACTTGGAGTACGGAATGTGTCGTAGGGGTCTACCTGGATTAGTAAAATTAAGAGTCGAGACATCGTCTCAGTTAGATTCTTTGACTTAGCTTAATGCCTAAGAAATAAAAAGTAAGAATTTTGAAATTTGTAGTTTAAAATTATTTTTTAGATATTTGTATAGTTGAAAATTATTTTATTAAGGATAAAAAGTAAATTTTTAAAATAATTTTTTTTTATTTGAATAAGGTGACATTTTTTTTGGGACGGATCAAAAGATAAAGGTGACACATAAAATGAGATGAAAAGAGTATAATTTATGGCTCGAAAGATGGTCCTTTGGTGTGAGATTTAATTTTATATGAGGTATACAATTTTAGAATTAAATATGAAATTATTATATTTTATATCTGATTGGAAATATTAGATAATTATTGAATTATTTATTTTGTTATTTATATTTTAGTGATGAAAAAAATTGTCTTTTTACGTAGTGAAATAATTAATATTTATACAATAATCTTGAGATAGTTTATTCCAGTAAATAATCCTAAAAATTGTAAGTTAGAATTTCTATTTAAGGTTTTTTATTATTATTATTTTAATTTTTAAAGTGAATGTCAAAAATATTTTTTATTTTCTTTAAATACTACTCCTACAAAATTTCTTTTAAATTAGTTTGGCTTAAAAACGCCTGGAATAAATGAATCCAAACAAGCTCTAAAAGTCCTCTCTCTTGGCTGCCTTTGGTTGTTTTGTTAATCCACTAGACTTAACTTGAATATCAAATTTCCCTTATTTCAACGAGAGAAAAGGGGTAAATATACTTCTTAATTTTACTCCTTTCGTTTTATTTTATGTGATATTTTTTAATTTGATGTAATATTTTTAAAAAAAAAACTTTTGAAACTTATAATCGAAAATAATTCTTAAATATTTGTGTGACCAAGAATTATTTTATTAGGGATGAAAGAAAATTTTTAAAATTAAATTATTTTCAATTAGAATAAGATAACATTTTACAAGGACAAATTAAAAATGAAAGAACATCAAGTAAAATGCGACAAAAAAGTACTAATTTGGACATTTATTTCCAGTATTGTTCAATGTCTTTCAATTTGTAAGGAATTTATTTATCAATTAGTAAAAATCTAAAATACCTCTAGTAATAGCGAAATAACTTAGTATTATTCTGGATAGTAACTTGATGGGAGATTTTTGAGTGTCAAAGAAGATAGTAGTGCCTCTATTGGAACAGTGATCCTTCAAAGTTCTGGACAAATCCAAATCATTCTGCCTCGTTTAGGGATATTGTTTGCAATAAATTTTTAAGTATTATAAAATAAATTACAATTACAAATAAAATATAAAAAATATATAATTTTATTAGCAAACAATATGGATATAAATCTATTCTTTCTTGATTTAAATCCTAAGATTTCTTCGCGATCTGAGGGTCATTAGTTACGTATTTTTCGAACATAAAATGATTTTGACCTTTTTAAACCACATTTTGATCTCTTTATGAATATCCCAAAAATTCATGGGATATTTGAGATGCCTCTTTAAGAAAACATAAGACCGTTTATATTGACATAAGTTAGAATTTAAGATAGAGTAGTCTCAAAGAAACCTACTTGGAATCGAACATATCTTATAGTATACCATAAAATTCAGATATATTTTAACTTTTTTCTTTTAGAAAAGATTCACATATCTTTGAAAGACAATTTCAATGTAATTGGTGAATTTGTTACTAATTTGAAAGACAATTTCAATGTCACATGAAGATAATTTTTTACAAAAATATAAAGTAAGACGAGAATCTTATATTTTAATCCTTTTCTGAATGAGAGCAAAATTGAATCATTTTACAAAATTTGATCCTTTTTGTTGCTATCGGAATGCATTGTGAATAAATAAAACAGCATAGGTAATGATAATTCATTCAATCTTGTTTGAAATTAATACATAATAATTGTAATGTTATTTGTATGTGGACATATATTCTCTGTGGAATGGTTCAACTCATTGTTTTTTTCATTTTTAGTGAGTGATTAGGTATTATGTCCGTGACTATAATGTTCTAACAGTCTCTCCTAACAGTCTTAACACAACAATTTGGATGTTTATTTGGTACATATGCATGAGAAAATTAGGAGTAACTTTTTGAAAAGTGAAATTTCATATTTTTTGTACTTCTAATTGATTCTTTTACCAACCTTCCTATTCTCTTCTAGTATCAACTAACAACCACCAACACCATATTTGGTAATGTTAGGCTCAATTTGGCACCTCTTTTTTTAGGTAACTTGATAGTTATGGTAAAGTTAGAAACTCTAATAAGTCATTAAAAAAATATGTAGTATATTAAAAACGTGAAAGTCTAATGTTGTTTGAATTTTTTGCCCTTTATTAAAGACTCTTTTTTAGACAAAGTCATTTTTACACTATTTTCTTTAAATTTTTATTTAATTATATTTATAATATTGACTTTTAAAATATATAGAAATAAATGATAAAATAAGGAATTCTAGTCGTAGAAAGACTCCTAATTTTCCTTATTTAATGAACTTATAACTTCTTCCTTATTTGAATCAAGAAAATACTCTACCACCGCTAAAAGAAATTCTAATTTACCATGATATATAGGACTTTATAAATAAATAATTGACCAAAATTACTTTTGTAGTGAATTATTTGTCTTTTATAAGTTCATAATTAATTTTAATTTTTCTCTGTAATGTTTGACAGATGAAATATACGCTTTAATCACGCGCAATGCGTGCACAACAAAACTAGTATATATATAATAAGATAGTAACTTAAATTCAAACTTGCGATTTAAATAAATTATCGATTTGGGTGTCTATCTGGGAAAGTTATTGGAAGACTTTTCATGAAGTTGCCTACTTGGATTTCTTTTAATTTGTTTGCTTAATTGCAAGTCTTTGAAAATTGTTACAAAACTTTTTTATACATCTTTCTTGTTTTTTTCAAAAAATTATTCGTAATCTTCTTCAAAAAATCATAAAAATACGTAAATGGACATTCACACCATAACATATTTATACATCTTTCTTGTGTTTTTCAATTTGCACAGTATAATACGTGGATAAACCATATAGTATGGAAATAAGTAATTTATTTGTCATCTGAATAGTATATGATTGTATTTTAATAATCTAAATTTAGGATTTTTATTTGGTTAAAGTATTCGGGTAATCCGTATGTCTTTTTCTTACCTAATAGGCTGACATAAAACATTTCTTAAAGTCAAATTCATTCATCTCTTGCTAATTAAGGTTGTTGACAAATATTAGGTTTGAATTAGATTTGCCCACTTTTTTATAATCTTTTTTTTTTTTTTGTTCATGTATTAGCGTAAATCTAGCATTTTCTCATTCAACGTGCTAGACGAAAACTTCCAAAACGCTACTTGAGCTCTAAGATCTATATTTTAAATTAATTTAATTTAATCATACATTATAATAAGTTTACTTATAAAAAGATATTTTAATTATACTAACAAAATTACCTTCAACTTAATTTTCGTGCATTCCACTCTTCCAAAAAGAAATGTAAATATCAAACCAGATTAGGGAAAGTGATTTCCAATTAGAAAAAGAATATTTGCATAAAATCGTGGGGAAAGCTAAAAGGTATTCTAATCAAAATTTTCTTTTTATTTAATTTTCGTGCATTCCACTCTTTCAGAAACAGTTAACCAAAGTAGAATGGGTATTTCTTCAACTTTACCTAATAGAATGTGAAAGTAAAGGGATATAAAATCCTTCCTACATGTTTGTCGTGAAAATTGAGAGGGTGGTGACAAAAGAGTTTGGAAATTAGTATTGGTGACAAGTTTGACCTTGATCGGTCAAACTTGTCATTAATTAAGTTAATGATGGGTGTAAGTGTAAATTTTTAAAACTTTTGGAACCTATCTGTTAAAAAAAAACTTTTTAAAAAAAAAAATATATATATTTTTTTTTTTTAAAAAATGAATAATTTTTTTTAAAAAAAATAATCCAGTCGGGAGATTTCGGACATTAACTTATCACTACATATGGCTGATACCATCACCTTATAGTCATCTTCCTATAGGTACTAACGAAAAATCAAAGGTGGGGTCCAGCAGCTGCTGGGAATAATACAGCAGCTGTTGTATATTTCCCAGCAGCTGCTATACATTTCCCAGCAAATGCTGTACATTTCCCAGCAGCTGCTGAGAATAATCCAGCAACTTGCCAACTTGCTACAACAAGTTCTAACAAAATGTTTTCCATCGAGTTATTTCTATTGTTGAATTGGACTAAATTCCTTATATTCATTTGTAACGATGAGCACATGGACTAATTAATGAAAAAAGTCACCGAAATGTCCCGACTGATTTTTTGTTACAGCAGCTGCTGGACCCGACCTTTGATTTTTCGATAGTACTTATAGAAAGATGACTATAAGGGGATGGTATCAGCCATATGTAGTGACAAGTTGAGTTTTGTTACTCCGACTTCAAATTAAATGCTAAATTCATGAGTGATCTTATATATTGACTTCGCTTACTCACAAGTAATAAACAATCTATTGAGCAATTGCATATGTAAGTGATGTTGACTAAGTAAATCACACTTATACTTGGTTGCGTCGATACGTTTTGTAATACATTACTAGTTATCTTATGCATTGAGGTGGAATCAGTAGTGATCTTATACATTGAGATAGTACTTACACAAACAATACGATGGCAGATCTAAATCACACTTATTTCGGTGGCTTTTTCCATTAACTAGTCCATGTGCTCATCGTTACAGATGAATATAAGGAATTTAGTCCAATTCAACACTAGAAATAACTCGATGGAAAATATTTTGTTAGAACTTGTTGTAGCAAGTTAGCAAGTTGCTGGATTATTCTCAGCAGCTGCTGGGAAATGTGCAGCATTTGCTGGGAAATGTACAGAATACAGCAGCTGCTGGACCCGACCTTTGATTCTTTTGTTAGTACGTATAGGAAGATGACTATAAGGGGATGGTATCAGTCATATGTAGTGATAAGTTGAGTTTTGTTACTCCGTCTTCAAATTAAATGTTAAATTCATGAGTGATCTTATACATTGACTTCGCTTACTCACAAGTAATAAATAATATATTGAACAATTGCACATGTAAGTGCTAGTGACTATGAAAATTGAGTATTACTTGGTTGCGTCAATATGTTTTATAATATACAATCAATATGTTTTATAATACATTGCGTCAATATGGCAATAGTAAACATTTTGTTTGAATTTGTTCTAGCAAGTTCGCAAGTTGCTGAATTGTTCTTAGTAGTTGCTGGGAAATGTACAACATTTGCTGGGAAATGTACAGCAGCTGCTGTATTATTCCCAGCAGCTGCTGGGAATTTCGTAGCAGGTGCGCGACACCTCCGCGACGCGGACATGTCGCGGAGGCTCACTGTTTTAGTGCCCTAAAATTTTGGGATTTTTCGCTACGGGCTCCGAAAAATTCACCGAGCACCTACACATCCTGCAAAACATTGAGACATATTGGTTCACCAAAAAAAACTCTCAAAAAAACTCCCCGGGGAGAACGAAAGCGACGAAACATTTCCTCCGCTGGAAATAACCTTGCACTCAGTCCAGCAGCTGCTGCACTTTGTCCAGCAGCTGCTGCGTCTTCCCCAAAATGGCTCTACAGTGAAGATATGACAACAATGGTGGAAACATAAAAAAAACATAAAACCCAAATAAATAGCACCACATACACTTTTATCGGTCATAATAATGATTAAAACTTACTTTTCAAGTAATTTCGAAGGCTATCCGAACAAATGCCCCAAAAAAATTGATTTCTTTTCACTCAAATTTGAAGCTCAAATAGTGATGACAACAATAACAACAACAACAAGAAGAAGAAGAAGAAGGAGGAGGGGAGAACAACAACAACAAGAAGAAGAAGAAGAACAACTACAACAACAAGAAAAGCAAAGGATCCGATGCAAATGGAGGAAAAATTGTCGCGGGAACTGGGTGGGTAACGTTGGGGGGTTTGGGGGTATTTAGGGTATTTTCTATTGGGTGGGTTAAAGTGTACAAAATTAAACTTGGAGACCTTTTTGAAAATAGTCCAAAATCATTAACTATTAATTAAATTTTTGTCACCTACACTTAATAATTAAAACTTTGTCACTTTTTTTTAATTTCAAAACTATTTAGTTACCCTTAATTAAAACCCCCTGTCGTGAAATCTTAACGCATTCTTAAAATATTAAAAAATAAATAGTATTTAATTTAAAAATTAAAATAAATATAATAATAAATTATTTTTTAAGTTTTAATTTAAGTAAATATATATTTTCAATACAATAAACAACTAAATTGGACGAATGTAAAATATCTCTAAACTTTGTTCTCATTTTTCAGAACAACCTGCTTTGTAAATATCTTTGTAATCTTTTGAACAATTTTTAAGTAGTAGTACTATTATTACAACATTTGTGGGCTAAACCTCATTTTTAGTTTTAGAAGAAAGGTACTTGTCATACCAATCATACATTGCCATGTGTCAATTTACTTAATTTTTTCATTTTTGTATTTTTTATTTTCCTTATTTATTCTCTTGTCAAGAGAGGGGATATTAATATCCTTTAAACATGGGAAATGGGTCTGATATATACGTCGTTAAAAAAGTTGTGCATATATTCATTATTATTACTGCGTATGTTATTATTTTTGTTGTTACAAAAATAATTATTCACATATACCTTTTTCATCTAATCAAAGTAAAATTATTAATTTTTTTGTTTTTAATTTTGAAAAATTCTATATAGGAGTATATATGATCCTTCTCACACATGATTTTTTTGTTTGATTATCATTATTTGAGTTACTTGTTCATATTTCTTTTTTACTTCATTCTTTACTGTAAAAATACGAGAAATAAAAATAAAACAGTGTGTATGAAAAAAGAAAAAAAATTAAAACTAATATTTTCGGCTATATTGTAATTTATTTTTTTATATCTATAAAATTAATTGAGACATCGATGATAAATTTTATAAGAAAGTGGAAAAAAATTTGATCATAAAAGTATAAAATTGTAAATTAGCCGTTGAATTAAAGAAGTAAAAAAAGTATTTATATGTATATTTTTTAAATAAAAAAATAAATTTTAAATTATTTCTTACTTCTATTAGAGATAAAGAGTATATTTGAATCATTTCAGTAAAAATTAAAGATGTGTATGAGCCACTTTTATAATAAAGTATATACCAACTTTAAATGATTAAGTTAAAGAGCATATCCGATCCTTTTTTCCTTTAAAAATTATTCAGGAGATAATTATTCCTATAATTTAAGATCATAATAAAAAAAAAGGAATAAATTTAGAGGAGCTTTTAAGTAACAACAATAATAATATACTAAACATTTTTTACAAATGAAGTTTGGGAAGGGAGGTATGCACCTAACCTTATCCCTTAGGGAGTTTTTACTCTCTCCTATTTAGTTTTATTTGACCCTTATATTAAAATTCGATATCTCATTTTATTTATCCATTTAAGCAAAATTTAAAACTTTATTTACTTCTTCCTTTCATATTATTCTTACCTAAAGTAATGAAAGTCAAATTTTGAATTCTACAATATCATTAATGGAATTAATTTAATAACTATACCTTTAATTAAAACTGGGGTATTCACGGATCAGTTTAGGTTGGTAATTGGTTATTGATCAAAATTAAAATCAGACCAACTTAATTTGATTTTTAAATTCTCAAAATCAAATCAAACCAATTATAACATACATTTATTGATTTGGTTGTTATCAGTTTTAGTCTGATTTGGTTCAGTTATTCGGCTATTAATCATACGCAAAAATAAAAAGAACAATACATTTAAATTGGTGAAAAGGTGACAATAATCCATTCAAAATGACAATAGTTAAAGCAACTAATATTATAGAACTTTCAATTATTAAATTTATTGTGGAAAAAGTTTTAAAATTCATCATTATCGCCTAGAAGTAAGAGATGGTGACATTTCTAGTCCCATCAAGAATAGTCAAAGACATTCATATACATGAAATTAATAAGATAAATATGTTTTCATCAGTAGATTTAAAATTAAAAATTATTTTTATAAATATTGTATTATGCATATTTAATTATAAAATATATGAATATAATTTGTCGGTTTTGTTTGGTTATTTCTTCAGCTTTTTCGAATAAATCCAAACCCAAATCAATTACACTATCGATTTTTAAAAAACAAAAATCAAACCAAATTCACATAAAATTGATTTATTTAATCGATTTGATTTAATTTTTTAATTTGTATTAATTTTTATTCAAATCATGAACATTGAATAAGGTAATATGAAATAAAGAAAACATCTATTTTCCATAAAAGTAAAATACTTGGAAATTTAAAAAGAGAATATTTTCATAAATTGGTGGGAAAACCAAGAACCAAGACAGCTAATAAATTCTTTGGTATTATTCTTTGTATCCTAATCCGGCAAGATATGCATAACACTTCAAATTCTAAACGCAACGCGCACGAGAATTTAGGTATGAAAACAACCAAATGACGTAACATAGTGAATCATATTATTATTTTCTTAAAATAAAAATTTTAATTTAAGGTTTAGATATGCAAAAATTCTTGATAGAAAATATTTTGTTAAAAAAAGCTCTACGTAAGGTAAATTTAAAAATGAGTCAAGCCTTAATATAAATATCGATCACAAATTTTTTTTAAAAAAAAGACAAAAAGAAGAACTTAGGTATGAAAAGCTCCTTTCAGAGACAAAAAATTTAGTTTGGAAAGTCACCTGATAATTGAAATTGGTCTAATTATTAGGATAGTAATTACATTTTCTGGTGATTACACTATCCTGTTTGTTAGCCAGAGTGTAATTAAAATGTAATTACAAGCTTGTTGTTTGGTTGCACGAGTGTAATTACAAGATTGTATTAAATTTTAAAAATAAAAATTAATTATTTGAAATTAAAAATTTATATTAGATAAATATAGGTATTTATAAATAATATTAAATTAAATATTTAAGATATATATTGTCTTTTTAAAATATAATAATTAGTAAATATATATTCTTAACTAATATTATAAAAAAATCAATTTATATTTTTTAAATTAGTATGTTTTAATTAAATTAATTATAAAAACTAAAATTATAAGTTATATGCGAACTTCATGAAATGTATGTTTGACAAAAATATTAAATATTATAAAGATAATGTCATAGTAAAATTATTAAAATATTTGATAAAAACTCAATCTATCTAATATAACTAAAAAATAAATGACCTGTAATGTGAAATATCAAGTTAATACTACAAAAACAAATTAAACTAAAAAATATAACATAAGTTTTACACCCAAAATTAAAAAATTAACATAAAACTCTTATACCAAGTTTCAATATAACATACATAGATATGATTTAAAAGAAAAAAATATGTATATTTATAACTTTATCCAACAATGAATTCAACTTTAATTTAAAAATTAAATGCTCATGCTAGTGGAAAAATTAAATAAAACATAGAATAAATTTTTAAAAAAAAAGATAATATGAAAAATTGTATGGAATCACATAACAAAGATTGAGAATAAGAAAGAAATGAAAAATAAATATTATAAAATAAAATATAATTTTGGAAAAAATTAGAATAATCAAAATTAAAATTATTTAAAATGAAAATATAAAAATAAAAGAAAGAAATTAAAAAGTAATATTATATCATGTAATTACTTGCAATTCACAGTCTCCCCATGTGAATTAGAAAGTGTAATTACACTCACTTATCTGACAATATAATTATTTGTCCGACCAAATAGATCAGACAATATAATTAAATTCAATTTCACCAAATTCAATTATTAGGATATCGTTCCAAATAGGCTCTTAGAGTTGTACTATTGGACAATGTTTGCCTCAACAAAACTGGAGGGTGGAGGGGGGGGGGGGGGGAAACATAAATAGTGATAAGGGCCATGAGGCATACAAATTTTTGGAAAAAGTGAAAATTATCTGTGACTGATATTTATATTTAAAAAATACACAAAATATGTCATTTACATATATATATATTTGTTAGGTAGCACTATATATTATCTTTTCAATTCTTTACTTAACATGGTAAATTATTATGATTTGATTTAAATACTTAACGTAAACAGATTTCATAGTTTCAAGACTCCAACCATGACGGATTCAAATCTTGGATACAGTAATATAAATCATTATTGGCAACTTGTATAATGGAAGGCCAAGGAAGAAAGTGTCAAATAACAATAATTGAAATTGGTAAGCTACAATAAGGTTAAAAAGGCTTAAATCTTAAGCTCATTTATTTGTTCTTAGAGATGAGAAAGGAACTATATTATAAAAATTAATTAGTCCTCTTTTATGTTTGGTATATTACCGACAAATCAGATTACTTCTTATGTATTTGATGAATTAGATTGGATGTTGTTTCCTTTTTAAGTTAATTTGTAATCTATATTTTTATCTATGATTGCCTACATCTATCTTGCACTTCCCTCAAGAAACGATGAGAATTTTAACATTATGTTTTATATTCATCAATATTTAATATCATATTTTAAAAAATAAATAATTGATGCTAAGCATAAAGCACTAAGAAATTTTAATTATTTTTACTCAGTAAAATCTCACAAGTGGAGTCTGGGGATGGTAAAAAGTATGCAAATCTTATCACTATCTCATAGAAATAGAGGGGTTGTTTTCGAAAGATCCTCCTCTCAAAAATATTAGCTCCAAAAGCAGCAAATACTAGATAAGAAAAAAAAAATGATTAAGTGTAAAGCAAAAAATAATGTATGAATACAATAAAAGTAATAAGTAAAATTTAATTTTAAAGTAATGAACAAGTAAGATGAATGGAGAGACCACTTACTCCCTTCCTAGCTCGTTTCATATTCTCTTCGTTTTATTTTATTTTTTTGAAAAAAGAAATGATTTGACTTGGCATGGAGTTTAAGAAAATAAAGAAGATTTTTCAATATTATGGTACTAAATTAAAGTTATGTAAAATATATTAAAATATTATTTAATCTTGTGACTCTAAACATGACAGGTAGAAAGTTGAAACTAAAATTTAATTAAAAAAAATTATTTTTTTAAAAACAGATAAAAAACAAAAAGAGATCATTTTCTTGGAAGGGAATATTAATTACTTATCTACTCTCTCCTATAGACATCTTATAAAAAAGAAAAAATTGCAACAATATACGCTTTAAGAGTATAAATTATGAATTATATCAATTCTAAAAAAATAGAGAGAAGTACTAAAAACACCCTCGAACTTGGCACGAATTATTTGTTTCGTCCCTAAATTATTGATAGGCTTAAAAACATTCCTAAACTAGGCAAACTAAGCTTAAATACACCCTCAAACTTGACACGTAGTATTAGTTTCATCCCTAAACTATTGATAGATTTAAAAACACCCTTTAACATGGCGAACTAAGCTTAAATACACCCTCAAACTTGGCACGAATTATTAGTTTCGTCCCTAAACTATTGATAGGCTTAAAAACACCCCTCATTTGGGCAAACCGGGCTTAGATACACCCTCTCATGCCACATGACATAAATAAGAGGTAAGATTTAATTAACATCAAATAATACCTAGCCAAATAAATCACATTAGACAAACCAAGAAAATATCAATCAAATACCAAAAAAATACAAACCAAATACCAAAAAACTACCAATCAAACAAATGATACCAACCAAACAACTTAAATAAATAACCAAACAAATCAATAAAAAATAATCAACTATACCATCATCAATTCACCAAAAAAATACCAACTATTTTCATCCGGTACAAATAAACCTCAAAAAAATTATTTATTATTAATTAATATTATTTTTTAGAGAGAAAAAAAAAGTGGATGTCATTAACTATTATTTCAATGATTAATTAATGAAAGAGGAAAAACAAATTAATACAACACATTTAAGGTAAAATATAATCTTACCTCAATAATTCCAAACAATAAATTAATGAAAGAGGAAAAGTTAATTAATTAACATCATTTTTTTCTACGTTTTGTTATTCTCTTTTTTTTTTTTGTGTGTGTGTCTTTCTCGATGTATTGAGAGAGACAAAATTCATTAATTAAGCAAATCCCTTAGTTAAGATCTCTTTTTTTTCCATTTTTTTTTGGCTTTTCCCATGTATGTATATTTTTGTTAAACAAGTATTAATTTTTAATTATAAATAAAATTTATTGACACATTTATATAATTTAATGTCTTAAAGTGTATAGGAATATTTTTTTCCCTATAAAAAAATCAGTATAAGTCAGTATTCAATAGTTGATTTTGGTATATATTAATTGTTAAAATTGTATTATTTTTTTTTAGCATTAATTTATTGTGGGGAGAATTCAGAGGACCCATTAAACACGTTACACATGAATATGATTAGTTTTTCTGGCTCTTTCTTTAGGGAGGGACCCCTCCATTTTTTCCTTTTTTTCTCTTTATGTTTAATTTTTATTTAAGTTGACTTATAATAATAAACAAATAAAAAAATAAAAAAATATTTTTAAATTGTATAAAATAAAAAATATATTTACTGTTAATAGTTTGATTTTAAAATAATTTTATTATTACTACATAGATAAAAATATATATATATATATATATATTATTTTTTAGAAAAAGGCATATTATGTTTCTAAATTCTGATAAAACATTAATTTTAAAGAATTATTTTCTTATTTTATTTTTTAAAAGCACTTTAACTAATAAAAATTATAGGAAAAATAATTTTTTCTTCTTAATCTCATTTTATCAATTAAAATAAATCGCGATACCCTTATAATGGATAATATGTATCATAAATATAAAATCATAGTAAATATATCATATCATTTAGATAATGATAAAAATAATTATAATAAAAAATATTTTTATTTTTAAATTAGAGTAGGATAAATATTTATTAATAAAAACATATTATTACAAAGAAATAAATTTATTTGAGAAAAGAATATTTTTGATTCATTAAAATAATAATGACATTTTCTAATCAAAATGTTGACGACAGAAATATCTTAGACCAAATAAAATAAATAAATGACATTTTTATTTATTTTATTTAGTTTAAATATATTTTTGACTTTTTTACATTTAAAAAATAATAGAATAGTAAGTAGCATGCAATAGTCAATACAATTATCATCATATTATAAGATATTATTATCATTATTATTATTATTATTATATACTCCTATAAATTTTATTTATCATTTTATTGATAAGTCGGGAAGGCGTGAAGACAGAGTAATATTTCTTGTCAAAATCAATTTCATTTTTATCTTTATTTTCATTTTCATTTTTAATATTCAATATTCAAATTCAAAATTATTATATAATATAAATTATTTTGGAGATTTACCTCTCTACCACAATTTTGATTACTGTAACTAGGAGACATTTGTTTGAAGTTTCCCAAAAATAGAAAAAAAAAATGGAAGAAAAATTGCACTTGCAAACAAGGAATTTGTTGGTTTCTTTTTTATTTTATTTAATAAAAAGATAATCTCTTCTTGAAAATTTTCAAACTCAGCATTTGAAATCCTTCAAAAAAACTTAATAGTCGTTCCGCTTTGAATTTCATTTTATGTGATGTTCTTTGATTTAGTACGATGTTTAAAAAAAAAGAAATATTTGTAAAACTTGTAGTTTAAAATCATTGTTAGATATTTGTGTGGCTGAGAATCATTTCATTAAAGGTAAAAAAAAAATTTAAAAGGTAAATATTTTTCAATATGAGTAAAGTGATATTATTTTTGGGACGGACCAAAAAAAAAAAGGGGTGCCACATAAACTAAACTAGGACGGATAGAGTAAATATTTTCTTTTAAAAACAATTGTGGGGTGAAAAATTAAAGATAAGAGTTATATTTATACTTCAATATATTTATAAATAACTTCAAAAGTGAAAAATTGAAAAATAAATAAATTTATTTAAAATTTATAGGTAAAAAATCATGGTTTCCACATTTATGAGACCAAATCCAAGTTTTATGATAGCTTAGCTACTGACTTTTCAGAGTGGAATGGACCACACAAACCAAACATATATATTGGTGGGCCCCACTCATGTTTCTATCTCAAAATATCAATAATTTGAAATGCCAATTCCACCCTCCAAAACTTGTTAGAATTACATTTAGGATGTGTTTGATATGAAGAAAAATGTTTTTTATTTTATGGGATTTCTTTTTAGTTTTTTTCCTAA
Organism: Solanum rostratum; assembly: GCA_029948455.1. Classification (NCBI taxonomy): domain Eukaryota; kingdom Viridiplantae; phylum Streptophyta; class Magnoliopsida; order Solanales; family Solanaceae; genus Solanum; species Solanum rostratum. The sequence goes on from CM057053.1 coordinate 61,266,416, forward strand.
AAAGAATATTATTTTTTAATTTTTTAAATCATATTAAGTGAATTATTGTCGTATGATATATTCTTAAAAAAATATTTAAATACATAAATTATTGTGGTATGATATATTCTCTAAAAAATTAACTTTCTGAAAAATGAGAAAAATGATATTCCTCGTGAAAATAGGGAAAACAAGTTGAATAAGCGGTACTCCAAATTTATTATCACACCTCCTTCTCAAATGCCTACTCTCCATCTTATCTTGCCTCCATAATATTTTCTTAGATACAGTAATATATAAATGTGTTTGAGATAATATTTAATTATTTATTAAATATTAAAAAAAAATTATTTTTAAAAAAAATATTTTTCAAGAAATCATTTTTTGTAAGAAATAAATTCCGTCACACCAAACAAACCCTTTTAAATGAAGGATTAATATAGATTTTTTTTTTATATTTTCTTGAGTATTGATAATTAATTTATTTTAAATTATGAAATAATCTCAACAATTCTCTCTATACAAACTAAAAATAATCTCAACAATTTATTTAGTTCGTCCATTTTTTACTTGTATATATATTTATTTAAAATAAATTTTTATTTTTAATTAAAAATAAAATAATAAAATTACTATATATTTTAAAAAAATATATTGGAGTCAAATATGAATAAATGGAGGGAAAGGTTGGTTGTTATTATTGGGGTTCCACATGGCATGAGTTAATTAGGTGGTGGATCAATTATTTAAAACTAGTCACATGACATGATTTTATTTTATTCTTTATTTGAGTAGATGTCGACATATATCAACCATATTATTTAATCCCCAACTTTTATAATTGAAGGAATTATTAAAAATTTGATAACAAGGAAAAAAAACAAAAATAATTAAATATTTTTTATGTAACAATATAGAAAAAATTAATTATATATTAAATTTAAAGTGGGATGACCACATATTTCAGAAATTTTCGCATATACCCACTTAAAAATATCTTAATTATGCTGCATAGTTATAGTTTGAGTAATTACATTTCGTAACTATAGTTATAATAACATTATATGTGTGTATAATTTGCTATAAAATTTATAATTTTTATATCGTATTTTTATATTTCGTTATACAATTCGTGCACAACATTCGTATAATTCGCTATTCAATTCACAGTGTTTGTATATTTTGCTATACAATTTGATTCGCGCACAACTTTTGTACAATTGCGCATAATATTTGTAATAAATCGCGTGTTTGCCGTGAACCATAATTAATTTAAACTATAACCATGTTATCTAATTAAATAATATATATTTATTTATTAGCATAAGTTTTCTAATAAAAATAAAAGATTTACCTCATTAAACTTCTCATTGTTGTTAGTTGTCAACTTGTGATGCTACGCGTAATATGCGGACTTTTTCTTCCTTTTTTTTTTTTTGTTATATACAAAACGTACAAAACATGTAAATTATATTCTTCACAATTAATAACAACTGTGTATTTTAGTCAAAAAGAAGTTTTTTTTTTTTAATAAAAAAAATCAGAAAAGGACAATTATTTGAAGGCAGTGGCCACAATTTCAAAGCTATTAATTGTGTGGAAGGTTGGAATTAACTAACTCTATAAGCATCAACCCTACAATATTTAACCCAACTTTATATACATTCTCCAGCGCAAGTGTATATTATATTAGCAACCCTTTTTTATTATTTTATTTATATCTATATTTATTATACAATTTTTTTTTCATCAATTGAGAATTTCATAGTTTTCTAAGACAATTACTACTAAAAATAAAGGGATAAGATGTACTCTCTCGATTTAATTTTATGTGATACTCTTTCCTTTTTTATCCGTCTAAAATAGAATGTTAACTTACTCGAAATAATTTAAACCTTTAGTGAAATGATTCTCAGGCACATAAATATATAAAAAATCATTTTAGATCACAAATTTTAAAAGTCTTACTTTTTTTCTTAAATACCGTATCAAGGCAAAATAGGACAGCGAGAGTAATAATATTGTCTTGAGCTTCATAAACACAAAAATAAAACATTATTCTTTTCTTTTCGTCAAGTAAGTAAAGTGGGCATATGAATCAATTTATCTTATTATCTTAAAACAAAAAGTATAAATAATTTGAAACAATTATGTAATAGTCGAACTTTGATATAAACACCAAACATCAGATGGAAAAAAAAAATTAATATTCTACGAAAACTGCGGATTATTTGTCGTTGAGTTATCTTTTAAAAAAAATAAAATTGAGCGACTTTGAATTATTGTGTAGTGTAAGAAATTTGATTAATATTTATTTAATGGGTAATTGACCAATACATTATCATGAAAGAAAAATGCGTAATTGGATTATTCTTGTGAATCATGCTGCCGCTGCCCACTTTGGCAGACATGGAGGCCCTATTAAAAAAAAAGGAAAGCATGGTACACACCTCAATCGAGGTGGAGTCGCATGTTCATTCGATAAAAAAATTAAACTATTTATATATGATTAATTTTTTTATTAGAAATATATCTTAAATGTTAAATTTTCTTTGATAGAAACAGAGCTAAGTTGGAGTTTAATGGATTGGACGAATTCAATAGAGCTTTTACCTTGAAATTCTTAGTCCTGACTTTGCCTCTACAGATTTTTCGTGTATTTAATTTTCATATTTTGAATAAATAAAAATTGTGGCTCCACTATAGACTCTTTCAATTGAGGTTTTTTTTAATTGACAAAGTAGTCCTATTCCATGATAACTTTTCTTTTCCTTTCATCCCACCTTCTTCATCCTCTTGAGTTCCTATATGATTATCATGGAGTAATTTTTACTTTTGGCTTAACTCATAAATAGACATCTAAATTCGTTCTCAAACTAAGAATTTTGAGAATCTACTTTTATGAAAAAAGAAAATTTGGATCGCAACTATTTATTTTTGGCTGAAAAATAAAAAGGTCGAATGACCCAATAGACCCTTATACTTGGTTCCGTTTGTCACCTAGGTCCTTATACTCGGGACTTTTCCAACTAAACACTTATACTCGACAAACTCAACCTTTTAAACCCCTCTGACCGTTGACTGAGCTTGTGTGGCAACTTAATTGGTGAGTTGGACAAAGTGCGTGAGTTTCACACGCATAAGGAGAGTGAAGAGATAAATTTTGATTTTTAAGGTCTAAAATTAAAAACAAAACTACAAGAGAAAAAGGTTTAAGCTTTTTCCTATTTTTCTTCTCCTCTTCCTGATTTCAAGTTCAATTTCTCCTCTTTTTTAATGAAAATGGCTTGATTTCATGTTCAATTTCTCCTCTTTTTTTTCCGTGTTCTTAAAATTTTTAGGACAAGATAATTTTTTTTTATCCCGAAGCACTATATGCCAATAAAATGCTTTTTTTTTAAAACCATAAATGTCAAGGTCCTCAACCTTGAACAAGCTTGGCCAAACCAAAAGCAGTAGCAGATGCAATTACTAAGTGCTGTTACAAAAGCACTCCTAAATGGCCTGTTTTCAGAGAAATAACCTTTGGCAAAGCCGCTTTATAGTTACCACAACAGAGGCAATGACAGCCTTCCTTACAATAGGAATGAACATGTATGGAACCAGAGAAACAATTCCTCCCAAGATCTCCTTTTCTCTCTTAAATAGTCTTTTTTTTCTTGATTTGGGTTTGATCTGACCTAGAAAAGACAAGTCTTTTGGTAATTTGGAGTTGAATTTTTTGTGGGTTTTGTTTCTTGAACTAAATTGGAGGTGGATTTTTTTGAAAATTTTGATGTTTTCTTGATTTGGGTTTGATGATATGACAAAAAATTTAAGCTTTTTGTTGTAGATTGGTGCTGAATTTTTTTGTGGGTTTTGTTTCTTGATGTGGGTTTTGGTGGGTTTTGTTTCTTGAACTAAATTGGAGGTGGATTTTTTTGAAAAATTTGATGTTTTCTTGATTTGGGTTTTGATGATCTGACAAAAAATTATGCTTTTTGTTGTAGATTGGTGCTGAATTTTTTTGTGGGTTTTGTTTCTTGATGTGGGTTTTGGTGGAAGAACCACCATTAATGGTTGTGCCTTCTTCATATGTGGAAGAAGGTGGGGGAAGAGAGAAAGGTTTTTACACGTCATTTCATACGTGGAATTATTATATGACGTGGAAATTAGGTGTCGTCGTTTGAAACTCACGCACCAGTCCCAGTCAGAAAAAAGTGTTTAAAATGTAGGTTTTGAGTGGGTACAAGGGTTAAGTTGGCAAAGTTCTAAGTATAAGGTCCTAGGTGACAAACGGGACCAAGTATAGGGGTCTATTAGGCCATTCCGCCAAATAAAAAAACAATACAATTAACATAAAAAAGGACTATGGAAAGTGCCAAGTAGGATAAAAGTGTTTAATGGGATCAAATCTGAGCAGTTGAGGTGTCTATTAGGATTTTGTCTTAGTTTAGGTGTTGAAAAATAAGAACAAGTTTAGATGTCTATTTACAAGTTAAGCCTTTACTTTTTAATTTGGTTTCACAGGCATTTGGTTTTTCCTTTAATGTATTTTTTTTTCTTTTCACTTTTTATAATTTAATTTTTATTTGTCAATTTGGTTTCACAGGCTATTTATTTTTCCTATAATGTATTTTACTTCTCTTCACTTCTTATAATCTTGAATTTTATTTGTCAAATACCAAATAAAGATAGATAGATGACCCAAAGATTCTTATGAATAAATGATTTACAGATTTTGTTTTAATTTTTTAAATTGATGTCAAATTAAAATCAAATAAATAAATTAAAATAAAAAAATATTTATTTAAAAAATAAAAGAGAAAGCAGAGAAATTGGATGTCAAGCCGGCAGGTGAGGTAGACATTTGATCCAATAATTATCCATATATCAAAATATATTTAAAATCCGTCTCAAAATAAAATAAAATACTTGTGACTACTAGAGAGTAGAATATAATATGTCTAATTTGCCAATTAATATATTTAAATATAAAAAAAAAATTGTGAAGATATACTTTCTTTTCCAACTTTGATATATGTAGAGGTAGTATTTTGGTTTCCTACGACTCATTCTATTCTTTTTAATTCTTATATCTCAATTTATATAGTCGAATTTTTTCAATTTGTCTAAAATAAATCATACTTTATATTTAAAAATAATTTAATTTAAAATTTTTTATTTTACCCTTAAAAGATACTCTTAATTTATGTACCACTTTTCACTTTTAAACAATCAAATAAGAAAATATTTTATCGTGATTTATTTATATGCTCTTTAAATATTTAATATTGTTAATTATCATAAATTATAGTATCTTTTATTTAGTTCCAAAACATATAAATAATGTTTGAAATTTTTTAAAGACTATATGTTCAAATTCACAATCAAAATAAAAAAAGTTTTATCGTCGAAGCCTTAACCATTTCCTAAAAATTAATATGAAAAAATAATTTATAATCAGCCACATATATTTTAAATTATTAATTTTTAATAAATTCATTTATTTCTTCAATTTTTATATCTAATAAAGTAGTAATTTAAAACGATTTTTTTTTTTTTTGATGAAATTCAATTAAAAGGAGTTGAAAAGCCGGCTAAAGGTGGAAATGCCCAAACAACTAAACTTGGAGGAGGTCATTGTATGTTTGCTGGTCAGTCTTCCTCACCCTTCATTTTTAATTGAGAAGATTAGGGTCTACAAGTCTAGTCAACTTTTTTAACTTTTACTTAGGACTTTTATCCCCCACAATTGTCACGATTTAAAACGGACCATGAGTGACGTCTACACTTATCTTTCTAGGTGAATGAATTAATGATATAAATTCCAACTTATATAGTGTTGTTTGTCACATCCCTATTTTTCTCCCGCGCGTGGGTTTTGAGTAATAGAGTTTTTCCCATTAAAGTGACATTTTGAAAAAGAAAATATTTTATTTATTCAGAGTCGCCACTTGGAATTGAGTTTTGGTGTTCCAAGTCACCTAATTTAAGTCCCTAATCAAAAGGAAATGACTCTTTATTTTTTGGTCTGCGAAACAAAGATTGGGTAAGGAATTCTGTTGACCGAGAGGAAGGTGTTAGGCACCCCTCGAGTCCCATGGTTTTAGCACGGTCGCTTTATTGACTTGTTTATGACTTAACTTAATTTGAATATATTATCTTGATAAGTGTTACAAAAAATATGTTATTCACCCGCTTTCTTTGTTTTATTTTAAACTAGTTTGAAATTATTTTATTTTATTAGTGTGGTATATTGGTAGCAGCGCTTTCCAACCTTGCCACAAATTATTTATTTATTCGTGTTTTCAAATAACATTTGTTTAATGTTATTTAAATCCTAATGTTTGCCTATCTTTATTGTCAGCCTAATCATGTTCCTAACGATTCCATTTAAAAAAGTAAAATTTCGACTATGAATTTTAATCACTAATGTTATTATAAAATTGGAAGGTACTAAATTATTTTTAACAAATTTTAATTGTTGCAAGTCAGTAAAGGCAAAGTTAATTACATTGATCAACATAAACCCATTAATTTAATATTCAGAATAAAATTCATTATTCAAAAGAAGTGTAAATATAAAATAAAAACATACAAAATTTATTTTTTGCCTTATTTTATATTTCTAAAAAATTAGTATTATTAAACATACAAATCTCATTCAAGTATTCATTAAATAAATAGCGTAAAAAATGACAATTTTTGCATTTTATTCAATAACAAGTTAAATTGGGTGTTTAAGTATGCAAGAAATAACTACATGCTATTCCGAATGTTACTTTTAATTTAACAATATAAAACGTTCAAACATACTTCAATATGATAACATCAAAGTTAAACATACATAGAATTTGAACAACTTTATAACATTAAAATATGTCTTGCATAATTGTGATTTTAAATCATACAATAAAAAGTGTTACCTTTTGTGAAAATTAATTCACCAGAAGAGAAGACCACAATGCAGAATCACGATCCCGGAATCTTGAAAGCTAACCTCAAAACTCAACTTTTATTTTCTCTAATTGTGTTTTTTTGGAGATTTTTTGTGTGTTTATGCAGATTTTTTCTTGTTTTTGAAGGGTATGTGAAAAAGAAAAATGTAGTGTTTTTTAGGTGTGTTTGTGTATATGGAAAAAGGAAAAAAATGTGGTGAAGGATTTTTTTTTATCAGTGTTTTTTGTTGTCTTATTTTTTTTGCTTTGTAGATGTGTAGAAAGAAAAAAAAAGATGGATGAAAAATTATTTTTTTTTTCTTCTCGTGTGTTTTGTGTTTTCTCCTTAAAATATGAGGGAGTAGTGGGGGAGGAGTTGGAAATAATGGGTAGTTTTTTTTTTTTTTAAAGTTTATTTATTTTATTTTGTCTTGAAAAGAAAAAAAAGAAAGAAAGAAAAAATAAATATGTTAGAAAACTCTTTCCAATTTAAAAATAAATATAGAAGTTAACTAGAAAAAACATATATTTTTTTATAAATTTTCTCTTTATTAAGCAAAACTTACATTAAAATATAACTATGTTTTTGTTGTTTTCAAATTATTCTAAATAAGATAAAAATATCTAATTTAGACTCAAAACTAAATATTTAAATATTAAAAAGTAAATAACCTAAGTTTGGTAAAAAATTGGGTGCTAACAGGATGCCCATCTTTGCTTGAGAACATGAAGAGTTTTCAAGCAAAGAAGTTAACGTGCCTAATTTTTGGCCTAACCATTATTAACCATTATTAAAAGGTAAGGAAAAAGAAGGGGGAAAAAAAAGAGTAAGCAAGAGTGACCGAGCCCTGGCTTTGGGCAGCCTACATATCTCGGGTCATAAGAGAATAAGGTCACGTGTAGTTCAAATAGGTGCAACGATGGATGGATGGATGGATTAGAGAGTTGAGTCTTGTCCTGTCGAGATCCTGGTCCGTGGCTCCTATTGTTACATTGAAGATAATAAAACTGAAAGGAAACGATACAAGATCTATTCAATTCTACTTGTCTCGACCCTCTTTTCTTTCAAGTCTTCCTTTGCATCTTCAGTTATCACCTTGCCTTTTTCAGGCGGGTACCTTGATATCAAAATCTAATCTTGAAGTTTGAGTTTGAGGCTTGAACTTGAAATCTCAATTGAGTTACCGATGGCTCTCCAGAAGAAAGTTAGTACACTATTCGTGTACACTTGTTTCCTGAATTGAAGTTGGGAAGCAGAATCTTGATATGTTGAGCTGCTACATGGGTCCGAATCAACTTTTAATGTCATTCTTCACTTCACAAATCGGACAAATGTTACTCCGTTATTGATGTCCAAACTTGTGGTTACAGAGGAACCTGCCTGCAATCAAAGAAAAAAACAAAACAAAATTTTTCTGCTCCAGTTTGTGCTAAGAAAAATTTTGTGGGTTATTTTGCTTGATTTGAACATAATATTAAACAAAAATAATACAGTGATTAAAATGAAAAAAAAACAAATACTCTATTATTGAATGAACTTAGATTTTATGCTTTATGGAAAATAAAAATGGGGGCTATCATGCCCTATGAAGATATGAACGAATATTATGAGGGTTCGTGCCCTAGGCGAATATTATGAGGGTTCATGCCCTAAGCGAATATTATGAGGGTTCGCTCCCTAAGCGAATATTATGAGGGTTCGCTCCCTAGGCGAATATTATGAGGGTTCGCTCCCTAAGCGAATATTATGAGGGTTTGCGCCCTAAGCGAATATTATGAGGGTTCGCACCCTAAGCGAATATTATGAGGGTTCGCGCCCTAAGCGAATATTATGAGGGTTCGTACCCTAAGCGAATATTATGAGGGTTCGTGCCCTAAGCGAATGTTATGAGGGTTCGCTCCCTAAGCGAATATTATGAGAGTTCGCTCCCTAAGCGAATATTATGAGGGTTCGCGCCCTAAGCGAATATTATGAGGGTTCGCTCCCTAAGCGAATATTATGAGGGTTCGCTCCCTAAGCGAATATTATGAGGGTTCGCGCCCTAAGCGAATATTATGAGGGTTCGCACCCTAAGCGAATATTATGAGGGTTCGCGCCCTAAGTGAATATTATGAGGGTTCGCTCCCTAAGCGAATATTATGAGGGTTCGCGCCCTAAGCGAATATTATGAGGGTTCGCTCCCTAAGCGAATATTATGAGGGTTCGCGCCCTAAGCGAATATTATGAGGGTTCGCGCCCTAAGCGAATATTATGAGGGTTCGCGCCCTAGGCGAATATTATGAGGGTTCGCGTCCTAGGCGAATATTATGAGGGTTCGCGCCCTAAGCGAATATTATGAGGGTTCGCTCCCTAAGCGAATATTATGAGGGTTCACTCCCTAAGCGAATATTATGAGGATTCGCACCCTAAGCGAATATTATGAGGGTTCGCTCCCTAAGCGAATATTATGAGGGTTCGCTCCCTAAGCGAATATTATGAGGGTTCGCGCCCTAAGCGAATATTATGAGGGTTCGCTCCCTAAGCGAATATTATGATTTATGAGGGTTCGCGCCCTAAGCGAATATTATGAGGGTTCGCTCCCTAAGCGAATATTATGAGGGTTCGCACCCTAAGCGAATATTATGAGGGTTCGCGCCCTAAACGAATATTATGAGGGTTCGCGCCCTAACCGAATATTATGAGGGTTCGCGCCCTAAGCGAATATTATGAGGGTTCGCACCCTAAGCGAATATTATGAGGGTTCGCGCCCTAAGCGAATATTATGAGGGTTCGCACCCTAAGCGAATATTATGAGGGTTCGCGCCCTAAGCAAATATTATGAGGGTTCGCTCCCTAAGAGAATATTATGAGGGTTCGCGCCCTAAGCGAATATTGTGAGGGTTCGCTCCCTAAGCGAATATTATGAGGGTTCGCGCCCTAAACGAATATTATGAGGGTTCGCGCCCTAAGCGAATATTATGAGGGTTCGCGCCCTAAGCGAATATTATGAGGGTTCACTCCCTAAGCGAATATTATGAGGGTTCGCGCCCTAAGCGAATATTATGAGGGTTCGCTCCCTAAGCGAATATTATGAGGGTTCGCGCCCTAAGCGAATATTATGAGGGTTCGCACCCTAAGCGAATATTATGAGGGTTCGCGCCCTAAGCGAATATTGTGAGGGTTCGCTCCCTAAGTGAATATTATGAGGGTTCGCGCCCTAAACGAATATTATGAGGGTTCGCGCCCTAAGCGAATATTATGAGGGTTCGCGCCCTAGGCGAATATTATGAGGGTTCGCACTCTAAGCGAATATTATGAGGGTTCGCGCCCTAAACGAATATTATGAGGGTTCGCGCCCTAAGCGAATATTATGAGGGTTCGCGCCCTAAACGAATGAATTATTTTTATTTTATTTTACTTTTTTTTTAATTTTTAAAAATAAGACAAAATAAAATATGCCCCAGTTTTGAAAGTGAGAAATTTTGAAACTTTTTTTTTAAATCTTTTTATTGGTGAATTTATTTTTTATTTTATTATCTGTTTTTTTTTTAGAAAACAAAATGCTCCAATTTGATTTTTTCAAAAATATGAGAGAGAGGAAAAATATATATATTTTTTTTATTTGAGACCGAGCCCTTTTTTAGGACTGCCTACGTATCTCACCATAGCAAGAATCAGGTCTAACGTAGTCCATACAGCTCAATTTTTTTTTTTTTTTTGCAAAATAATATCTTTTGAAAAGATTGTTAGATAGAAAGAAATTAACTTTTGATTGATCATATCTTGGCTTTAGATGGTACCAACAATTAGCATTATACATATGAATCACCTTCAAATACTCCTTGACAAGTTTGAGGTCAACTTTGAAGTAATTTCTGTAGTTTCAAATGACACCTCAAGCATACTTAAGTATTACCAAGATCTATTCATCTTGCATCAAATATGAGGTTAAAATTATTCATGTCCTCATGTTTCAAGTGCCTCACCGAAAAAAAAAATCCTAGTTCACACAAAATAGAAGAGTTGAGATCGTGGGATATTTTGAGAGTCACTCACACTCAGAAAGATATTCAATGCATGAGATTGAGATACAATATGCTTGACCCTCATGTAAGTATCCACTAATGTGAGAACATCGAAAATGAAATCAAGTAGGACTTGTATTCGGCTTAAAATGTAGGCTTGGAATGGGTAAGGTAATCTTTGTATAAAGTGACTATTTTCTCCGCAACATTGCACTATGCACTCAATTTATATTCTTCATTTTCACATTTGATCTTTATCTGCTTGGTTGCTCTTCTTCTGTTTTTTTTTTTTGGACTTTCTCCTCTTTTTTTTTTTGAGTTTTCTCTCCTTTTTGTTGAAGTTTTTTTTTTTGACTGTCACATTTTCACTTTGCCATCCGACATAGAATTTTGTCTGTGCATTCTTGGAGATGGGAGAAAAGCAGATGGTGCATTGTGCACTCAAAAGGATATAGGCTAAGATATGGTTATCGAAATAATATTTTAGGCTCAAAAAGATAATCACTAGGATTAGGTGTTATTTGGTGGGCTTACAAGGCACAATTGGATCAAAGAAAGCCTACAATCCCTTTTCAAATTAGATGTTGCTCAAAATTTCGTCTCAACAAACATTCGGGTCAAGTTCTAGATCAACAAGTCATGCTATTGAACTTTATATCTAAAGCTCACCACACAATGCACATTAAACAATGAGGTCAAATTATTTTTTTACCCTTAACTTGAGCAAGAGAATTTTCCAAGTGTGACATAAGTATAATCAAGAGGTATCAAAAGAATCTATATAGGTCACAACAAAGTTGGTCCATTGTATTATGCCAAATAGTTAACACTTTTTCATGCACACTTCTAAGTATGTTGGTATCAATCAAGACAAGATATACCTTTTTATTTTTAGTATTTTTATTTTAAAGAAGGATAATTTTTTTTTTTTAATAAGAAAAAAAAAATCTTCCTTTTTTTGAATTTCTTGGATGAGGATCCTTTTTTTAAGAGTAAAATCTTTTTTATTATTTTTTTTTTGATAAAGAATTATTATTACTTTTTTTTTAAAAATCACCGAACCCGAGGAAGGTTGCCTACGTATCTCATCAAGGTGAGAATCAGGTGTGCATAGTTCTTGAAAATAAAAAAAATATTGTTTTTCCTTTTGAACAAACAAAATTTTCTTTTTACATTTGATTTTGTAAATAAAGATTAATAATTTATTTAAAAAGATTCCTTTTTTTATCTTTTATTTTATTTTTTTGAATAAAAATCACCGAACCCGAGGAGGGTTGCCTACGTATCTCATTAAGGTGAGAATCAGGTGTGCGTAGTTCTGGAAAATATATATATAAAAAAAATTCTTTTTTTTCCTTTTGAATAAATAAAACCTCTTTTTTCTTTTATGAATAAAGAAACAAAATCATTTTTTTTTGAATTTGATTTTATGAATAAAGAGTAGTAACTTTTTTTTTTAATACGAATTTTTTTTTTTGGTTCTTTTACTTTATTTTTTGAAGAAGAATCACCGAACCCGAGGAGGGTTGCCTACGTATCTCATTTAGATGAGAATCAGGTGAGCGTAGTTCTCAAATCAAAGAAATATTCGTATTTATTTTTGGAATAAGAAATAAATATTTTCCTTTTGCTTTTATGAATAAGAAGAAAAAAAGTATTTTTTACATTTAATAAGAAATATATTCTTTTTTTCAATTTTATTAATAAATATCACCGAACCCAAGGAGGGCTGCCTACGTATCTTATCGAGATAAGAATCAGGTGAGCGTAGTTCGGCCGAAAAAAATATTTGTGTTCATTTTTAGAATAAGAAATAAATATTTTCTTTTTCTTTTATGAATAAGAAGGAAAAAAATATTTTTTTTCATATTTAATAGGAAATATATTATTTTTCAATTTTATCAATAAATATCACCGAACCCAAGGAGGGCTGCCTACGTATCTTATCGAGATAAGAATCAGGTGAGCGTAGTTCGACCGAAAAAAATATTTGTGTTCATTTTTGGAATAAGAAATAAATATTTTCTTTTTCTTTTATGAATAAGAAGGAAAAAAATATTTTTTTTCATATTTAATAGGAAATATATTATTTTTCAATTTTATCAATAAATATCACCGAACCCAAGGAGGGCTGCCTACGTATCTTATCGAGATAAGAATCAGGTGAGCGTAGTTCGACCAACTTTTCATAAAAATGTTGACTTTCTGAAAACCTTCCTTTTTTAGGATATCATATTGTAAATATGCTAGGACCGAATTATTTGGGATTTGACCCAAAAAGAAAATATTCAACGACAATATTCAAAATGTGACAAGTAACACATAGTCGTGAACATGCTAGTCTAAAAGATGTTTTATGTTTTATATGATCCTAACACCTGTGTTTAGCCATATAAAATCAAACACAGATACGCAGATAAAGTGTATCCTAAGAGGAATACTGGTTGTATAAGGCTTGTTCAACTAAATTTGAAGTCCTTATAGAGTTGGTGTCTAGACCGGCGATAAAACGAGTGGACAACTCGAGTTGGGAAGGAACAACTTACCGGTAGCAGGGCTTTCCGGCCTCACTGTTTGGACCTTCCCATCCTAAAACATGTGTGACTAAAAATCCTTCCCGGGAGCGTAATCGCATCTCCGGTATCTCAAAGAAAGTTTCGGGAGCGTAAATCGCATCTCCGAAAAATTGTACTCTCAAAAGACTCAGATAGGTGTGTGAGAGAAGATAGTTTATATCACAATTCAAATAATATCAAAGCCATAAATTAGCGGGCAAACATCACATTAAATCAATGAATACAATATTCAAAATAATAAAGCCATATACAAGTCAATATTGATAAGCTCGAATTCTGGTTGTCCCCAGCAGAGTCGCCACCTGTCACACCCCTATTTTTCCCCCGCGCGTGGGTTTTGAGTAATAGAGTTTTTCCCATTAAAGTGACATTTTGAAAAAGGGATTATTTTATTTATTCAGAGTCGCCACTTGGAATTGAGTTTTGGTGTTCCAAGTCACCTAATTTAAGTCCCTAATCAAAAGGAAATGACTCTTTATTTTTTGGTCTGCGAAACAAAGATTGGGTAAGGAATTCTGTTGACCGAGAGGAAGGTGTTAGGCACCCCTCGAGTCCCATGGTTTTAGCACGGTCGCTTTATTGACTTGTTTATGACTTAACTTAATTTGAATATATTATCTTGATAAGTGTTACAAAAAATATGTTATTCACCCGCTTTCTTTGTTTTATTTTAAACTAGTTTGAAATTATTTTATTTTATTAGTGTGGTATATTGGTAGCAGCGCTTTCCAACCTTGCCACAAATTATTTATTTATTCGTGTTTTCAAATAACATTTGTTTAATGTTATTTAAATCCTAATGTTTGTCTATCTTTATTGTCAGCCTAATCATGTTCCTAACGATTCCATTTAAAAAAGTAAAATTTCGACTATGAATTTTAATCACTAATGTTATTATAAAATTGGAAGGTACTAAATTATTTTTAACAAATTTTAATTGTTGCAAGTCAGTAAAGGCAAAGTTAATTACATTGATCAACATAAACCCATTAATTTAATATTCAGAATAAAATTCATTATTCAAAAGAAGTGTAAATATAAAATAAAAACATACAAAATTTATTTTTTGCCTTATTTTATATTTCTAAAAAATTAGTATTATTAAACATACAAATCTCATTCAAGTATTCATTAAATAAATAGCGTAAAAAATGACAATTTTTGCATTTTATTCAATAACAAGTTAAATTGGGTGTTTAAGTATGCAAGAAATAACTACATGCTATTCCGAATGTTACTTTTAATTTAACAATATAAAACGTTCAAACATACTTCAATATGATAACATCAAAGTTAAACATACATAGAATTTGAACAACTTTATAACATTAAAATATGTCTTGCATAATTGTGATTTTAAATCATACAATAAAAAGTGTTACCTTTTGTGAAAATTAATTCACCAGAAGAGAAGACCACAATGCAGAATCACGATCCCGGAATCTTGAAAGCTAACCTCAAAACTCAACTTTTATTTTCTCTAATTGTGTTTTTTTGGAGATTTTTTGTGTGTTTATGCAGATTTTTTCTTGTTTTTGAAGGGTGTGTGAAAAAGAAAAATGTAGTGTTTTTTAGGTGTGTTTGTGTATATGGAAAAAGGAAAAAAATGTGGTGAAGGATTTTTTTTTATCAGTGTTTTTTGTTGTCTTATTTTTTTTGCTTTGTAGATGTGTAGAAAGAAAAAAAAAGATGGATGAAAAATTATTTTTTTTTTCTTCTCGTGTGTTTTGTGTTTTCTCCTTAAAATATGAGGGAGTAGTGGGGGAGGAGTTGGAAATAATGGGTAGTTTTTTTTTTTTTTTTAAGTTTATTTATTTTATTTTGTCTTGAAAAGAAAAAAAAGAAAGAAAGAAAAAATAAATATGTTAGAAAACTCTTTCCAATTTAAAAATAAATATAGAAGTTAACTAGAAAAAACATATATTTTTTATAAATTTTCTCTTTATTAAGCAAAACTTACATTAAAATATAACTATGTTTTTGTTGTTTTCAAATTATTCTAAATAAGATAAAAATATCTAATTTAGACTCAAAACTAAATATTTAAATATTAAAAAGTAAATAACCTAAGTTTGGTCAAAAATTGGGTGCTAACATTGTTCAATTCATAAATTATGATAATAATCGGAAGCTCAAACTTATAAAACAAGAAATAACAAAAATTGCCAAGTTTATAACATAATGTTTTCAAAAACTTGAAAGTTATCACATCAAAGATATCTAATCTCAAAATACCAAGTCTAAGAGTAACAACATTCAAATAGATAAATAAAATAGTTTATGTCCGAAAACTAAGGACATTATTCCATAAGCGAGAGAATCCAACATGAGCTAGGATGATAGCTCACCATAGAATCTGATGTACTGAAGACCGACTAGAGTGAGGGTTAGTCGAAGTTGATGGTATACTTGTTGTACTACACAAATTTATATAGAAAAAATATAAGTAGGGGTTAGTATAGACAATATGTATTGAGTAGATATTATCGGCCGACTCAAAATAGAAATTAATATGCATAAAGTAATAGCTAACACTTAACAGTGATAAGCAACAAACAACAAGTATAAGTGACAACATAATGAAACAAGTACATGATCTGTCAACAATATCAAAAGCACATACGAGGACTCAAGCCTCCAGACCACGCTTCTTTTAGGAAATAGGTTCTTTGAGATTGAGTATATTAAGTCCTTTCAATATTTTTTCCTTTTTTTCTTTAATTATCGTATCAGAATGTGACATCCGATCCAAATATATCATGCCAGAATATGGCATCCGATCCTATATATCATGTTAGAACGTGACTGATCCAAGTAATCGTGTCAGAACGTGACGTCCGATCTAAATATATTTAATTCAATATTCTTTATCATTACTTTTCACTTCATTAACAATATTTCATCGAGCCTTCTTTATTTAGGGCATCACTTTGATAGAGCAAGTTCAAGATTATGAAATTCATGGTCTTGAAATTGCAGATCAATCACAACAACATATCAATAACCCAAAGTACAACAATTGAATTCATAAAAAAATTCACAACATCATTTAATGAATATTAATTACTATCAAGAGTCTCTATAATACATAGAATAAACCATAACCTACCTCAACCGAAGAAACCCAAATCAAACAAGGTAATTTATCAATTCCCTTCTCTTCTTCAACACCTCAGAATTTTTTTATTTTTCTTTATTTTTGTATACACTTGCATTGTATTCCTTGATGCAACTTGAATGTGTTCATGAATACAAGTGAAATTAAAGTTAATGAATATGAGTGATATAAAAGAAATTGTATAAAGGTGAAATTAGAGCATATAAATATAATCTATTGCATTTTTTGTTGATTGTATCTTTGTTTATATTCATATTGTATTCGTTGATACAATTTAATGCATGTACAAATACAACAAATACAATTACCTGACGCTTCATTTTTTACTAACACCTCAAACAATTCCTATGAATGGTAAATAATTAAAATATGGCTATAGATTGTTAATAAGGTCCACATTATAGTCTCTCTCTCTCTCTTTTTTTTTGAAAATTCTTTTATTTTATACTAGATATGATAAAATTAGTCCATGAAACACATGACACTCAAAACTTGTCCAAGATTCGGCTAATATGTAGCTCAAATCGACCCATGAGAATTCTAATTAAAATATTTTTTTTTAAAATTATTTTTTGCTTATATGTTATATATAGTCATAATAAAGAAAAAATAATAATTTTCTTAGATACTAAAAAGTTATAAATGAATAAATAAATAAATACATATCTAATAAAAATTATACACAAAGTGAGTTATGACTCCTTTAACTCGTCCAAATTCAATTTAATCTATCAGTTTGATGCGTCTACTTTATACTACTAATATAAAACATATATAAATTATGAATTCTTCGGAACAGATAGACAGACCAAGCATATTACTCGAAGCCACTTTCAACAAGATTAAAGCTACACGTAAATTAAAGCTAAAATTCACAATAAAATATCATAGTGGTTTCTTAAATAAAAACTTTGACGTGTAGAAGAAGTGTCCCATTTTCTTTTTTTTTTTGAAATTATAAACAAAGATTTGCCCTCTTAAGTGGACCTCATGAATAACTATTCTTTTAATGACTTATTTTTCTTCTTCGTGGTCAAATTGCTTATTAATTTTGTTGAAAAGAAATATATGCTTCTTTATGTCTCTAGTTTTTAAAAGAAAAGTATCACTTCTTGTTCTTCAAGAAAGTCTCAACTTGTCTATTCATGAGATGTTTATTATATTTTCCCTATTTTATTTTTTTCTTAATTTATTTTTTAAAAAATAATTTTTGGATAATTTTTTAATTCTAACTTTTCTTATTTTTAATATTATAAGATTAAAAAAATTTTATTATTTTTTAAAACTTTGTGACAAATCAAGCTCAGACAAAAAAATTAAAAGAAACTATGCATCCAATTTTAAGCGATTAATGTAAAAAATACACCTAAACTATCTCTTTTTTTTTTTTGAAGTTTCATATCTAAAATATTAGGACAATTTTATACCTAAACTATCACTAATTAGTTTCAGAAAATCCGTGTGCTATACTCTCTCTTATATTTGAAAAAATAATCTTCCCACATGGCCAATTTTTTTTTTTTTAAAAAGTAATTATTTTTTAACAAATACCATTTTTAATAATTTTCTCACCTACTCCATCACCTCCCCCATACCCCTTCAACTCCCACCCTCTCACAATTCCTGCCCTTTTATTCTTAAAATTTATATAAAATATTTTTAAAAAACTTCAAATTTCACCTTCTCCTCCGCTCCTTCTTAAAAAAATTTGATATTATTTTTATCTTTGAAAATAAATAAAATTCTACCAAACCCCATTAACTCCGCTCCTTATTTTTTAAAAAATCTTTTTTATATTTCTCATTTTGTTGTAAATATGTACACATATTTTTTAATTGTTTTTCTACTTGCATATTGAATATAATAGGAATGAAAATTATATTTTACAGAAAGTAATAAATATATTTTTAAAAATGAAAATAATAAAACGGAGGATTAGATGGATATTTTTCTAAAAAAATTAAAATGGAGCAACTATTCACGTTCCTTTATTTGGGAGCGTGGTAGTTGTTAGGCCATCCGACTTATTTTAGGTATTTTTTCTTTTCTTGACTAATATTTTGAAAATAGTTACTAAATTATTTTAATGAAAAATAATAATTTTTTGATAGCATATTCTTTGAAAAATATATTTATATGAAACTAAGTCATGTCTAGACAACTTAATAAATAAATTATAAGCAGTACCACTCACAAGAAAGGCAATTAAACATGAAATATAATTTAAATGAAGATATTTTTATAAATATAAAAATTGAGGATATAAATTGAAAAGGACAAATACGGTGAAAGTGAAAATGAAAACAAGATTTTGGATATTCTTCAAATTTCAATTTGGATCTTATTTTAAACTATATAAAGAGAAAATTACCAAACATTTACTAATAAATAATAAAATTCAGCTATAATTTTTTAATATTACTTTTAAAAACTAATGTTTAATAAATCTGGTTAGAATATTTTGCGAACCCATATACCCATATACTTTTTGTATAAGTTTCTTCATCTTCCAATATTACTTTCTCTCTCCTTGAATACAAAAAATCTGATTTCTCTGATCCCTAATTTCTCTTTTATAATTGCTTAACCAGTTCATCATCTTCATAGGTGATGGACTTCAATTTTTTTTTCAAACTCCCTCCAAGATCTTGTATCCTCAATTTTCAGGTTTATTGCACTTGCGTTCTCACCCATAAAACTTCTAATTATATACATGTACAACAATTCAACTATTCAAAATTTTCACATATACAAATTATACAACAGATATATACAATCTACATAAGAAATCATACCTCCATACAAACACAAACACAAATTATAGGAATAATCATATAAAACAAAGCTAAGGTCAAAATATAGAAGAAAAAATATTTTTTTTCACAATTATATATCGGCACATATACATACAAATAAGTGAAAAATACAAACAAAAATTATATACTATTACAATAAAAACTAACCGATGTATACAAATACAAGAACGAAACAATAACTCATCTTTATTCAACACATACTGCATTTATATATCAATACATGTTCGTATGTAGTTTTTTTATACAAATATTAGATGGGATATCGTCGATTCAAACGTCCATGAATTATAGTTTACCGCATCATTAAACAAGCATGTACAAAAAAATAAATCAACAAAATAGAGACAATCGAAGATGTATAACGACTCAAGAAAATAAAGAATTAATTATATCCGATTAATCATAAGAGAACGACACATCAATTTTTACAAATACAAAAGAAATATTGTATAAATCAAAATCAACATGTTAACTTTTGAAATATACAATTCAAAACAAATTGATGGTAAAAAAACACAAATTCTCACAAGATTTTCTTTAAAATTAGTGTAGAAAAAAATGCATTTTTTTGTGAATTTTCGATAGCCATAAAAAAAATAGCATTATGGAGTTGACAGAGTCTCTTTAGAAAAGAGAGTCTAAGTAGATTCATCATCCATAAATTAAGGAACTGGTATCCTTATTAAAAGTGATAAATTTAGCATTTTCATCAATTAATTGAAGAAGACTTTGTATAATTTGTTAATATTTAGTCAACTTATACAGAAGAAAAAGAAAGCATAACTATTTTTGTCTATTAAATTTCAATAGTCGGCTGTGTATGAAAATTCCACTTATATAAACGAAAAATAATGGAAAATTTATACAAATACACAACATATATTTTCCTAATTTCTAATTTTACCTACCTTTTAAATTAATTACGGAAATCACTTTTTTTTTTATCTTTACCTTTTTATTTGATACCTAAACAACTAACAATTTCCACTACCTTTTTTTATGCCTTTTTTTATGGCAATAATCTAATCAGTTACAATTAATTAACTTAATTAAATAATATCTTTTTTTAACAAATGAACTGCTGGCAGTTATTTTTTAATTTTAAATTACATTGGAACTGTAAATCTCCTTTTTCAACTTAAATTCAAACCCTTTTTTACTCCTCAAATATTGAGTCACCGGCTTTTCCCTCTTTCTTCTACAATACGCTTCTTTTTCAACATTCTTCGCCCCTTTTCCGTCCATTTCTTCGCCGTTTTCCGTCCAAAAGTTCCATGGACTCTCCTTCATTTAGTCTTGGGTTAACCCAAGATAATGTCAATGTACCGTCAATTTCACCAGTTCAAATGGAAAAAGGTCGTCCAACAACCATGAACAACCTGGTTGATAAAGAACCCGAAGAAGAAATTGGTTCCATGAAGGATTCGGGTTCAAGCTCTAAACCCTCTAAAACGCATTCAACAAAGAGGAAGAAAGCCGAACCCGTTATTGTTCGCCCATCACTGAGAAAGGTATTTTTTCTTCTCCGATTTCTTCAATTTGTTCAATGTAGTTGTTTGAATATTTCATATATTGATAAATACAAATTATTATATATCATGCATTTCATTATTGTTGTGTATCCTCAAATTTTAACTTTCATATTTTTTCATTCACTGTAGATTTATTGAAAAATTTGTATATTTAATTGTGTCTGAAATTATTAACATAAATTTTTTTTAGTTTTAAGTAAATTTTTATAGATGTTTGTTATTCAACATTTGACATGCAATTTTCCAGATCCTGTTATTCCTAGTTTATTTGATTACACTGGTGGGGGGGAGGGGGTTTACGGACTGTTGAAACATATCATTGATACATGAAATTATTAAGACATCATACTTGTTTTAAGTTTGTTTTCTGGGTTCAACACTGTATCATAGAAACATATCAATGTTACATATCACTGATACATATTAATATGGGTCAGCTATGTACTAGTGATACCTGAATTTTTTGCATAACTGTGATACATGCATTTTGATATTGATACAATGAATACATGCATTTGGATTAACATATTGATACATGCATTGTACTTGAGACATGCCAACATACAGTGAATACATGCACATTTTTTCTTCATTCTAATACCTGAATCTTTTGCATAACAGTGATACCTGTATTTTTTGATATTGATACAGTGAATACACGCATTTGGATTATCATATTGATACAGTGAATACACGCATTTACAAGGCTAACGAAGGTTTTGAAAGCGAAAATGACGATCCTCCCAGGCCTAGAGATCCATTCCGTCCAGCAGACAGGGACAAAATTGTGATGCTTTCATAGGAAATTCTGAAAAAATTAGCTTGTAGGAAAGATTTTTTTTTTTAAAATTCTATCTTAGAAAAAGTCCAGTTTGTTATGTATTTTTGGATACTTTGACAATATGTCCTTTTTTTTTTGCAACTACAATATTTTCCCTCGATACATTCATGTTTGCTTTTTTTTTTTTTTTTGGAAGTATTACATATGGAAAAGAAATCTTTTATATATTTTTGTACAATTTTTTTTTCCATATGTTAATTTCATGCATTATTTATTTATTTTGGATAACAGGATGGTTTTTTATTGGAGACTATTTATGTACAGGATGGTTTTGTAATTTTTTCTGCATTCATTTTTGAATTAAGCATATTATGATGTGTCTACATATGTATACACTGAAATTATGGATATCTATGTTACACCAATTTACTGTAGAGTCCACTGCACATAATTACAACGCCGCTGATACATGCCATGCACCTTTAAAATAACTGTTTGTCACTGAAAATCAAAAGTAATGGGAATAGAATTTCTAAATAATCATGACAAATTCAACAACCTGATTTTAAATGTCATAAAAAACAAAATTTAATATGAATAAATCAACTAATCAAGTTGGCCAGTAAGTAACGTACAGATAATTTACAAAGGGAAAAAACACGATAACGATTTTATTCAAAATAAGTGCATGTAGCAAATTATTATTCATGTCAACATAACAAAGCTATTTTTTCATTTTTTTTTGGGAAAGAAACTACATGTTCATCTATTGTGCCCTTCATGACCACAACGACTACAACAATTAGAGCTTGCGCTAAAATTTTCACCTGCGCTCTTCCTTCTCCTTTTCCTAGGCCTCCCTGGCATCCGTTTGTATTTGGGCGGCAACACAACTTCACTAAGAACTTTTGATGGGGCCTCCCAATCTGCTCGATCAGGCATAGGTATCATCGGGACTTCATACGTTTTTGCTAATGCTTTTGGCTTATAATAATCAGAACAATATGGATGCATATCTACCACATTCATACTCTTCAAAGCAGCAACTGCATGCGTGCAAGGTAATTCGTCAATTTGAAATTTTCCGCAACTGCAACTCCTTCTTTCTAGACATACTACGTATCTTCGTGATGTATCATAAACAGAAAAAATGTATTCTGATGACGGCACAACCTGTTTTTCAAGAAAAACCATGAACTTGTCCATTACAGTTGCAACCCAGCAATAAAGTGTTCATCAATAAGATTCTTTTACAACTATTCAATTTTTTTTTTGTTTGCTTCCACTAAAAAATAATAATTCATACACTTGAACCTTAGGCCCGACACGTACCTTCATCAACGAAGATTTTACAGTATGATCAATTAGCATTTCTTCAAATTTTCTACCCAATGTATCCTTCGTATATGACACCTTCTCACGATTTTTGCAGTTCCATGAACCGAATAGGATCCTCACTTCTTCAAGGAAGTCAATAATGTGTAGTTCTCTTGCCTCGACGAGATATCCATCGATACATTCGGCAATGTTAGAAGTCATAATCTGTCCTCTATTCACTGGCGCGTGTATTCTTGACAACTTTTCATAACCAACATCCTCAAGGTAATCCTTTACCCTGTGATCAATTTCAACAACCTTAGACATTATTTTGTTGAAGTCTTCAATCCTGTTGCACTTTGCCATCGCGTAAAACTTCTCGCTAATCATATTTTTGCTTTTTTTGAAATTCGTGCAGATATTTTTCCAAAGATGCCAAATGCACGCATAATGTGGCACATTTGGAAAGACAAGACCCACACTCTTGATTATACTTTCATTACGATCCGATACAAAGCACATATTATCCCTCTCTCCAAAAGCATTCTTGAAGTTTTTAAAGAACCAAGACCACGAACAATCATTCTCTGTATCAACAACTCCATACGCCAACGGCAGTATGCACCCTACATGTAAACAGTATTATTAGTCAATATAAATAATTATTAGTCAACAATTTAAATTATTTTTTATTGATACCTGCTCCATCCATTGTACTAGCCGATATGAATGTTCCTTTGTAAGCTCCGCTTAAATGGGCACCATCAACAACAACCACCGGCCGATTGAATTGGAATCCCCTCATAAGAGGCCTCAAGGCAATAAACAAGTACATGAACTCATTCACATTTGATTTGTGCATCCTTATATATGAATTCGGATATACAGTGTTTAACATGTGTATGTATACGGGCAATAGTTTATAGCTATTTTCTGGTTTACCACGCAAAGTTTCCAATGCACGTTCCTTAGCTCGCCATGCCTTTTGATACGTAATGTCAACCCCGTATGCAGCTTTAAGATCATCTTTAATGTCGTTTGGAGTATGCTTTCTCTTGTGATTCAACAATTTTGGGGCAGTGACTCCACTAACAAATGACAGTGTAGCCTCTACTTTGCTCAACACCCTATCCCTCATCATACATGTATGTGTATTGTTAAAGTATCTTATTTTGAAGAATTCCTTGTGTTTTTGGCATGACGATCTCATACTCCACGCACAATCATCAGAAAAACACCTTAATACATAACTGAAAATCCCAACATACATAAAAATGATAAATCAAAACAAAATAAAATATATAAACTACTAAAATTATCAAAAAACAATATATTTCATCTGGGAAACAAATAAATTTTTTTCAATAATATCTGTCAAATTACATTGTTTTTTATCCTCTGAAACATTCATCCGAAACATTAAAAAACAAAACATTACATATATTTACCTTTTGGTATCGGATCTTTTCACTCTAAAATTAAATCCTTTCTCAATCTTATATTTGGCCATCACTGCAACTAATGTCGCTTTATCCTTGTAGATTTGTTTGACTTTCACGTCTACTATCGAGTCATCCATAATAACTTTCGATACATCCACATCTGCCACATATTCAGACACTGACAATCGATTTTCAATCATTCCAGACGAGGGGTCGAATACTGTTTTCACAGTCTGTTGGATATCGTGTGTATCCACGCATAACGGATACATCCCGAATCCAGGCTCTCTTTTTTTAATTTCAAAATAAAGCTCAACACTCATGTCGTTGCGAATTGTTATTGGTGATGCATTGCCATCAACAACGTATCGAATTAAAACTTCCTTCTGCCTTTCGTCAATACCCAACTCCATAACAATGGCCGTTCGGAGATTACTAAATGATATATTATCACCAACAACGACGCCATCACTTTTGTATCCACTGTATATCACGTCATTATCCCATCTTCCTGAATGACGAATCAAAATTGAAATATTCATTTTTCGTAATGAAGGCTTAAGCTATGGACGAGCTGTTCTTAAAATTTTCTGTGAAAAATATACAATATATGGTAATCAGATTCCTTGCTACAATAAAAAAGCAAAAAAAAAAGGTAACTATGATTTGTTGCTATTTAGATGCAACGGATTATTTAAAAAAACAGATCAGCGTGCATTAATTAAGGGATATAATTGCAAGATCCTTTATGATTCCTTAATTATAGTAACTGCTTCTAATTTAAGAAGGAAATATTAGGTATCAGCCGTTATTTTTGGGTATCGGCTCTCTAAAATTGTGTATCAATATTCTCAAAAAAATTGGTATTATTAGTGATTTTGATAAAAGTCGACATTTTTAGGCATTTCCTCTTTTGAGATTGGTATTTGTCAAATTTATACAAAAATAATCCCATTATAGAAAGGGCTTTAAAAGTGCTTAGGCATATTCACAATTGGGCTCAGCAACCACTGCTTTGATAAAGTTTGGCCCACGTCCTAGTATCTAAGCTTTAACATACACATTTTTATTTAGGTGAAATGAATAAATATTGTTTTTGACATCGATTTAAATGTAGGATATCTATTCAGAAGTTTTCGCAATTCAATTGTAAATGATAAAATTATTAAAGATTTGACCTTTTCGAACTCTTTCCGTAACTCATCGCTATTTAATTTGTGTTTGCTTTTCAAATTAAATAAACTGCAAGTAGTCAATCTCCCGATGACATGAATGATTATTATGAGGTCTTGAATCCATTACATTACTAAGGTTGATTTTCATGTTAGAAACTGTTTTTCTATACAAACAAAAAAAAGTCTATTCTCTAACTAAAAATAAAAGGGCTTTTAAAAAATATTGCTTTTTACTAATCAAATAATAGAAAATATTTTCTACTCACTAACCAAACATAAAAAAAATAAGTTAGAAACTAACTTGTTTTCCAAAAAAACATTTTAAGAATAAATAGTTTGATACACATTATAGTGTCCAGCAATCATAGTATTATCAGACCCCATCCATGGGTGGATATAACCAACGGATCACTAGAAGTCGAACCCTTGACGATATAGACAATTATAAGGATGACGATAATTATAATTGAAGTCGACTGAAGCGCATTAGTGCGAAAATAGAATGGAGGTCTTAAATTTTGAAAAATAAAGGGGAAATGGTCAAAAATACCCCTGAACTATTTGAAATAGAGCAGAATACCCCTCCGTTACATTTTGGTTCAAAAATGTATTTTCATTCAATAACTCTTTTCAATTGATCATATAATTGTACTTGAAATGTGCCAAACTTATTCTAATGATTCTTTCTTTTTATATGAAATAAAAAATTTTAGTAAAAAATATTTACTTAGTATTTTTTTCTAAAAAAAACTATAACTTATTATTAGTAAAATAAAAATTGACGTCCCTCAAATTTGAGAGCCTAAAACGCTTGCTTTTTTTTCTAATACTGTCAAGCCATCCCTGATGATCAATAAATTTAATATCCCTAAGTATAATTGGACAATGGACACACATAACCACTTATACCGAATGAGATAAAAGCGATATTGATCAATGAGTTTCATTTTCAGTGGTACTATTTTATGTCCTTTTTAAATAGAATATCATATTTGTAGTAATTGTTATATTTAAAGTTTATGTAACTTTAAATTATTTATTTTATTCTTAATTAGTATCACACCTTTAAAGCAATATATATTTGGTGAAATGTTTAAACGAATTCTCAAAGGTTTTTTTTCCCTTCAATGTTTGTTTTAAGGTAAATCATGCCAAATAAATTGCAACATAAAGTAAGAATAATTTATCGCAACATAAAGTAAGAATAATTTATCTCTCCCCCTAAAACATGTTGCTTATAAGAACATTCACTAATTAGAAAAAGGAAACCAAAATGACTTATTGATAGGTTAAAATTTTCGTTTTAACTCTGAAGTCAGTCTCATCAGTTCTTTTAGATCAAATTTTGCATTTTCGAATTAATGAAATTAATAACGAAATTGCATTTCGGCACTCAATACTTAAGATGACTTCAAAACTTGAAATTTCGCATTCCGAACTTAATGAAATCAACGGAACTGCATTTCGACACCCAATACTTAAGATGACCTCAAAACTTGAAATTTCACATTTTAAGCTTTTAAAAACTCTTTCTTTAGCAAAATTTCAACTTTTTACAAGGTTTTCGAAATCTGACTTTTCTATTCATCCAAAAATGACTCAAAACAACTTTCGAAAAGGGCAAAATGGTAATTTATCTGAAAATACAAAAAATGAGCTTCAAGATCATTGCACTTTTACAGCAACATAAATCTGGCGAAATGTTTAAAATCGAGCAAAATGTTTAAAATTATGAATTATGAAAGTTCTTTTTTCCTTCAAAGTTTATTTTAAGGTAAATCATTCCAAATAAATTGGAACATAAAGTAAGAATCATTTATCTCTTCTCCTAAAACATGTTGCTTACATAAACATTCACTAATTAGAAAAAGGAAACCAAAATGACTCATTAATAGGCCTTGAAAATATTTTGTTTTCTTCATTTTTATGTGCATTAAGATCCATCTATGTTGTCCACCACACATTCTTGCCCTTCAAAATCTTCCGGCAACAAAGCCGCCTTCTCCACCCTCAACTTCTTCCCACCCCCAACGCTGTTAGCTTTCTCGTCAAAATACTTCTTGGCCACTCGTATCCTCTTCAAAATCGCGAAAAATTCTTCCACTTCATCGTCATCCACCATCGTCCCCTTATTTTCCTTCTCCTCTGTAGTATTATCGTCAATCTCTTCATTCTCATCGTCTATTCTTTTCCTCTTTTGCACCTCCATTACACAAAAAATAATTAAAAAAAAATGATAGGGATCCAAGATAATAAATAATGGAGAAAATATGAAAATGACTATGAAATTTCCAAATTGGAATTTTTCGATGTTGATTATTATGGAGTCGTTCTACGTGTTATTTATATAGTGGATATTTTTTTTTTTTTTAATTTGGAGTTGACCAAGTTTGATGATGTCATACGATGATGTCGTAAAAATGTCGTAAGCAAAATGTCGAATGCCTACGAATATTTTACCTTTGATTTTTAAACTCATGAATTTCATGATGTCTCTAGCTAATTAGGAAAAAACTTTATTCAACCTTTTTTTTAATTGTTCTAGCTAAACCACCTAATTAGTAAAAAAAAACATTTTTAATGTTGCCTTTTTAGTAATCTGTTTTTTTTTTTTTAAAAAAAAAAAAGCTTGTGGAAGCAATGAATCATGCCACTAGTTAAATAATGAATTATCTCATATATTAAGTAATGTTTGTTATGACATCTCACAAAGTGAAATTTCTCCAAAGTGAGAATTTTAACGTTAAATTATTTTTAATTAAGGGTAAGATGTTATTTTTTTTGGAACAGACCAAAAAAGAAAGAATGTTTCATAAAATAGGACAAGAGAATACTATTTTTCTATCTTATCCTCAATAAAATTAATTATTCTCCAAATTATTTCTCAAGATGTAAAGCTACAAATAAATTAATATGAATATTGTAATATAAATGACTCGTATTAATCATTGTTTTTTAGAATGATGCAAAGTACAAATTAATTAAAAAAAATGGAAAGACCATTTTATTAGTAATTTTTTTTTTATTTCGGATGTTCTCTATTTTATTCCTAAAGCCATTCACTTGAAAAACAAAAAAACATGGAAACATATTTGAGATTACAATTTTTTTTAAAAAAATAAAAAAGTTAACATATTAATTTAGATATAGTCCTTTAGTTGAAAAAATACAAGATTATTCAAAAGTCTGCTCACCCTTTCGGAAAACTTTTTAAGTTGTCAGACTAGTGGATAATAAATTTTTCATAATAATGAGAAAAACAATTTATTTAATTTTTGTCCAAGAAGTGTAATATTTTATTCATGTGGAATGCCGAGTGACAATTTTTGATGCAAATAATTTAGTTTACTGTGAAATGATAGAGATGAGAAAATCAATTCGATTGCTTATAATATATGATAATATTTTTTGAATATATAAAGTAATAATTTAGAGTTGAATAATTAGAAGTTAAATAATTAACTGCTTAAAATTTAATGTAATAAAAGATTCCTAAATATAAAAAGAGTAGTTTAATATTTTCGATTGTTTTTCTTTTTAAATTTGTTATATTATATACTTTTTTTAACAAAATATTTGATAGTCAAAATTTAAGGTAATTATTTACGTAAAATAGTCCTATATCAAAAGTGAATTTTAAATATAAAAAAATTCTAATCCAAAAGTGAATCCTAAAACTAAATAAATAAAAGATCAAATAATAAGTTAAGAAAAACAGTGAAAAGAAAGAGGAATCTTTTAAGGAAAAATAAAAAGTTCAAACAACATTTAAGGGTAGTATGAACTGTATGAATTCTTTTGTAGGTAGAACGTCAATATTTAAGTGGGAATTATTGGGTAAACTCAATATAATAGATGCGTGTTTGTCATTGGCATTCCAGACAATTATTTTTACTATTATTAAATAAAGTTAAAAGGATTTTTTGAGATATTATCATTATAGAAAGACAACTTCTTTTTCTTTAATCAATTAATGATGTAATAACGATGACGTAAAATCATTTTTGATGAATAACGTGTGGCGGATATTAAAGAAATTTCCTAATCAACAAACATGATTCATGAGTGGTTATGGGTATTATTATAGTACTTTAAAAGGCAGGATAACAAAATATAAAGTCTCATGAAATTTTGATTTTTTTAAATTTATAACATAATAAAATAAATATTATAAAAAAAATAAAAAAACATGATTAAAGAATTCATAGAAAATAGATTTTTTTGACACGATTTTACATATATAACTAATGCAAATGAAATAGAGGCTATTATGAGATACAAATCATCTCTAACATTTTAACTTTCAAATAAAAAAAAGAATTATAAAGGCAAAAAAGGTATAATTATACAAATATTCTTTAATTTGACCTCGATCAATATCTATGCTCTCCAATTTTGAGTATATACAAGTGGATATTTAAATTTGTATCAATTTAAAATTCAACACGTAGACACTCGTAGCATATATGACAAGTAGGACACACATTGTCGCATAAGGCATATTTGTCTACAACTTTATATAGTTTAATTCCCTATTTATGCATATGCAAAGTTAGAGGGCAGGGATGTTAGTTGGGGCTAAATTAAAGGACACAGTTATACGTTACATCTTAAAATAACATCACTCCTTCTTGAATAAAAATAAAATTACTTTCAAAAAATACAATAATTAAAAAAAAAAGATAATTTTGATCGAGAGATAGAACAAACATATGACAAGTGATATAAAATTAGTTATATATATTCTTTTAATAGAAATTTTTAGTGATTTTCACTCTCACAGTATTCTTAAATAGTAAATATGTAATACTACAACTTATTATCTGAATTATTCTCATTTTATTTTTATTTTTCTATAGATGAAAAAAGAATAAGCATCATTCAATTTATTAAATAATTAATTATGAAGGTCAACAGTGTAATCTAAGAAATTCGACACATAATTTATATAAGAACTATCAGATAAAAGAATATCATCAGTCTGATTTTATGAAGCAAATCATCTTTAAAGTTATTTCATTTGCATATTATTAAAGCAATATTTTGATACAGAAACATGTTACAATAATTACATAATCTATCCGGAAAAGTTCTTGAGAGTGTATAAAAATTCTTTAGATAAAAGCAAAATAATAATGTTGGCTTATAACTTTTTGCTTATAAGCTATAAAATAATAAGTTAGAAATTTTAACTTGCTATACTTTTGGGTTATTGATTTTTTTTTTTTTAAAAAACTTAAAAATAGATGCTTGAAGCATTTTCATTAAAGTACTATAAAAGCGGTTAAAAAACATTTTGACTTTAAAATACTTGAAAAATATTAATTTAAACATGCTCTAAGAAATCTAAAAAATACCAAAAAAGAGAGTAAAAAGTAATCATAAATGCATAAATATTGCTATTAAAATTTAAGTATTCTATTGTAATCTATCAAGATGCTGAATACTTACATTCTCTTAAACTATAATATTATTTATAAAAAGTTAAATTTTAAAATTATTAATAAATTAATATTTATAAGAACATTTATCGATTGATCGTGCACGAGTACGAATACTCGTTTATATAAGAACTATTGGATGAGCCCCAATTAGTGGGGTATTAGACATGTTTAGGATGTACAGTCGAGCACTTACGACATAAGCCTCATATATATATATATATATATATATATATATATATATATATATATATATATATTATATTTTTAGCAAATAATGGAGTTGAAGAGTAGATCCTTAATATTAATAAGGTCTATTTGTTTGCTTAGAGATAGTTTCACGTTGTTTGCTTTCCCTGGTAAGTCGTCTTCTAACAATTTTCAAAATCTAAAATTGTTTAGTAGAAATATGGAATATAGATTGAATTATATTCTGGTTTGGGTCCAATTGTACAGTTTCAACTATTCCAGACTCGTGTCATGTAGAGTCTTATTCGAGGGGAACCTTTTTTTTATCAAAATCTTTTTTATATTTAGGGTTCAAATTCAAAGCTTCTGATTAAGAGAGGAGCAACTCCACCACTGTACCACATTTTTTGATGGTGGAGGACTAGTACATTATTCATTGGTGGAAGGATTTTCTTGTGTCCTTTGTTATAGGCTAACTCTTGAGTACTACTATTATACAAACATTTCTTTGCCCTTCTTTTTTGTACAAGAAAACTATCTTGGGTCTACTTGTATTGAAGGACTTAGTGCATTGATACTTGATACAAACGTACGTTCTTGTGTCTTTTTGTCCTTTTTGGAAGGGTGCGATATTACGAAATTGTGATTTTATATTCTAAATCATGATGACTTCATAAGGGTTTAAGTGCTAGATGTAGTAAATATGATTGATCCAGTTCATATTATTGGGTCGAGTAAAATATTAGAGAGTTTTATTGAAATTTAGGTCTAATTAGCTATTGTTAAAAAAGACCGGGGATTACAAAGAACAACTATACAATTAAGTCATTGGTTGTCAGTTATCTCTCATCTCCTTTCTATGTTCTAGTATCTCATCCCTTTCTGGATATCTTCTAATATTGTTATTTGTAGGGAATTTTTCACAAATATACAAAAAAAATTTTGATATTTACATGGCCCTACCAAACTTTTGAAAATTACATGTAAAATACCAACTTTATTTACAATAGTAGGAGAGAGAGTATTTTTAGTGTGATTATTGTAGTGTGTGATGTGATATAATAGTGTTGGGAAATGAAAAAAAAAGTGAATGGAAATTTGTTTAGTGTTTGATGTGATATAATAGTGTTGGAAAATGAAAAATAAGGAAATAAAATATATATCAATCCACTGTGTAATACCTGCTAAGTTGCCGTGAAAAATCATGTAGAACACCATAAAAACTGTGGTTCTAGCCCACATGTGCACAGATAATATATATATAAATATAAATATTCATGTATAAAATGATGCAACTACCATAAGAAAAAAAATCCGAAAAAATGTATTTTATTTTTTTACGTTTGTTATAGATTAATATGAAATTTATGGTATTGAAGTATGTAATACAATGTGGTGTGAAAAGTTATCAATTGTGTATATTTTAAATGAACTTTTGTTGACCTCAAAATGTAGATCAATTAATGTGATGTGATTGAGATTGATTTGAAGAACTTACTTTTTCTAGGTTATTATTAGGTGGGTGTACTTTATACACATGTGGAAAAGCGGGCATGATGGTGAGTTAGTACTA
Source organism: Solanum rostratum (assembly GCA_029948455.1). NCBI lineage: Eukaryota > Viridiplantae > Streptophyta > Magnoliopsida > Solanales > Solanaceae > Solanum > Solanum rostratum. Next base: position 61,299,280 of record CM057053.1, read on the forward strand.
TTTTGAGGGAAGCATTTGTATATAATAAGATTTTGGCCATGTAAATTTTTTTGTTGGAAACGATAATATTGTATCACTTTTGGTAAAGTATAATGGGAAGTGGGATTTAACTGGTAAAAAATTTGATAATTTTTTTTCTGCAAATGGTGAAATTTTTTGACAATTTCAATTTCATAAATACTAGTAAACTTAAAAAAATAGTGGGAAATTAGTGGTAGTATGTTGATGTTATGATTATTTGAAAACTTTGTTGGATGGTTATAAAAGATGATGATATTCAGGGTGGTGCGCGTGTTTTGTGGTGCATTGATTTAAAACTGCACCTTCTTTATGTTGTGTTGTGCTGACTAATATGCTCACTGGCTGTAGGTGCGTTGGTAATATTCATGGTTTTTTCCGTCGAAAACCATCTAGAACACCATAAAAACTGTGTTCCTCGACACCGTATGCACATATATATAAAATAATAAAAAATAATAATGTTTGGTGATGTGTCAAAAATATTATCAATTGTGTCCATTTTTAAATCAACTTTTCTTGACCTCAAAATGTAGATCAATTAATGTGATGTGATTGGAATTCTTTTGAAGGACCTAGTTTTCCTAGGTTATTATTAGGTGTTGACAGGAAAAGGACAATGTATATTTTGGTAATTTAGGTGCTATTCTTGTAAATAAATGGGAATGTGTAAATTTGGCACAAAACTTAGTATATTTGTATAAATTTTCCTTATTTGTATAATTTACATAAATTTATACTTTTTGGAGCTAATTCCAACTAATATCAACTTTTTGTTCTTAATTAGTGTTGCTATTACCTTGTTCGGATTCTAATGATAAGGTTTTAGATCTAAGATATGTATACATTTGATAAATCTTGTGATACAAATATAAGGTTTAAGATAAATTTATTAGATGTGTTTATGTATGAGTTTCTCTCTTTCAAATTCTACCATATGAACATAAATTTACGAGTTTTTAATTGATGGCAAATTCTTCATTTCTTCTTATGTGTAGAGGTATGTGTTAAGAGTATCATTATGTATATATTATAATATAAATAAAAATAATGGATGTAATTTTAAATTCAATGAATATTGAAGAGTCTTGTATTAAGAATGAAAAATTGATGGATGGTCTCCTCATTATGATTTAATTTGGCCGATTTTTCTTTTTTTAGAGCTAGTTTTGAAATCAAGTCATGCTCAAGATTTATTTCTTTTCATATTTTAACAGGAGCTGGACCCATTTAAATTTGTAATTTATCAATGTTAGATCCTCATACTAAATTATTCATGCATCAGATGTCTAAGTATGAATGTGAAATATGATGAAAAATCCAACATCGAGGTATCACTCAATCTCAATCATATAATTTGATTGTGCAGAGACTTGATTGCAATATAACAAAGTTGCTCGCATTTTGTGTGTGTGTAACTGGTGTTTTAATATTAAAGCATGTTCAAATTTTTGTCATTAAATTTAGAATAAAATTGGTGCAATATTTAATTATTATTTTTCATACTTAAGGATCTAAATTTTACCTTGTTCTTGGTTAATACATGAAGTTCCACGATCAATTAATTTGTGCTTGAGTCTTGACGTAGGGACAACAATATTTATCTTTGAATGGTTCATGTTTATCCATGAACCATGGCAGCAACATAAATTTTTATGGGTAGAATTAATTTCGTTGATTACCATTATTTCATTCTTGCAATCTATATCTATATCTATCTAAATTTATATCTATTTATTTTTATATTTATCTATTTATATTACATTAAAAGTGTGAATGTCCTTAGAAATGTTGTTTGAACTTTTTGCCCTTTATTTAAGGACCCTGTTTTAGATAAAATCGTCTTTTCACAATTTTTTTGAATTATTATTTAATTATATTTATAATATTGACTTTTAAAATATATGAAAAGAAGTGATAAAACAAGAACTTGCTAACGAAAATTTTACCCTCCACAGTTTAAATTAATCATCAAGCTTTTAATTTTAATAATTTGAAATAATTAGCTTTCAAAAATGCAAAACAAAATATTTTTCAAGTGATTTTTAGGTTTAAATCTTTTAACTTTAATTATGCGTATATATTGCATATCATATATATATTTTTGAGTATCAATACTTAAGTGTTATGTTTTCGTGGATTTTTCAAAGTTTCTCAAATAAATTTTATCTTTAATTACTTTAATTATTTTAGGATTAATTACCCCGTAGTTAATTTAATTATTTTAAGTTGTTAATATTTAAAAGCTCCTTAATTAATCTATATTAATTCATCTCGTGGTCAAATTAGTCAATTAATTCAAATTGATCACATTTTAATTGGTCATATTTGTAAGTGACTAATATTTAAATATTCTCTTTAATTCTATTTTTTGTTTCCAACCCCAAGTAATTCAATTCCCAGCCCGATTTTTCCCCTCTATCCAGCCCAACACTCTCTCCCTAGCCCAAAATTTCCCTCAGACCAGCCCAATATTCCCAAACCCATATTTTAATTCCTAAGCCCAAACTACCCTCCCCTTTCCCTTCTTCTTCCCCCAACGAAAACCAAAACCAGAAAAGAAAAAAAAACGACCAAACCAGTAAAAAAACCAGACGCGACAGACGACCAAAACCGGAAAAACAACAAGCCAACGTCAACAAATTCGTACTCATACTCTCTTTCTTGTTTGAATTTTGAATTCGACCCTAAATGTCGAAATTGACCCTGCGTTTCCACCCTTTTTTCAACCCTAATTTCTTCTATAAATATCCTCATTCGTTCACTGTTTAGGGGGAGCCGTTCCGGAATTTCCAGAAAATACACAAATTTCCTTGTTTAAGAAATAGCTTGAATCTCCGAAAACCTTCAATTTTGAACATTGACAGTAGAGGATTTAGCTCGTTTTCATCTCTTTGAATCAGAGTTGCTGGTAGTGGTGTGAAACTCGCGGTGAAGCTCGCCTTCCTAGTTCGCTGCCTCCGAACAGGTAACACTCTCGTCGGAATTCTTTTCTTTTTCCATAAATTATGAATGTGCCATTATGGTTCTGGTTACTATATAGCTGATTAGATTATGGCGTTGAGTGGATGGGCTTACGGGGCTACCGTGTTTTAGAAGGAGGATCAGTCTTTAAGTTTATATTTATTATGCATATGATTGTTGCACCGTCTGCTCATTTCGAGTTCATTGTTCGAAGTTGTTGGCGTCGAATAAGTGTGTTTTCCTTATTCTCCACGTTTTAAAAGTTTGGTTTTTTCGTTAAATCAGAAGTTTTAAGTTGTTTTCGGCATCGAAAATCAGTTTTTGAACCCAGAACGTGTTCAAGTCATCTTAGCTGCTGCTTGTTAGTTTATTTTGACCTCAAAGTCTCCTTTCAGGCGGATATTACAGTCTGCGTGTGATATTCAAGTATTGGTGTTGTTCTTGATCATATGATATGTTGTGATTCATACGCATTTTTCCTGTTTCATGTTCTTATCAAAAACATCTATTCATCTCTTAAAGATTTTTGGAATCTAGGGTCCTAATATCATTTGTTTAGCTTGACTAAAATTTCCGGAAGCTTGCTTATATTTCAGTTCTCAAGTTTTTACCTCGCTTCTTCCCGTATATCTTCAACTTGTTCGCTGTAAACATTGTTCATTAACTTTTAGTTATTTGTGATCAGTTGCTTAAGAATTTGATATGTTTAACCTTGCTACTGCATGTTGTCACATTAATGCGTTGTTGTTGCTTTTAAGTTGTGATAAAATCTTGTCTCATTTTATTTGGATATACACTGGGAAGCCCCTGTTTTGAAGTCTCATCTACGTCCAGCACTTTGAAAAGGTTGAAAATGGCTCCCTTTGGTAACACGACAGTTGATTTGCTCCTATCTTATAGCTACATGTCATTTGATTTTAACAAGTGAAAGGATTTATGTTTTGTTGGTTCAATCCCGTTTGAATTTTTTGTTGGTTCTGATTTAATATGGCCATTCCTTATGTTGTTTTTAATCCTTGTTATTGTCTTCTTTGCATGAACAACGAGCTGGGTCCATGGAGGCCCAAGTTTCTTTCTAGTTATCCTGTCCATTCTTGGCTTCGGAGAGCAACTACAAGCTGGAGGAGTTCTTTACAGGTCATTGAAAGCTGAAAAAATTGGTGTGTATACACCAATATACATGATATATACATCGGTATACAATCAGTGTATTCCACAGTATAAGGCCACAGGAGAATGGGTCAAAGGCCCAATTAGCAGCAATAAGAGAAGGCGGCCAGGCGGCCCAAGCCATTTAGCCCAATGGTTTAACCCTTTCTTTATTTTATATTCCATTTACCTTATGTTGTTTTGTGATACATGTTTTGACTCTAACATTATTCTTATATGTTTTAATCTAATTAAAATTCTCCAAAAGTCGATCATTTATGCTATTTTAATATCTTTGAATATTTGAGGACAAAATCACTTTTTAAAGAATTTGACTCTATGAACTTTTTCCTTGAAAAGACTTCAAGTATTTTCCTTAAAATAACTTATGAATATTTTTCTTCTTTTAATCACCTAGTCTAATTCATTAATTTCACTAATTAAGTAAAATTTGGGTAAGTTTCAATATTATGTTCTTCTTGATTATTTTTAAAGTAGTTCACTTAGTTACATTAATTAAATAAATATGAATAGACTTTAAAATATTTATTTTCTTAATCACTTTTAATATATCACTTAGGTTTCCTTCTAGTTATTAATTATTAAAGTTAGTCAAAATTACCTAATCGTCGGATAACCGCGTGTTAGTGGCCATTTCGAGTGCGTGAAACCTTCGCGAAGTGAAAAATATGAACCCGAACCCTTTCTTTGAATTTTTTAAAGGATTTTTCTGTTAATTCTTTTAAAAAATGATTTGAATGGCTTTCTTGATTTTTCCTTAAAAATTAAGTGGCGACTCTCTAAAAATTTTGAAGATTCGGTTTACTTAAATTAATTGAGTAATAAATCGAATTTTCAAAATCGAAGCCATTTTTCGCGATAACAATATTAAAAGTGTGAAGGGCCTTAGAAATATTGTTTGAACTTTTTGCCCTTCATTAAAAATCACTTCTTTATCATTTCTTTAAATCATTATTTAATTATATTTATAATATTGACTTTTAAAATATATGGAAAGAAGTGATAAAATAAGGACTTCTAGCCATGGAAAGACTCATAAATTTTTCTTATTTGAATCAAGAAAATACCCTATAGTTGTTAAGAAAATTCTAATTTATCATAGGTTCTAATTAGTGATAAATAAATAATTTATCAAAATTAGTGAATTATTTCTCTTCTTATAAATTCATAATTAAATTTAATTTTTCTCTGTAATGTTTGTTATCAAAAGAGGTACACGTTTTGATCACGCGCAAAACGTGTACAGTAAGACTAGTAATTTGAAAAGATAAGAATGAACTAGTACTATCTTTCGTTTATAGTTTGGTCTAAAAATGTCTTTATCGTCAATATTTTGATTTAAAAATACTCTTATTGTTATTTAAGGGATCAAAGATATCCTTTTTAAAATAAATTTATTATTTATTTTTTAACATGTTTTTTCCTAATGATATTTCTTTGTTAACAAAAAATTTATCCGACTTCAATTCAAAAACTATTTTAAAATTAAAATATTTTTTTATTTTATTATAATAATTTTTAATCGATATCTAAATAAAAATTAATGATGAATTTACTATATATGATTTTATATTTATGACATATATTATTTGTTACAAGGGTCAAGTTCTATTTTAATTGATAAAATAAGATTAATAAAGAAAATTATTTTTCTATATTTTTATTAGTTAATGTAATGTTAAAAGAAGCAAAACAAGAAAAATATTCTTTAAAAGTAATATTTTTATTAGAAATACAATATGTTTAAAAAGAAAAAAAATATATATTCATTTAAAGAAGGCATTTTTGATCCATTCAATAACAATAAGAGTATTTTTGGACCAAATTATGAATGACAAGGATATTTTATGATCAAAATATTGACGCCAAGGATATTTTTAGGCTAAATTATAAATGAAGAAGGATATTTTTGAACTAAATTATAAACGAAGTACATGTTTACTTATTTTACATAATTTAAGAGCATTTTTATTTATTTTACGTAATTTAAGAGCATCTTTTTTATCCTTTTTTTCTAAATAAAAAGAAAAACTTGTACCTTTCTTATGTTGTTGAATGTAGCCAAAAACTTATCTTATAAATACTCTAGCCAAAAATTCAATTTGATATGCAATAATATACACCATGTATACAATAACATACAAAATTTTAATATTTTAATTTTACAAAAAACTTTAGAAACGTGATATACAATATTATATACTCAATATAGTGTTATACAAAATTATAAAGGTATTTATACATTCACATAAAATAATATATAATATTATACACTATTATCTCCTTTTTTTTTTTTTTTTCAAATGTAAGACTAGATTCATTCAAAAATATCTCCAAAACTATACCAAAAATCACCCAAAATTAAAATTTAGGCTCCTCAATACTTAATCAATCTTTTGCAACAATACCCACTTGAAACAAAGCTTATTAGCTAAAAATTAGTTGTTATAATTTAAAATTTCAAACTTCAACAATGGTTGAACACCAATCGACAATGGGATTCATGATATCTTACCCAATGAGTATAATAGCCATCAATAGATCTACTGTTCCACAAATTAATTTTCAGAAGATTTCATCTTGCCGTTTGAGAAAAATCAATGGGCAAATTGTCACGCCCGAGCCTATATCCTGGACGTGGTTGTCACTCAGAAATCATTGCTGATCTCCAAGCGAATCCTTGACCTGGCTAACTCACCCAACTGAAGACTTAACATGCATGTGGAAACTTTATAAGGTGAACTTTCAAAACATTTAATTAAACTCAAAGAATATCAACCATATTGTATATAAAATTTCAAAAATGTCTTTTGATACAAATACTAGTAAATTCTTTAGATATTCGAATGAATAGACTAGACTGACTCACTAACTCTGTCCATGAAACCTCTACTAAACTAAAGATAGGTGCCGTAACAAGACCCACGGCTATCTAACTATAAAATAAATAAATAAATAAATAAATCTTACTGACAAGAGCCCTCTGAGAACGAGGAGGTCTCACCAACTGCCACTAGAAAGTTGTCTTACTGAATGCCTGCTATCATGGGTGGCTGAATTTGCATCATAAAACAATGTTGTGCCAAATGACGTCAGTACGTGGAATATATGGTATGTAAAACGGCCAAAACAAAACTCAGGACATGATGCTTAACTCAACAACTTAACTCAGAAAGTAAATAAGTGAAATCATCAATGCAATATAAGTAAAACACATACATAAATGTAACTCAATTTGTAACTAAAAATAATATATATTTTAGCTTGGGGAGTTTCTCTAACCGATAAACCATCACTATGAACCTTGTGATGATACAACGTCTTGCCCACGCTGCCAGAGCCATCCCATACTTTGCCAGGGTAGGGGACGAAAACTAGGGGAGTGGATCCATCCCAAAACTAGGCTATCTCAGTGGCGAAGAGGATCTATACTTTTGGTGTACAATCCTATCCTACGCTGGCTATGTAGTTTATAAGGTTAGAGTTATCTGAACTCATACCCAAATCAGTGCTCAATACTACTCCCAAAATCTTTTGTTATATGCTCATAACTTTAAAATAATATTTTTGCTCGAAATGTTACTTCCCTTCTTTTTGGGACTTAGCCCAACTCAACATTCTCTTAACTTTTTCCAAAAATGTCTAAAATCGTAGGCTTCATGCTTCACTATTCATAAAATACTTATACTAATACTTTTTTTGAATTTAAAGCAATATTTTGAATTTCATAAATTTTCGTAGTAACTTTAGGGTTTAACTAGTTTAACAATCAAAAGTAGTATCACAACTTAAGACCCCAATTTAGTAGAAAAATTCAGTAAATCTCATGCTTTTCTTCATAATGAAGAAAATTTGTTATCAACTAATAACTTGATACTTGGAGAAACTAGTAGTTACACGATGGTAAAATAATGTAGGAAGATTTTTGTAGGCCTTACATACATGAGAGACTTAGATTCTTGAAGAATTTTGAAGAAGGTGCTTGAAAGCCCTAGCTTTTCTTCTCTTGAAACTACGTTCTAGGTTTGGAGAATGTTTTGAGCATTAACGAGTTGAAGAATCATGTTTCAGGGGATTAAATAGGTGAAAACTGACAAGTTTAGGCTTAAAGAACGAAAATACCCCTCTTTAAAAACGTTGTATAAGTTTGCTACGGGACCATCTACGGCCTGAAGAAACTTTTACGGTCCGTAGGAACCCATCCATAAGTTTTTGCATGAATTTTGGGGTCGCTAGATCGATTCTACGAGCCCAAACCACGGCCCATAAGAGCATCTACGAACTGTAGATGGGTCCGTAGATTTTGGGACCCAAAAATGGACTTGTAGGAGTCATTCCACGAGCTGTCAGTACGGGTCGTAGTTGTAGAAATAACTTTACACTAACAGTCTGTAGTAAAATGGACATAACTTTTTACGCCGAACTCCAAATAAGGTGAAACTGGTGGCGTTGAAAAGCTAATTCAAAGACCTTTCATTTGGTAGTCATATGACACCTAATTATTTGAGTGCTAAAAGTTATGGTCATTTGAAATTGACCCTTGCATAATCTAACACGAAAACTCATTCGATAGGAAAGTTTTTCAACTTGACTGAGTAGTAGAGGTCTCTTATGAACCTAATCCACTTCTAATGCACTTCACATAAATAGGAATGGGTCTTAAAATATAGGGATAAGTAAGGTACCACTAGGTCAAGCTCATCTCCTAACGACAAATTTTTCTTTGGATCCTATGAATAGAGTTATGGGGTGCTACACAAATTAATTTGATAAAGTTTTATTTTGTACAATAGTGTATAAAATTTAGAGGAAATTATCTAATTTTTTTTTGTATATTATTGGTGTTTTTGGGCTAAAGACTTGTAATGTAAGTTTTGAATTATTTTTTTGTAATGCAAGTTAGATAATTGTACTGTAATGAAATTTTTTCAAAAATATAAGTCACACTTCACATTTATTACTTACGTAATTGGATGCGATATTAAAAATTATTTATAGTTAACTATAAATCGGTGAAGGTGATTGTGTTAAAATTTTACATGGCTTAAGTGATGCTTAATACCTTTTCTTTGGTCAATAAAGCTTTTATTCAAATATTTTATCTATAGACAAATATTAAAGATCGATCGAATTTCTTCTGATTAGAAACTCAAATAAAGAGTTATTTAAAATATCAAAATTCAATCAAATGACTACTCTACACATATAAATTATCTTTTCTCAAATGTCACATCAATTAAAGAAACTTAAACACCCTTTTCAAATGGAACAATAAAAAAGAAAAGAGGTGTGACAATATGCATAGACATACATTATTTAGTTTTTGAAAGTATGATATTCAATTTTTTGTTTTCATTATGAATTATGTATTAAATAAAAAAAGAATATAAAGGAAAACATGTGAATTTTATTTAAAACTTTTATTAAAGTTTGGCTTAAAAGTAACAATTCCATTAAGCCGACCTGTATATTGGATGGTCAGAAGCCCCACTTATCAGCCAACAAACCAAGGTGCCTATAGCACCATGTCCACTCATTGAGTAGTTCAAAAAATATTTCATATTTTAGCCAAACTTCATGCAGATGTGTCATCATCCAGTCCGTTAGTAATATTATCTGCTTTAGGCTTAGTTTCACACGATTTTAAGACACATCATTAGTAAGTAAGGTCTATTTACGTATATGTCCAACATTTTGTGTTTTGCCGATGTGGGACTTCTCCTCTGTTTTTATAGTAAATTATATATTGATGATTTGTATTAGAATAAAAGATTAATAAACAATTTATGAGTGTTGTCGTTGTTGAGATATATATCATGAATTATGTGTTTAGAAGTATCATTTATTACAAAATAATTATTTATTCAATTTTAGTAAAGATTTAAATAGATAAATATATATTAGTTTGTGTTCATTTACTTATATAATAGATATAATTTAGTATATACAGCGTAGCTTATTCATAAAAGATTAAACTATTCATTCTTATTAATATTAATGTTTATGTTCCCAATCTAAGATGAAAATTGGACAAAGCGTCTATATGATTGTAATACAAAACTAAATAATGTGTTATTTATCTTGATTACGAGAATGATATAATTCTAGCTTCTTGTGCTAATACATTTTGTATATATTGAACGGATGAAGTAAAGATTGTTTTTGTGTTGAATATATAATCAATTTTTCTAAATCATTAAATATACTTATACTCTTAATCTTGATATAAGTATTATAATCAATGCGATTTGTTTATTATCTTGACTTCTATTAGAGGGTGAGACTCTATTTTGAGTCAATATATGCATAGTAGGTTGGATGATAACAAATAACATTTGTGAAATAATAATTAGTTGATGGAACTCATTTCTCAATCTGATATCAATGATACCCCCATTGTGCTTATAAGTTTCCATGTGAAAACGCTGCAGGTGAATTATGTATCGATCTATCACATGAAACAGTTTAGCTTATGTATAAAGGATTAAATTAGTCAATGAATTAGCTTGTTAAAAATTTAATATAATTAATTGATATTTGTAATCCTAACATGGAATAAGATTTAATGAAGGATTTCAAAATTAAGTTGAGAAGTGTAATTCTGCACACTGTAAATTGTGATTTTTACTCCCTTGGAAAAAAACAAATCATGGCATATTAGTATGATCTTTATGATTTTATTTTGCACTTTATTTCAATAGTTAAACTTGATTTGCAAATATTAAATGTGTTATATAGTTGTTGAGTCGATTGTGAGATATTACGATATATAGTTCGGGTTTGTTAATGCAACCACTAGGTACAAGTGAGTGTTTTTCATCCCACTACTCATCCAATCCATTTCTATTTGGCAAAAAAATCGATTATTTCTTTAAATATAATAAAAAAATAGTAAAATAAGATATATATATATATATATATATATATATACAAGTGTTATCAATGAACTAAGATTAAATTAGTTATATTTTGAATTAAATTAGACTCAAATATTATATATTTATATGATATCAGAGTAAAGTTTATTTTTTTTTAGACGTTCGATCCAAGCTTCAGTGGGGGTGTTAGATTGGATTTGGAGTCCCACATTGATTAATGTGAATTAACGATCTTCTTATAACACTCAATCATCTGCTTATTTCAGACGATGATATTATTATTGAGTATAACTTAGCGTGTAAAAGGAACTTCTCGAAAGTAGGAATAAATGAAAATAAAAAAGAGAATGATGGGACCAAAGGAACATCATAATCACATGATAATTCGAAAGTGATTGTGTGATGTATCACAACTCACAAGTATTGTATGACTCCTTCAATATTAATTTAATTTTGATATACTAAAACAAGGTGTGAAAAATAATATTACTCAAAAATGAGACTAGCTCACATTAAAAATTAATTATCGTAAATTGTCGATAAAAGGTGGATTAATAACCTTTTTAAGTGTTATAAGTCAAATTCGTAACAATAACTCTTGCCAATAGGAATGACAAATCGTGCGATACAAGATAAATTCGTAAATATTTTAATCTGTCGCATCCCTCTTCATATAATATTATTTGTTATTTTCAATCTATCTCATCCAGTAAAAATGCGTCCCACATAAATCCACAAGTTAATTAGCTCATTATCGAAAAAAGAAGAGTTAAAAGGAAAAAATAAAAATAATAGAATACCAACCTTATTAACAGCCAGTTTTTCCTAAAAGGGAAAAAAAATCAACTTCCAAAATATAAATTTTCAGATATAAATAAAATAAAACAAAGCCTTGAACCAAGAATTATCAATGATACAATGGTAGAAATGCATGCTACCACCCCAAAAATGAGGGTTTGAACCCTTGATGCTGCATTTTGTGATGTGTATTTGAAAGAAGTCGACCACATGAAGTCGTTTTTTTTAAATAAAAAAAAAATTAAATATCTCACGAGATTTATATTTACCAAAAGAAAATTTTATTAAAAAAATCCGACCTCGTGAGGTCAATTTTTTGTAACATCATGAGATTTGACTAGTCATTTTGCGATAGACAATTGAGATTGATTTTTAGGTCAATTTTTATTTCAATAAAACAGAACTTATGTGGTTGCTTTTAGATCGATTTCAATATTTTTTTAGTAATGATTTTTATGTCTATTATCTGAATATTGCATTTGCTGATCAATATTTTGATTTATATATGCAATTTTATATGTTCTACTTAACTTATTTAAGAATTTAAAGTTGGGCCGGAGATGCAATAACATTAACTCAATTACGACTAAATATTTATATAATAATACTAAAAGTAAAATCTATTAACACTAAATATATCTCTCATATCATAGTGGCCTCTATACTTTATTTATATATCCATAGATATTTTTATTTGAAACAATTAGATGAATATCTATTAGGTTAACTTTTCAATTCTTTTAATAAATTACCAAGTTAACCACTATAAATAATAGGATAAATTTTATAAATCACATACTGTAAAATAATAATTATCATCTTATTCTACTTGTTTAATTACTAAAAATTTCTCAATTTATGAGAAGCGCAGATATATTAAATTTCAGACTGATACAAAAATTATAATCATTAATTAACAGTTTCAGTTAAGCGAAAAAAAAGTAAACCACGATTTATCCCTAAAAACATGCAAATCTAATTTATGCAAAACTTTTCTATTTGTAACAGTCTTTCAAAATTCAAAATAAAAAAAAAAGGTAGGTTCGCAACTTCTTTCCACGATTTAAAAAAAAAACTTGCAGATGAATGTAGACAAATTGATATCAATGTCATCTTGCAATTGATGAATGATGAATGTGTCTATATTGTTGCGGCATTCAGGGATTGGAAAAGTGATGTTAGTTACCAACAATACAAAAGAATTGAAAATCAGAATCCTCTGTTATATTTGATACAACAATTGCATATAGCCTATTTTTGTATCATAAGTGATTGTACTTGAAACAAAATACACTGTGTATTGGATACAAAATAAGCATAGTTCATTCAACTTGTACAAAAAAGTGCACATAACTTAATTTTTGTATCATGAATGATTGTATTGAGACAAAATAAACAGGAACACATAATTATTGTATCACAACAGTGTGTTAGATTTCAAATAAAAATATTTTCAGTCAGGACTATTTGTTTTGAAACAAAATAAACAGAATCACATAATTATTGTATCATAACAGTGTATTAGATACAAAATAAAAAATACTTCAGTTTATTGTGTATCCTCTCTGTTGTATTTGATACAAAAAAGGGACACATAACCTGCTTTTTATATCATTTGATTAAAAAAAATAAACATATTCACAATATTGTATTATGAAATGATATAGATGATACAAAATTTTACATATATCAGAGTGCAATATTGCAATTGTTGTATTCGATACAGGAAAATAATCCAAAAATTTGTATAAAAAACAATAAAATCTTGGGTAATCAACTACCCCCTTTCTTTTGGGGTTTTCTGCACGTTGACAGTTGGAGTAGATGTAGCAATTTTCTTCAATTTCTTCATTTATACTTGATTATGAATCTTTTTGACCTATTCTCTGCCCAATCAGGAGTTCCATAGTCATACGTATGATCAGACTTTGGTAATTGGACAATCCTAATACTAAACGAAGGAGCATTGTCCATGAGTTATCAAAAATAGAAAAAAAAATGAAGAAGACGACGAACGTACACTGCAAAGTCGAAGAGTATAGACGGGAAAGGAGACGTGGGAAATTTGAAATTCAAATTTGACAACCGTCTTCATGATTTTAGGTGAGAAATTGGGGGAGCGAAGTCTGGAAGATAATATGTTTTAAATTTAGAAGAATATGTGCAAGAAATCATGTATCCACACAGGAGATTTTTATGAGGAGAAATAGGGACTTTCGAAATATTTTGATATGGTAGGGAATAATAGTAAATAAGGTAAAAAAAAAATGTATAGTTAGGTAATTTTTTCTGAATAATATCCGTAAAAGGTAGATTAAATTAGTAATCTAGAAAATAAGATATATATATATATATTATCCCTTCTTATCCTAAAATAGTTTTTTAAAATACACAAGTAGTGCAAAAGAAAATTTGCCTTATATATAAGTCCCAAAAACCTCAAAGATCCACTATTATAAAGTGCCACATTGAGGCCCCTTTCTAGTTGGTTCTTTCACTACAAAATCATGTTTTTCTCTTCCTTTTTATCATCATCTTCTTCCCTTACTTGTTTACTAATCTTGATTCTATGTGTAGTTAGTGTTGATTTTATCTCCTCTATACAAACCAAGATTGGCCAAGGTTACAAGTTGATCTCCATAGAAAAATCATCAAATGGAGGCCTCATAGGTCACCTTCAAGTCAAGGAGAAGAACAATATTTATGGGCCAGATATTCCTCATTTGAAACTCTATGTTAAGTGAGTTTCCCCTTTTTAACTTTAAAAAAACATTTATTAGACTTGCATGAACATTATTCTTGAAAAGAAAAAAAAATTGAATCTTTATGTTAAGTTTGTGATTATTATCCAGACATGAACTTCAATATTCTTGAAAAATAAAAATTGACACATAAACATCATTTTTGAAGGAAAAAAAATTAACTTTATGTCAATTCTGTGATTATTATCTAGACATGAACATCATTATTGAAAAACTAATTATTAAATCTTTATGCTAACTTTTGTGATTATTATCCAGACATGAACATCATTTTTAAAAGAAAAAAATTGAATCTTTATGTCAATTTTATGATTAATATTCAGGCATGAACATCATTGTTTTGGTTATTATCCAGGCATGAGACAGATGATCGTTTGAGAATTCATATAACCGATGCAGAAGAGCAAAGATGGGAAGTTCCTTACAACTTATTACCAAGAGATACACCCCCATCATTGAAACAAAATGTTGATAAATCAAGAAAAAACCTTTTTTCATCTGTACTAGCGGAGTCAGAATATCCAGGGAGTGAGTTAATATTCATTTACAAAAATGACCCTTTTAGTTTTTTTGTGAAAAGAAAATCAAATGGGGAGACCCTTTTCAATTCAAGCTTTGATGATTCAGACTCATATAGCAATTTGGTTTTCAAAGACCAATACCTTGAAATATCAACAAAATTGCCCCAAAGTGCTTCTTTATATGGCCTAGGTGAAAATACACAACCCCATGGGATTAAAATTTACCCAAATGACCCTTACACTTTGTACACAACTGATCAACCAGCTGTTAATTTGAATATGGATTTGTATGGATCACACCCTATGTATATGGATTTGAGAAATGTGAATGGAGTGGCAAATGCTCATGCAGTTTTGTTACTAAATAGCAATGGGATGGATGTGTTATACAAGGGAGATTCTTTGACATACAAAGTGATTGGGGGTGTTTTGGACTTTTACTTCTTTTCTGGGCCCACACCTCTAAATGTTGTTGATCAGTATACTTCATTCATAGGAAGGCCTGCTCCCATGCCTTATTGGTCTTTTGGTAAGTTTGAAATTCTCTCTTCTTCTTTAATGTATTTGCATTGGGTCAGTCTTTCTACGGACTCCGCACATAACGGGAGATTAGTGCATCAGGTTTGCCCTTTATTTTGCTTTTGAAAATGATATTTTTGAGACGAGAGTTTTTCGGAAACAACCTCTCTATCTCTATGGGGTGGTGATAATTTTACCCTCATCAGACTCCACTGGTGAGATTTTATTAGGTATTTTGTTGTTGTAAGTAAATATTTAAATTTGTAATAAGCAAACACACGTGTCCTACATGACATGAATTTATATTTTGTTTATGCAGGACGTGTGTGTCTACTTATTTAACTTTATACAAACTTAAGTGTCTACTCATGTATATCCAAATTAGAAGAACATAAATGTCAACTGAATTCAAGTTAAAGAATATAATTATGTATTGTGCATTATGGATATGATGTTACTCATTAATATTTGCATGTGTATTAAATTTACATTCTTAATCAGCATTTAATATATTTAAATTTTGGATTCGTCTTTATCGTTGGCTTGAGATGGTAGAAATATTTGTAAGTTTTAGGTTTTGTCTTGATTAGGACCCGTGAATAGACTTTCAATAAGTTTTGTCTCTGTGGTTTTTTGTATGAATATAAGTTAGAACCCGTGTTATGGGCAAAACAAAAACACTGTTTAATTTATGTCTATTATTGGCGTTATGGACCAGGTCTTTGGTTGTTCCTTGTAAGGTAAGAATATTGATAGCACGTGGAGCATCTATTGTTCTTTTTTTCTTTTTCAGAAAAAAAAAAACTATTATATTGGGGTAGGTAGAGAAAGAAAAATGGGCGAGAAAATTATAAATTGAAAATTGAATTTCAGAAATAAGATGAAATTCAAATAATCAATTAATTGAATTATTAAATTTTGAATAATCTCAATAATTGATTTATCAGTTATATAAGGAGATCTAGAAAATCTAATATATACGCGATCTTACCTTATTCTAATTACGCAAATCTCTTTTACATAACATTAGAAAGATTTTAGGCATTTTTTTGAGTTGATAAACTTATCATAATGTGATGAACTATAAACATATATTTTTATTTTGCCATTTTGGCTAATCATGATTATGCACTATGAAATGTCTTCCACGTAAGGGCTTTAATAAATTGCATATGTACAGAGACCACATTTAAGCAGGTCGAAGTGGTATATATTTATTAAGTTTTTATACGGATTTTCTCTATTTTAGGGTGGTTTTTCATTTTTACCTTTAAATTTGATGGTTTTTAAGTTTTATATCAACTATTTATTTAATGAAAATATATAGATCAAAGTATTCTTATCTATCCGGACCTAATTAGCTTAGTATAAATTTAGAGAATTTTTATCTCGCTCGGCATAAGTTAAGTAAAATTTAAGTTATGCCACATAAATTTGTGTGGTGTTTTTCAAAATTTGTTATAGTGCTCAGTAAATGTTGTTAATATCTCATTGTATAGATTTTAAAAAAATTAAAAGTGTATCCTTCTTGTGGATTGGTACAGGATTCCATCAATGCAGATGGGGTTACCACAATTTATCAGTAATTGAGGATGTTGTTGAGAACTACAACAAAGCCAAAATCCCTCTTGATGTTATCTGGAATGATGATGATCACATGGATGGTAAAAAGGATTTCACTCTCAATCCTGTCAACTACCCTCGTCCGAATTTGTTAGCATTCTTGGACAAAATTCATGCCCGTGGCATGAAGTATGTTGTCATCGTTGATCCTGGAATCAGCGTTAACAACACTTATGGTGTTCACCAAAGAGGTATAGCCAATGATGTCTTCATCAAATATGAAGACAAGCCTTATTTAGCTCAAGTCTGGCCTGGTGCTGTTAATTTCCCCGATTTTCTCAATCCGAAGACTGTTGAGTGGTGGGGTGATGAAATCAGGAGGTTCCACGAACTTGTGCCTGTTGATGGACTCTGGATTGACATGAATGAAGTTTCCAACTTTTGTTCTGGTTTCTGCACGATCCCTGAAGGCAGGATATGTCCTAATGGCACCGGTCCGGGTTGGGAATGTTGCCTGGATTGCAAAAACATAACGAATACTAGATGGGATGATCCGCCTTATAAGATTAATGCTAGTGGAATACAAGCACCAGTTGGTTACAAGACCATAGCGACTAGCGCGGTTCATTATAATGGAGTTAGGGAATATGATGCTCATAGCCTTTATGGTTTTTCTCAGTCCATTGCAACTCGCAAGGCTCTTCAAGGACTCGAGGGGAAGCGTCCTTTTATATTGTCTCGTTCAACGTTTGTTGGTTCAGGGCATTATGCTGCACATTGGACAGGGGATAACAGAGCAACTTGGGATGATTTGAGATATTCAATATCTACAGTGTTGAATTTTGGCTTATTTGGTGTTCCTATGGTTGGTGCAGATATATGTGGATTCTATCCAGCGCCTACTGAGGAGCTTTGTAATCGTTGGATTGAAGTTGGCGCGTTCTATCCATTCTCAAGGGATCACGCGAACTACTATTCCCCAAGGCAAGAGCTTTACCAATGGGAGAGTGTGGCTGAGTCTGCGCGAAATGCATTGGGAATGAGATACAAGTTACTACCATATTTCTATACTTTGAACTACCAGGCACATACTACTGGTGCGCCAATTGCTCGTCCCCTCTTCTTCTCTTTCCCAAATCTTCCTGAGCTTTACGACGTAAGCACACAATTTTTGGTAGGAAGGAGTGTCATGGTCTCACCGGTGCTAGATCAGGGGAAAACAGAGGTGAAAGCTCTGTTTCCTCCGGGGACATGGTACAATTTATTCGACATGACACAGGCCATTGTCACAAAAGACCTACAGTACCTCACACTAGACGCTCCACTTAATGTGATCAATGTACATTTGTACCAAAACACCATAATACCAATGCAGCACGGCGGGATGATATCAAAAGAAGCAAGAGTGACACCTTTTACCCTCATAGTCACCTTGCCATCGGGGACGACAGCCATAGAAGCTAAAGGAAATCTTTTCCTCGACGATGATGAGCTTCCTGAGATGAAACTAGGAAACGGGCACTCAACGTATATCGATTTCCATGCAACAGCAAGTAATGGAACAGTGAAGTTGTGGTCAGAAGTTCAAGAAAGCAAGTTTGCATTGGACAAGGGATGGTTCATTGAGAAGGTTATAGTTTTAGGCACAAATGGCACTGATGGAGCTTTTGAAATAAACGTCGATGGACAATCGATCGAAGATACTTCAAAAGTGAAGTACAGAACAACAGAACACAAGTATATAGACAATTTGGATGATGAAGTAGATAAGAGAAAGAGTATGATGATGGATATTCATGGACTAGAATTGCCATTAGGGAAAAACTTTGTTTTGTCCTGGAAAATGTGAAGCAATACTAGTTACTATTATGTGTGGATAAATTGCCTATGTCCTATATTAGTAGGTCCTCAAGGTTATTAATGAAAATGAGAGTCCATTTTCTTTTCATCATACAAATAGGCTATGATGCACCAACTCCTTGAAAATGATGGGTCAGCGCATGTCGAATTTATAATACATTTTTGAAGGATCTGATATAGATGTGACGTCATTGAGCCAATCTAACAAATAGGCAAAAGAATCAAGTGTTAGGCTGTCATTATTGTATTATTGAGAAATCCTGCGAAACTTTTAATGAATGTTTATTTTTAAACTAAAATTTAACTAAAAGTTTATCCACCAGTGAATTTGTTGAGGGAGCTTTGGACCATTTGGTTCAAGTATTCTTGTTTTTAATTTCTGTAAACGTAAAAAAAATATTTGGACAAAAAATTAATTAAAAAAATATCATTCATCATTATTTAGACCAAGAAACTTAATTTAACTAATGTTTGGCCACTTTTTAATGCGAAGAAAATATTTAGACAAAAAATCCTTATAAGAAATAAAAAAAGGTAATTCGAACTTTTTAGATGTGAATATATATAAATATAATTCTAAGAATTAAATTTTGACTTTAAAATCTTTATTGTGATCTGGAGCTTATGAAACATAATTAATTCCAATAATTCTTGTCGGGGACTACCCCTCGTATATATACTATATTAAAAGCATGAAGACACCTTTAAAAATATTGTTTAAATTTTTCGTCTTTCGTTAAAATATTCTGTTTTAGATAAAATTATCTTTTCACTATTTTTTAATTTATTATTTTATCTTTTATTCATTTAATTTCAAGATTCACTTTTGGATTAGAATTTCTTTACATAAATAAACTCACTTTTAATTTAAGATTATTCTATATAAATAATTGTCTAGGCTATGAAGGAAAGAAAAGGAAAAATATTGTTATTGTTATTCTAATATTTAAGACTTTAAAATCAATTAAAAATTTTGTTATCAAAAAAATCTTTTGTTAATAGAAGTATGTAATATAACAAATTCAAAAAGGAATTTTTTTTATTAAAATTATGTAGGAAACATTAAACTACTTCTTTTATGTTTACGGGTCTTTTATTCACATTAAATTTTAATCAATTTATTATTTAACTTGTAACTATTCAACTCTAAATTCAGCAGGCTCCTCCGGCGAGAATCAGTTTTCCAGCAATGTTCAAGAATTTTTCGGACCAGAATTCCAGGTGTTATCTTCCAAATCCCTTGTTATTTTTATTTAACTATCCTTTTCCCTGCCTTGTATTTTGTTGCCAGTTACATAGTTGTTTGTGGTTCTCCCTTAGTGTTACATATTTGTCTTTTACATTATTTGCTTTTTGCTATTTGTGTTGCCTCTAC
Source organism: Solanum rostratum (assembly GCA_029948455.1). Taxonomy (NCBI): domain Eukaryota; kingdom Viridiplantae; phylum Streptophyta; class Magnoliopsida; order Solanales; family Solanaceae; genus Solanum; species Solanum rostratum. Next base: position 61,319,708 of record CM057053.1, read on the forward strand.
TGTATAATTCTTGCAGTTACCATGGTTGTACATTTCTGTGTACATATTACAGTCACTATATTGTTGAATATTTCTTCTTGATACATATTGTTGTCTATATTGTGGAGAAGATCTTATTTAGTATATTGGGTGTCTTTTACTTGTTTTTCATATTGTGATTAGTAAGTAGTATATCGTATATTTTCCTGTTCTGTTTTGTTGGGTTGCGTAGTTTTTTTACTAGATTGTATCTTCCTGATCTCTCGGTAGCTTAGTATATTATTACTTCTTAAGTTTAGTGGCATCAAGATCTAATGATAGACTAGGGTCATATCGTTGGTTGGGGTCAGGGGTAAGGGTGATAAGAGGAGCACGAGCTTATTTAAGTTATGGATAGTATCGTGGAATATAAGATCACTTACAGAGAAACTCATAGAGCTAGTAAAATGTCTTAAGAGGAGACATATTAATATAGAGTGTGTTCACGAGAACAGATGGGTAGGCACCAAAGTTTGGGACGTAGATGGGTTTAAGCTGTGGTACTTGAGTGGTTCTAGGGATAGAAATGGTTTAGGTATCCTAGTAGATGAGGACCTTAGGGAATATGTGGTTGAGGTTAGGAGGGTTAATGATAGGATGATATTTAACAAACTCGTGGTTGGTAGGCATGCAGTGAATGTAGTAAGTGCATATGCGCCCCAAATAGGCCTAGATGAGAAAGTCAAAAAGCTCTTTTGGGAAAATCTGGATGAGGTTGCGAGAGGCATACCGGAGATGCGAACAATACGTGGGACACTATTGCTGGGTGCATTAGAAAAGTAGCTACCGAGGTACTAGGGGTTTTGAGAGGGACATTTGGTAGACGTCAAGGCGAGTGATGGTGGAATGACGAAGTCCAAGGCAAAGTGAAAGCTAAGAAGATTGCTTACACGAAGTGGTTGGAGTGTAGGTATGAGGATGAAAAGCGAAGGCTTAAGGAGTCCTATAAGATGGCAAAGACAGAAGTAAAGATGGCAGTAACGAGTGTTAAGACTTCAGCGTTTGAGCGCCTATATGTGGAGCTAAGTGAAAAGGCGGGGACAAGAGATTATAGGCTCGCCAAAGAGAGAGAAAGGAAAGCTCACGACTTGGACCAAGTGAAGTGCATCAAGGATGAAGAGGGTGAGACTTCCATTAATAAGATTTTTTCTCATTGGGTTTTTCCTGGTAAGGTTTTTAATAATGTAACACTCAAGGCTTATTACCACAGTTGTGAGATTTAAATGAGGAACATCACTTACAGACATCCAAGGGGGAGCGTTAGAAAATAGTCAAAATGAATCTCCAATTAGTGATAACCTTTTAATTTAGTAATCTTTTATTAAATTGTGTTTCCACCTTTTCTTTTCCTTTTCTGATTTAGTGATAACATTTCTATTTAGCAACCTTTCACTAAATTATATTTACTTTTTTCTTCCCCTTTTTCTTGTGCATATAAAAAGATATAAAAATTATATATATAAATATGAAAATGAATAGATGAACAAGTGAAAGGAAAAATTTTCTATATTTATAGGTCTCTTACTTTTCTTGTTTTAGCTCTTCTTTTGTGACACTAATTTTAATATATCATTTTGATTTCATAACAATCTTTAATTTATTTGTAACAAGAAAGTTACTTATCTTTTCCTATATTACTTCAAAATTTATTTTTTCACAACTTGTATAATTTGGCCAACAAAAATTAAAGTGTCATTTCATTTCATCCTTTAATTTTTTGCTCACTCTCTATGGTGTTATTGGGTCAATCCGATCCGGCCCTAAAACCAACAACTCTAACAAATTATAATATTTTTATTATTTTGTTAATGAGAAGGTAAGAAAGGAGTCCGTTATTCAAATAATTGGGTCATTCAAACAAATGTTCATATTTTGGGGTAGTGCTTAAATTTTTCCTTTTCAATTTTTAATTTTTAGTTTTTATCTTATAACACTTTAAAACAAAAAAAAAATGATTGAAAATATTTTTGATATACAAAAAAATTCAAAAATTGCAAGTTGTAAATTTATAATTTCATATAATATAGCATAACTAATGTCTTACAAGACACAAGAAGTTATACTACTTAAATCCTACAAGACATAATTTATACCGATAGAGCCATAAATTCAATTTTCAGAACCTAGAAAATTATGTCAAAGACATAACTTATTCCTGTAGAATTTTAGTCGGACTAGGCAAAAATCTAATTCTAAATATATGGCGAGCGAATTAGATATTACACAACTTATGTTTTATAACTTAATTTCTACAAAATTTATGTTGGACAAGACAAAAGTTCACTAAACTTATGTCTTCCGAAATTAGGTCATAGATAAGAGAAATTTTCATTAAATTAGCAATAAGGACCAAAATTAAATTTCACCCTAAAATAGAGATAATTCGTGCAAAATTTTTATTACTATTAATTAAAGTTATCTCATAAAATCATATATCTTTTATTTATAACACAAAAATCATTTAACACTCAACCATTCTTCACATGAAAATAAATTTAGGTCCATATTTCAGTGTTTGTGAAACACTTAACCTAGTCATTTTCTGTACTCTTCAAGGGAGCAAATTGGGCTCTCAATTAATAATTTCAGGCAGTGAATATACCCTTATATCTATTTATTGGAGATATATTGTTTGTCACGTTGTTGGCACTTGGCACCATTCTTAAAAAGACAAACTAATAAATAATTGATAGTGTAGTCTACATTATTAAATTGGCCTACACCAACCTTTTATGTAAGGGAGGGCCTTCTATTGACCATGCGTAATAATTGTACATGTCTATTTTTTCCTCAAAAGATGATTAATACAACAATAATTTTAGGAAATACTAGTTAATTCAACTATACTTTTTCCGTTCATCTTGAGATGTCTATCAATATTTGTTCAGTTTGTGAAATCAAGAGATAATTTTATATTTAGTTTCTAATTGGAAAAATAACATAATTAGGCAAATATATGATATATTTACATTATACAATTATAGTTTGAAAAAATTACAATTTATAGCTATAGTTAGGGTTTTGTTGCTATTTTCTATCTCCTCTCTTCCCTTCTCTCTCTCTCTCTTCAATTTCGTGCCGATACAATTACAAATGTATACTAGTTGCATATATACAATTATTTTGATAGATGTACATAGTCAATTCGACAGATATACATATACAATTTGTCTCTCTCCACTATCGCTCGCCTCTTGCCTCTCTCCTCCCTCCTCTCAATCTCGCTTGCCAGATCTACAAATATATGTGTATGTTAATTACACATATACAATTATTTGACAGATATCCACAAACAATTCGCCTCTCTCCTCCCTCTCCCGATCTCGCTTGCCTCTCTCCTCCTCTCCAGGTCACATAGCCGACATTATATTGTGTAATTATGTAAAATATAACTATTTGACCATATTAAGTTTCAAGCCTAGGGTAGGTATGAAAATTCCCCTTCCTAACTTATCCTTATCATTAATTATAGTAATTTCTCTATTTTATTTTTTAAGATATTATAATTATTATATTCAAAAGGTAATCTAATAAAATTATCTTTATCAATTACTATTACTTAATCTCTGTACTAAGTCAACAAGGAATGGACGGAGGGAGTAGTTTGAGTAATACAATAATAATATCCACTTCTTATTCCCAGTATAACACAAGGGAAAGTGGTATTAGAGTGTGTTCTGGACTTTCTACCTTAATTTTGTTTAAATTAAAATTGCATTTTAGTTTTAGATAAACTCGACGGAAAAATACTCTTTCATATTTATTCTTTTCCCGGATAAAACTTTAATACTTTTGTTAATTGAAGATTTTTCCCTCCTAGATAATAATTATATAGTAATATCCATAATGTATCATTAAAATATTCTGGTAATTTAGGAAAAAATTTTCTCTCAACAATTTTTATATTATTTTTTCATTTATAGGACAATTAGTCAAATTATATTAAAATATTAGATTTTTTTAAAAAAATAAATTTTTTTATTATAATTTATCATCATTCAAGATTACTAAAATAATTAAGAATATGGCATAATCTCATCTAATGCATAAGGCGACTACTTTTAACCAAATAAAAATTGATAGATCATGATTAAGTGTTCTTTTCGATCGACAAATATTTTATGAACTTTTTTTAATTTCTTCTTAGAACTCTCGCTTTATTTGCTCTCTTGGTAATTTAAATTCATACTTTTCAAAGTGGTGCGCGCATGGTTGTTCTCAGTTCGTTCTATATAGTGTTAGGTTAAGTCTCGCAATGAGTGTCATCTTTGTGTTTAATTTTAAATTGAAATCATGCAAATCCAATGGTCGATCTATTTATTCATATATAGATATATGATTTAGCATGTCCATTCATGAAATAAAAAAAAAATTCATTTCTTCCCACTCCAATCTTTTTCTCCTCACTTTTTAATACCATCATATTTTTTTTATATTTCTGTCCACCACTTTTCTCACTTAATATCAACTGATTATTATAAGAAAATTACACTTGATTGATCAATTATGTATTAATCAGTCGATAAAATTTGATCAATCTTATTTTTTATAATTAAGAAGAAGAACTGAACCACATTCTTGAGGCTCAAACTATATATATAGTTAAATAAATCCTGTTACGAGTCCAGAGAGTCCTCCCTCCCCTTCTTCAAACTCCAATTGAAGATAAAGCATACTTATCATTTGAATAATTTTATTTTATCCAGTGTTGGTAATACTTACCTTTGTTTGGACATATATTTTTAGAATCATATCTGATAGAATAGTAGACAAAAAGTTGTGGTATTAATATGCTAGATCAGGGGTGTCAAACGGACGGGTTGAATTAAAATTGAAAATATTTGAATAGGTTGAAATAGAAATTGGGTTGGTTATGATCCATCCAAACTTACTTTGGGCTCAAACGAGTTGGACTCATATGAACTAAAAATTCGGATTGGGTCATGACCCGCGCAATTTGACCTGCCCAATCTCAATAATTCTAACATATTATTATTTAATTTTTATAATCGCAATTTGAATTTCAACTCAAAATATAAAAATAAAAAGTTATAAATTGATAGATAAATGATAGAAAATATAAAATAGATAGAAAACATACATTACATCAATACAAGTAAAGAGCCTTAGAAGGGGTTGAAAGTGGAGATTAAATTGGGCTCAATTGAAGAATCTTTTGATATGAATTAAGACTTGAACGGATTGAGATTGAACCCAATTAAAATTATCTTAAGCTCAACCCATAAAATTTTAAACGAGTTGACAAATTACCTATATTTAAACTCATTTTGACACTCTTACTGGCTTATTACTTGGCGCTATTTCGTATTTGGAGTAAATAGCTTATAAATGTGGCTAGACTCAAAATGATCACGTGGCGCATGGGACAAGTAAAGAGTATTCATAAAAATTCTTTTGATATGCTTGTTTAACGAGAAGACTAGTAGGCTCAAGGGATGGAGCAATCTTATACGTAGGAAGTTTATCTAAATTTCATTCAATAAAAAATTGTATTATTTATATAAAATTAAAATTATTTTTTATTTATATATTATAAATATCTCTTTTCAACTAGTCCGTATATTTATTTTTTAAAATTTTAAATTATTTTAATTAAAATTTTAGTTTTGTTACCAAATAGATTGGTCACAAGATGTCGTTATCAAAAAAAGAAAAATAACTCATTTTTCTCAAATTTAAATATTTTCTTTAATTTCATTTCTACTATGACCCTCCTTCCCCATAAAAAATTTATTTTTTAAAAACTAAATCAAATTAAATTAATTTTTTTATTCCATCTCTACCTCGAACCACCTAACCCCCCGCCCCCACCCAACAAAATAAAATTCCATCTTACCAAACAAGACTGACTTTTGATGAACCCCCGAAGGGTTGTGAGGTTAAACCAGGTGCGAGGAATGTATTTTGCTGGCCGGCGGCCTTCACTCCTTTCGTTATTATATGAGAGTTTTTTTCACCCCTCTCGCTTTAGCTCGAGTTCTTATCCTCTTCTTATAGGTCTAGAGTTGGATATGGGCGGATTCTAATTCGAAAGTTGGAGCTGAGTCTAAATTTGAACATCAAATCTTGGATCGAAAGTTGTGCTAAGTCTCGCATTGGGTGTCCGAGCCGGGTCTTGAATCGCAGTTGAGAAACTATTTTCCTAAAAAATATTTTCTACCTACTAGCGAAAAATAAAATGTATTTTCTAACAAAATATTTTCATTCACTAACGAAACAACAAAAAATTTCGAAAAATATTTTCGACTCACTAACCCAAGATAAAAAAAATAAGTTAGAAATCAAATTAATTTTTTAAAAAATATTTTCTTTCCTACCAAACACAGCAAAAAAGACGTCTATTTGTGGTGTGAAGCTAGAGAAGGACTTGTGTTCCACTGGAGGTTTTACAGAAAAGCTGCTGGTAGGGATTTGGTTTGATTTTTGTCAAAATTAAATTAAACCAATAATATTGGTTTGGCCCCTTCAATTTTGGCCGTTTACTTTTTTATTTTTGTCACATGAATACTATTTCATTATTAAATTATTATAATTTGAAATAAAGTTATAGAAATCAATATATGTTTATTTGTAGTAAAAAAACACATGTTAGTTACTTTATTGGTGTAAAAATAAATTTTCAATGATGTACACGTTCAGATTTGACCAATTTTTAATGGTTAAACACAGAAGTTAACATCAAATCTAAAAATTGTTACATTTTATTTAATTCAAAAAATTACCTATAATACACTATTTCAAAATAAAAAAAAATTACCTAAGGATTTAATGTACTTTGAAGTGCGACCACTTGAATTATCTTAGAGGTGTATGTTTTTTTTAATATGGGTCCATCATGGCCCTGCTTTTATTAATAATTCAAAGAAAGAAAATTGGATTCAAATGAGTGGTACAACATGGAGTCCAAAGCCAAAAATGACCCGGCCCAGAATTAATTCTATATACTAGGGAATGTCGTCCTAAATCTAGGGTTTCCTATTCAGCGTCCTATCATCTTCTCTCGTTGTCAGCCGTTGAACATGTCTCCATGGTTCCCCACCTCCGGGTATTTCCTATTCAGCTTGTAGGTGACCAACTATTTGCATTGTTCTTCTTTCTATCTGATCATTCACAGATATCAAAAGGTAAAGGTGGAGTATTACTACTCTGAATGCTCCATCATTTCTCAATGCAATACTTCCCCCACTTCTTCGCAGGTGTCGTCCCCGGTATGAAGGTGTCCGTCTGAAGTGCTGAAAGACCAGGACCCTATTTACAGTACTGTCCTTGTAAGTGATCTCCTTTATCTCTTGTTCAGTCCGTTCCTCTACCCTGTCATTTAAGATCTTTCTCTTTTTAGAATCAAGAGGAGAAGAGGTGTTGCTCACGCGATTACAACGACAATCTGCCAGAACTTGATATCTTGAAGCCCTAATCAATTCTCTGCTCTTCCTTTTGCTGGTGTAAACTTTTTGAAGGTTGTAGTATATAGCCTAGTTAGTAATTTGCACAATAACCATCTCATGTTTAGTTCCTTTCCTGTATATATAGTTATATGTGCAATGTTGTCTTTGTTATCTGCTAGCACTAGCCCTTTGGCTTTTGTTATTACTGCACTTGTTAATCCTGATGGAAGGAATTTGTTGTTTATTTGTATTTAAAATCCTCCTAGCTATGCTTGATAGGTTGTGGAATGACCAAATTTGCAGCTTATCTTCTGTGTATATTGCCATATTAGCTATTTGGTCTGCCAGTTGAGTAGCTTCTTGTATGTGTGCATAATGTGAATTTTTAATTATCTCCATTATCTTCCAAACATCTTCCATACACTGCACGATTTCCCATTGCGCTTTCCATTCCCTCCTTAGAATTTTATGCAAATCAAATGAGTTAGTCTCCAATATGATATTATGATACCTCTGTGATCTGTGGAATTCCAGTGCCTTCCAAATAGCAATAGCTTCTGCTATTAAACTATTACATTCCCCTAATCTACCAGCTTCAACATAGATCAAATCTCCAACCCTATCTCTGAGGTAAAAACCATAGGCACTAGGGCTTGGGTTTCCTTTACATGCACCATCAGAATTACATTTGTATCAATCTGATTCTGGTGCCTGCCACCTGATCAATTTACACATCAGCTTAGGCCTATAACTCAGCATCAGATCATAAAGTTGTGTCTACTCTTCTGTCTTCATCTGCAACTCTGGAAATAAGTAGCCAATCGTCTGCGGAAGAATTTTCGGACAGTTGTGAAACACTATTTCATAAGTAGTGTCCTTGCCATGTCTGATTGAGTTTCTTCTCTTCCATAGCTCCCAGATGATGATATCTGGAACAACATTTAGAATTTTTCTTCCCCTTAGGCTCTCTGCATGTTTCCACCATTTTTTAGTTATGCCCATCACATGTGTTCCTTCCAAGCTAAAACCTGCACATGCAACAAAATGCTTTCATAGTTTTTGAGCTATGAGAGTTGTCAGGAAAAGATGGTTTAATGTCTCCTCCACTCTCAAGTCACATCAACTACTTTTAGAAACTATTGAAATCCTTAGCATCTTCAAAATATCATCATTAGGGATCTTCCTATTCATTACCCTCTAAAGAAATAATGAGATTTTGTGAGGCAGCCATCTAGACCTCAACAAGTCATGCCAATCCACCTTATTTCTTCTTTTTTTGACAATATGATAGGCCGATTTAACTGAGAAGATCTCATTAGAAGAACTTGTCCACCAAGCCCTATCATTGACCCAATCAGGCCTTGGTTGAATATCTGATTTGATATAATCTACCATCTCAGTTGTCAACATAGTGTCAAGCATTGTATCCCTCCATCTGTTGTTTTCAATCAGAGATCTGACTTCTATTTCTTCTTCTCTAGCTACTTCACCTTCTGTATAGTAAAGTGCACCCAATTTGGTCCAGTTATCATACTAGAAACTTAGACTCCAACTTTAATTTGCCACCAAATATATGGTTTAACCTCTTTCTAACTAGTAACATGCTTCTCCACACACGTGATGCCCCTATCCCAGATACAAATATAGGATGAAACTTTTTAGAGTATTTATTCCATGTAAGTTCCCCATAGAGTGCCAATGCTTATTCTAAAGTTTCACCAAAGTTTAGCCATTAAAATTTTATTAATATCACATAGGGATATGAAACCTAGCCTTCCTTTCTCTATTATGAAACATATTTTTTCCCATGTTGCCCAGTGCTTTTTTTTTTCTCTCAGTATTGGTGTTATCCAAGAAGAACTTAGCAAATATTTGATGTTGTTTTTTAATCACTTATTTTGTGGGATTTATTGGAGACAACAAATAAATGGGTGTGGATGGTGGTACATGCCTAATCAGTATTAACCTCTCACCAAATAAAAGAAACCTGTTCTGCCAAGATAGGATCCTCCTAGACAGTTTTCTGATAATATCCTTAAGTAAAAATTCTTCTTTCTACCATAGAAAATAGGACACCCCAAGTATGTTATGGGAAAGTGTCCCTGCCTTATTCCTGTCAACTTTCTAACCCTTATTGAATAAATCAGGGGAGTATTTTCATGAAGGTAGAAAAACTCTTAGATTTATTAATAAGCTATCCAAGGACCTCCTTATACTCCTTCAGAATGTTTATCATCTTGATAATACACTTCCTGTATTCTGAGCAGAACAAGATGGTATCATCTGCATAGGACAAATAATTGATTGTGGCCTCCACTTTGGGAGCCCATAACCAATGAATCTGTCATCATCTTGTAGACTGTTTAGGCTCATTGATAGTGCCTATGTCGTAATGATAGGTAGGGGATAAAGGGTCACTCTGTTTTAGTCATCTGGTGGATTTAAAGAAACCATAAGATTGTCCATTCGCTAAAACAAAATACCAATTGTTTGACACCAACCTCCATACCATATCAATAATGAACTTAGAAAATCCAAACTTCCTCAATACTCTAGTGAAAAACACTTAAGAGACTCTATCATATGTCGTTGCCATGTCTAGTTTCGCCATAATATTGACATATGCCTTCCTTTTATTAATGTATATTATAATCTCTTGTGCTAGCAAAATATTCTCAATGACATTTCTCCCTTTAACAAACCCTGACTGGTTCATAGAAATTATTTTATGAAGGAATTCAACCATTCTACGATGTAGCACCCTTGAGATGATTTTATTGATGAAGGAGCTTAGGCTGATTGGCCTTAGATCTACAAAAGATTTTGGGCATTCCTTCTTAGGAATTAACACCAAATTTGTTTGTGTTACAAACCTTGGGAACTCCATACCCCAGAAAAATGCTATCACAGCCTTTGTCAAATCACTCCCTGCAATGTCTGAATATTTCTAAAAAAAATGTACCTACGAAGCCATCTGGTCTAGCAACACTATTCCCATTCAACTCAAATACTACCTTCTTCACCTCCTCTATATCTGGGATCTTCTCCATTTTGCCATTGTCTTTTTCACTTATCAACATTGGTATATGATCTAGCATAGCATAATTTTGATTATGCATGTCATCTTGAAATTGATTTTTGTAGTAATTAACTGTTGCCTCTCTAATTTCTAGAGCAATGTGTATAACCTCTCCTTGCCCTGTGATGATCTCATGTAACAATTTTATTCTCTTTCCTGAACATAGAAATGGAAGAATTTTGAATTCCTATTCCCTTGTACAAACCACCTCATTCCAGCCTTCTGTTTTCAATATTCTTCCTCTATTTTGAGGGATTTTATCGACTTAGCTTCTGTCCTCTTCAATTTTGCTCTTATTAGTAATGGAGGTATCAATCTCCAAGTTATCCTCTTTTGCTCTAACAATATCTTCAAGTGTAGCCCTCTGTATGAAAATATTCTCAAAGCTTGCCTTACTCCACATAGCCAGAGCCCTTTTGACCTTTTTTAGTTTAGCATTTAAGATCAGAAATGGGTCTCCACTGAAATCAACACTCTAATTGTGCTAAACTGTTTCCAGGAAAGTGTTATTCACTATTTCCATTGCCTCAGTATTGCAAATTACTTGAATTGGGGTATGATCCGATCCTTATCTGACAAGATGTTGCGCCTCAAATCAATGGACATTCTTCATAAAATTTAGGAAACCAAAACTCTATCCAGTCTTTCAAAGATACTATCCTCATTTATCCTGCCATTCCACCATGTGTACTTACTGTTAGTGGATTTGACTTCCATTAGGGCACATGCATTAATACATTAAGCAAAATCCATGGTTTCCATTTGAGAGAAATCTAAACCACCTAATTTTTCATCTTCATTCAAAATTTTAAAGTCAGCCCCAATCATCCAAGGACAGTTCATGGAGTCAAATCCTTCCAATTCTTCCCACAATTACAATCTGTCAAGAGCATGACATTTTGCATAGATAGATGTTATACAGAAGTCCTTGGAATTTATGGAAAATTTCAAAGTAACCTGTTGTGTAGAATCCATGACCATAGATCTTACCCAATCATTATTCCAAAATAGCCAGATTTTCCTAGAGAAGTTAACTAAGGCATTATCAAAACCCAGTCTATCTTTGTATTGATTAAGCTCAGTCGGATCCTGGAAGGGTTCTATCAAAGCTATGAAAGAGTATTTGTTTCTTCTACTAAGGTTAGTTAGTCTATCAAAAGCATTCTGCGTATTAACTGACCTTATATTCCAAGGGCTTTGTCAATCATTGATCACAACTAAAAGCCTTCCCCATATTACTCCTTGTTCTCATGATGTAAGGGAGCCACTACGAAGAAGTTCCGGGAATTACGAAGGAAGCTTCGATTTAAGTGGGATTGCTATTGATTTTCCTTTCTTTGCTGTCAGACTGTGTGTATGTTTGGGTGACAGATCACCTGCCTTACTTATATGCTGAATGTTATTCTTTATGCCTTCATCATCTGTATTGTCATTAGACTTGTCGTTTTAAAGATTATCTCCATGCATAGACAAGTTGTCATCATGCCCTCCTCCTGTGCTTTGTTGAGCTATTTCTTCCTCCCCTATATGTTGGGTTTTACCTTGGCACTAGAATTAAGAGCCTGATTGTCAGTATTTTCCTCTTGCCCAGCAGATACCACCTACTCCACTACTGGTGCAACATCAACAGTTGCATCCACAACCTTACTTGCACCTGCACTTGCTTCTATATCTCCTGGAATTTGTCTTTCACCCACTTCTTTTTAGTCTGTTTCTCAGCCTCTGCACCCTTGGTGGCATTATTGGTATTATCTGCTGCTTTAGTTTCCTCTCCTTTTCCTTCTAAAGATTCAAACTTGTTTGTGTCTACACCTTCCTAGCCTGCCAAACCTTGTCTGACTGCTTTATCCATCCACTATTTTTCTTTTTTTTTTTCGACAAAACCCTCATCTCCTTTCTTCTCTAGATTATTATCTTCCACAGTTTTCTTCTCCTCTTCTTCCCCTTTCTTCTCTGGTTATGGGTTTCCTCCCTTTGGTTCCTGTTGTTTGTATAATTATGGGTGTTTTACGAAGCATTGATCTTTATCATGCCCCTGAATCATACAAGTAGTACAATATTTAGGATAGTCATACTTGATGCGATTTCACTTCTCCATAACTTCGTCATTCCCTTTTCTGATGTCAATTTTAATCCTCTTAGGGAATTCTCCTGGTAGATCCACTTCCACCTTAACCCTTGCACAACTTGATCTTGTCTCGTTTTTGGTCGCAATATCCACCTGCAATGGCTTACCTATTGCTGCAGCAAGCGAGAAAATTGCCTCCTCACCAAAGAAATTAGGGGGGAGGGATGGAAAAGAATGCATCCTATCGCAGTCATAGTTTCTTCCTCCAGATTGAATATTGGATCTCACTTCAATGTTCTCATAGGATAGGATCTATTGCGCTGAGTTATATAGAACGTCAACTTTGAGAGTATATGGACATAGTTTTCCAATAATGTCGTCCTTATCAGAATATGTCTATTGCTAAGCAAAGCAATATTGCAATCTCCTTTGAGTTCATACTGTTTAGGAATCAATTTTCTCAATTCCTAAATTCCTGGCCAACCATAAGAAAACTTGTCAATAATTGCATATTGAAGACTTTCATTGACAATCATCTGATCTATCTCCAATTGATCCCACAACACAATGGATTCACCATGCAAATAAGTAATTGCTTTAAGCGGCACAAGTTTTACCACAACTGTGAGAGGTTTTAGAATGTTTGCGTACGCTAATGGTGGTGAAGATGCCTGACCAACCCCTGTTGGGGGTTGGCCGATGGCTGGAACGACCATCAAGCGGTAAAAGTTGACAACAATGATGGCGTTTTTAGGGTTTAGAGAAGGTGCGCTAATTACTTTACTGTTTCTAGTTGCATGCTTGACTATAAATTTGAGAAAATTATTCAAGTATTTTTGAAAAAGTTATTTGCAAGTTACTTATATCTGTTAAACTATTATGAGCTATTCTATTTATTCACTTTTACTTGTCACTATTTTGCTTTTTCGAGGCCAACTTGATTAAACTTTAAAGCTAAATTGAAATAGCTAAATTTAATATTCGAAATCTAAAATTTACATGGTTGAAAATTATACGAAAAATACTATAAGTTGCAATCCTTCTCAAATTGATATGAAAAAAATACATCTTAAAATTTTGTTCAAAGTTCATATATTTTGACCTCAACAAGTGAAACAGTAATAAATAAAAGTGAATTAATGAAATACTCATCTGCCAGACTACAAACACTTTTTCAAAAATGTGCTTATGCTAATCATTTTCTTTGTCTCTTTTTAGTAGTTATGTTAGATTTTTTTAAAGTTGATTTAATAAATTTTTAAATTAATTTTATATTTTAAAATAAAAAATTTAAATATTTAAAATTTATAAAAGAATATTATTAATTATAATTCTTTTCAAATTAATATGATAAAAAATATATTTTAAAATATTAATTAAAATTTATATAGTTTAATTCTAAAAATAAAAATTATGAAAAACAAATAAACAAACATGGGTTCTATTTTATACTATTAAGATTTGCGTGTGCCAAATGTTGTCTGAAACAAACTCAGAAAGCCGCAGCCACCTAATAGTGACACTCCATTAATGGGGGACACACCTCTTTTCTTTTCTCAGTACTTCTTTATTTCTACAATTTTCTCATTATAAAAACAACTTAGCAAATCTTTTGCTGATTCTTGAAAAGAAAATTCCTGACCATAGATTCCTAATCCTTTCCTTTCTATAAATAGGAATACCTCATCCATTGAACTCCCTCTTTTGCTCACTTTTTTGGCCAACAATACCCAAATTAACAAGAAAAAAAAGTGGGGTTTCAGAGATTTATGTTTAATCTAGCTGTGATTGACTTTGGGGCACCATTGAAGCTCTGTGTTTCAGTTTCTTTGCTCTTCTTTGCTCTCAGTCTGCAATTTTCCCCAAATTCTTCCATGGGTTTGAGGCCCAAAAGGTACAATTTTACCTACCTTAAACCCTTTCTTACTTGGTCTTTATTTTTTGGGGTTGATTTCTCGTATAGTGAAAGCAAGTAAAAGTGATTTTTATGAGAAATCTAATTCTTCATAGTGTTGAATTGTGGGTTTTTGGTGCTTTTGGGAGCTGATTCTTTTTTTTTTCTTTTGCAGGAATTCTTCTGGAGCTGTTTTTTTTGAGGAATTTCATATAGAGCAATTTTTACATCTTATTTTGCTCTTGAGAACGCCATTTACTTGATACAAAGTGTAATCTTTACAACTTCTTCCCTGTGTTTTCCTTTCATTTTTCTTTTTGATAATTTTGAATTTTCCTTTAGAAGAACAAAGATTTTGTCAATATTGAGGTGTTTTGGAGTGAGATTCAGGATGCTTAAGCCTGTGAGGAGTCTTGGAGGAAAAATGAAGAACAAAGTTGATACAAACAGACTAGTGAGGAAAATTAGGATTGTTTGTTATGATCCTGATGCTACTGATGATTCCTCGGACGATGAGGGGATCGATGATTTGAGGTGTAAGCGTTTCGTTAGAGAGATTAAGTTGCAAATTGGCAACTCTTTTGATCCTCCCAAAGGCTCTGAAACTGAATGTTCATTTCAAGATAGTAACAATGGAGAGAAAAAACCTAAGAAAGAGGGTTTAGTATTGAAATACAAAGGTGTTCGTCAACGAAAATGGGGGAAATGGGCTGCTGAAATTCGTGATCCGTTTAAAGGTAGACGGGTCTGGTTGGGTACTTATAATACTGCTGTAGAGGCTTCTCGAGCTTACGAATTGAAACGCCTTGAATTTGAAACTATGGCGAAGAATAGTAGCACAAATGTGTCCGAGGAGAGTTCTGGTTCGATGGCATCTGAGCACCAAAATCAAAGCCAAAATGTTGCTAGTGGTGTCTCAGAGGACTCTGTAGAAAGCTCTTATTCGCATACTTCACACTCGTTGTCTTCAGCAGTTCTTAAATTAGACACTTCAACTTCTGTATCTATGTCTGCTCCAATTTTAGGACTCAATGGCCTAAACGGTAGTGAAAAAGCGAGCAATGTTGCTTTCGAGGCTAATGTTGTCGAACAAGAAGTACCTGAGTTGACACTAATGGAGGAAACCCTATCTTTGGCTCGAATTGGTGAAAGTATGGACCTTGATTTGGAGCTTGAGTCATTCCTCATTGGCGCTGATGATTTCAATCAACATGTGGATGAGTTTGTTGTCAATGGTTTTGAGGACCCTCCGGTTTGTGTGATTGAAGGTGATGAGCAGTTGCCTTCTGGTTTGCCTGATTTTGATGACTTTGATTTCGATGGCTACAATGAATCCTTTGCTTGGATGGATGATAATCCACGGACGAATGGAACACCCCTCAATATATCATGCCCATAATTTTGCAGCTAGATGATGAGTTCATGTTTTGATAGTATTAGTATTAAGTGTCGATAGAGTTCTCTGTCTCAAGAATCAGTTAACTAGATGCTTGAGACTGATTTTTCCTTAATTGAATTCTCTTTATTTATTTGTTCTAAGACAAGTTTTCGAGTCAAGGGGATGTGTTTGTCGTTTTGAAAGAAACTGCAAGTCCCTTTGGGTTTTCCCGTGCTCTTAAGAGCTGTCCAAAGGGCTTCAATCTCAATGTGCTTAGTCTTCGAGTATTTGTTGCCCGATGAAAGGGCTTCAAACGAGTGTGATTTCAACACTATTCCCTATTATCCATCTTTTATTTTTTGAACTATATCTGTGATGAGTATGATATGTAATCTGTTCTCAAAGAGCTTCTTAAGAAAACTTTGGTTTTGTCTATACTTCTCCCTTATTGATAGCCATAGTAAATTTCTGTTTGATGCTTATACACTAGTTGAGCCAACACTTCTTTTTGTCTCATTTGGTTAGTGGATTCAAAACCAATTTTTTCAAATCATGTTATGAAAAATGATTTTTTGAGTTAATGTCCATTGGAAGTAAACTCTCCCCTCATAAAGATAGGGATAAGGTTTCAGCTTTCACTTTTAACAACAAAATGTTCTTTTAAAAATAATTTTCTTAAGTTGAGTGTTCGCTGAAAACAAAAGTTAGGGATAAAGTTTCGGATCCACTCCTGTGCGACTGTACTGAGTATATTGTTATAAGTGGGTGCAAAAAGCATTATGGTTGACAAAAAAGCTATTGTTTAGTAGGGTGTATAAAAATAATGCTAAATAAAGTGTATTAGTAATGTTTGTATTATTTATGTAAAAAATATTTTTTATATGCTATTTGGTTTGGTGTATTAAAAATAACATGCATTATAAATTTTAAAAAAGTATTTATTTATAAAGATATCCTCCTCAAATATGGTGTAAAAGATATAAAAACAGGTTTTGAGGGACAATTGAGTCTTTGATTATGTTAATGTATGCATTAAATTTTCTTGCATTAATTTTCATATACTAATAATATAGTTCTCAATACACAATAACATGTATAATTAATACAAGCATTAGTAATATACAAATTAAATTTTTTTTGTCAAATATGGTGCTACTAATATATAAAATTAATGTGTTATTTCTTTGTAAATAAACTCTATCAAACCACTCCTTAATATGTTTTTGCTCTTTATGCGATGAACTTCCGTAAGGACTGAGCTTTAGGGTACTAGACTTCCAGTACACAATTTGTTGAATTAGAAAGATGGATTGGTTAAAACTTTTGATTTTAAATATGCTAAGATATTTGTATGATGATAACATTTATGATATTAAACATATTATAATATTTGTAATAATATATTTAATAATATTTTATAAGTGGAATCTGAGGATAATGATGTACATGCAGTCTTATTTCAACCTTTGTGAAGGTAGGTAAATAGCTTTTGATAATTCTTTATTAAGAAATATGCTTTTAAACTTGGTATCAGCTGACATCTATGTCCTCCAATTTTGAATGTATACAAATAGACATTTAAATTTGTATATTTTTTACATGATATAATATACATAGGACATTATGTAGGACACAAAATTATTATTTAGAATGCCATGTAGAATAAATATATCTATTTATTCAAGTTTTGAAAAGTTAAAAGTGTCTTCTTATAGCACAATTAAAGGTTATAGTCGTCACTTTTCAATTAAAGCTAAATTAAGGATTTTATTTATATAAAAATATATTATTATTTTTTAAATGAATCATGAAAATATAATAATCTCACGATGAAATATTTGTTAAGAGGGTACATGGCTTTTGGAAGCTTAGGGAGCTAGCTATAGCTTCATATTGAGAGTCTCTATCTATGTCCAACCATAGGCCACTTGTTGTCTTGAAAACAAAGTAGTAAAAGCATCTCCTTCAACTAGAAAAAGTAGTGCTTTTATTTTAATTTCTCTTATCCATCTCTTTTGAATTATGATATTAATGGTAAATATGACCACAAAATGTTACAATTAAAGGTGATGATTGGACGAATTGGATCATATTTGAACGAGTTATAATGGTCAAGATAACGAACGAGTTAAGACCCAATCCAATCCAAATTTGCTTGGGTCAAAATGGATTGGGTCAAAACGGGTTGTAGAGCAGGTCAAAATCCAACCCGATCCTATTTATACTTGTTTTATTTGTTATTTTTTAATATTTTAGTACTTAATTAAATTATAGTTTTCTTTATTATGGATATATAGAACATATCAATTTTTTTAAAAGAAGTGTTTAAAAAATATTTTAACAAGATCTCTCTCGAGTCAATTTGGGTTGCATATCAACCCAATTTTAAATGAGTTGGGTTGAAATAACTTGAGCTAATAAATGAGCGGGTTAATAACCCACACAAATTTCAAGGGGTTGAACTTAATTTTGCCAAGTCTAGTTACATCGACAATGTGATAAGTATACTTCATTATTTTTAATCAGTAATCTCAAATTCGAATTTTACTAACAAAAATATACATGATAAGAAATGTTTTAGTGGCATACTTTAAATTAGTCAGACTCTTTGAGAATTATGAGATGAAGTTTCTTAGTCTTGTCTATTCTTTCTGCCTATCGATTGCGATTTGTATATTATCTATTGAATTGGATACCCTAGTTTGTAGCTGACTGTGCCATTATGGCTGTGATTGAAAGTTACAAATGCCAAATTCTTTGATTCCAAATGGGACCAGGCCTGACAATTTGTCTTCTAATTTTATGTATTTTTGCTATTTATACAATGAACTAAATCCTCCAACACCATCTTAATATATATTTCCTGATATTATTTGACTTGATACATATTTATAAAAAAAAGAATATTTTTATTATAATATTTTTTGAAATAAAGTGAAGCAGAAAGAGTGGCGTATAAAATGAAAAGAAAGTAAAATTTAATTTGAATATACTTTTATTTTCTTTTTAAAAAAGATTTAATTTTTGATATATTAAATCTTCAAATCTTGTACTTTGACCTTTCTATTGAGTGGTGGCTCTTGAAAGTTGTTAGCTGCTAATGGTGGGTCAGTATTGATTTGTTGATCATTGGAAGTGTACTTTGGTCCACTATTTTCATGATAGGGCTGCTCTTACGAGAACTCCAAACCTATTTAAGTCATAAATAAATGACGGAATGATCTAATAGGTCTTTGTACTTGGTTTCGTTTGTTACATAGGTTCTTATAATCAGGACTTTGCCAAGCAAACCCTCGTACTCACTCAAAGGCTACATTTTAAGGGTACGAGAATTTGCTTGGCAAAGTCCTGAGTATAAGGGCCTAAGTGACAAATGAAACCAAGTATAAGGGTCTATTAGGTCATTCTGCCTAAATAAATTAATGTAACATAAATAAGTCATGCTTTTAGAATATACCTAAAATAGATTTAATGTAATTTTTTTTACTTTATATAATTTTTCAAATGACAGATGTTAAGTATAACTAACGCCAGATTTTGCTATAAAGCGTAAAAAAAAAACTTACACTTTATAAAGTGTAGTGTCAAATTTTTTTCTCACTCTGTTTAAGTATAACGTATACTTTATAAGGTGTAAAAAAAAATTATACTTTATAAAGTTCAGTTTTTGCAGCTTTTGTCATATAATTATATTGATTTGACGCATCATAAAAATTAAAATTATTACGTCAATATTTTGTTGTATCCCCAACCTCTATTTAAAGATGCTCAAACATGGCATTCAACATATGTAATCCTCTATTTTTTTAAAAAAAAAAAATTCAATCGCAAATAATGTCTTTTGAATCATAAGTTAGAGTTTCAATTTATTGGGATAATGAAATTATATAAGACAAAAATACTATTTTTATAGTTGTCCTCCCAAACACAATGCTAAGTGTTCACTTAATGTCTGATATCAAAAATTCCTTTCATCAATTTATAGAAGAATGGGTGTGAATGGGATCAATTATAGAGCCTGATTGAAAGGATGTTAGAACCTGCAAAGCATGTTAGAACGTTCCATTGATGTGGAGCCGGATTGAGTTGTAGGGTCTGGGTTTGGGGGACCAGTGCAAGGTGAAGGAGAAATAGTAGGGTCGGATTTGGGGGGACCAAGGTGAAGAAGAAGGTAAAATATTTTGGTAAAGTGAAAAGGAAGGTGTAAAAATCTCTTATAAAGTGTAAGTATTTTTTTACACTTTACAAAGTGTAAGAAAAACTTACACTTTATAAAGTGTAAGAATTTTTTTATAGTTTATAAAGTGTAAATTTTTTTTTTTACACTTTACAGCAAAATCTGACGTTAGCCGTACTTAACACATTTGTCATTTGAAAAATTGTATAAAGTGTAATTTTTTTTACACTAAACCTATTTTAGTTACATTCTAAAATCATGATTTATTTATGTCACTTTAATCTATTCGTGCTTAAATTAGTTCTGAGTTCCTCTTATAAAGCGAGGGTGTTTATGGTACAATATGGTTTGCGAATTTTAATTTTTAAAAATGTTCTATTATTAATATCCTAAATAAGTTAGAAATATGTAGAAAATAAAATTTACATAAAAATAACAATAATTAAGATTAAAAAATATTATAATAATTATGATTTTTGATTTTAAATATAATGAACGTTACAATTTCTATAATTACCTTCAATTCGTCTAACAATAATGTAAAGTATGTTAAACATGAATTTAATTTGATTCAAAGTCTAGAATGACTTAGTCTTAAATCTTCGTTTTGAATTTGATTTGACTTATCTGATCTAGTCTCTCGGCATATGCTAACTTACTTAAACCTTGATAAAATATTGTAAATTATCAAAGTATTGAAAATTATTTTACAATTAAATTACAAGAATATTGCTCACTTCCTAACCAAAAAAAAATAAAAATAAATCAAAACTACTCTTTCATACCTATATATCAAGTACAAAAATAAAATATAATAACATAGCGCATCTTCCTGATATAAAAAGAAAGATGAAAATATCTACTATTTTAAAACGGAAGTGAAGATACTTGAAAAGACGACTACAATTATCACGTGAGTGAACCAGGTTCTACATGTAGATCAGATATAAATGTAGTAAGTAGAGTAACACCAGATGTATAGTGAAAAAACACTCCTTATTCAAGGGAGAAACAATCACTACCTACCATTGTAGGATTTCTACAATTTCATTACTTTAAAACTGAGCAATTTTAAGGTTCCAATCTCGCGAAACTCAACACACAATCTCCTCACACAAACACTCGCAAGAAAGAGAGTCAAACCTGCTCCCTACTCTGTTTTCTCTCAAAGAAATAATCTCTTACAATAATTGTCACTCAACAATAATTCTAATAAGAGAATTTCTAACAATTGAACAAACAAGAAAACCTAAACTCTAGATCTTGCTTGAATGTTCTCGTGTCAATCGTTCATACGTGATGAATGCCAGTTTCAAATTTGCAAAAGCATAACTCTTTACGGTTTATTGATTGCCTTTTATACTTGACCCTAGATGAGTCCTTCTCCAAGACTCCTTCATAAATATAGCACCTACAACTTTTCTCTCTAGGAGTCCTATTCTGATTCTACTTCCTTATTTCACACTCTCTCTCCTTGTAAAATTCCATTTGTCATCATCAAAACAATTCAGTAGATCCTAATCCTAACAATACTTTATAAAGCTTTATTCTAATTTTCATCACCTTGATATATTGATTTTGGTGAGAATTGTGAATTCTAAGAAAGTATAGATGTTCTACAACTAGAGCTAGCATAGCCTTGAGGCGCCCAATGCACCTTTAAAAGATGGATTGTTAATAATATTTTTGTGATTATTATACTTTTCGGGAAACTTATCTATATATACTATATTTAGAAAATATTTATCATTTCTAGCAATACAATTTTAATACATATATAATTCACTTTTAATACATAATGCAGATTTTTTTAGTAACATATAAGTTTAATATATTTTAAGACACTTATAATACATACTTATTGCATGCAAAATTATTATTATACATAATGTAATTCATTTATACTACATACATAATTCATCTTTAATATATAGTGCAACTTTTATTAATCAAAATAATTATAATACATATATATTACACATACAATTCACTTTTAATACATAATATAAATGCTATAAATGGTAAATTTTTTTAAAGTATAAAATATTTATATAATAAATAAAAAATATATTTAAAAACAGTAAATAATTGTTCCTTTTTCATGTCCTCTCTCTTGCCGAGGCTTTTGTCTTCTCACAGTAGGCTCACATCATGAGCCACTTTGAATTGGTAAGGTTGGATAATTCGTGATTCTCATGAAAATTAATAGTTGTAATAGACATCACTTACTTTATATGACATCTTTTCCTCATTGATTGAACTTCAACAATATGATTGGCCATGTAATTAAAATTTCAAATCCAATAATTTTTACCTTGCTCTGTCTTATCTTCCACCATAAATTCAAAATTCAAGAGTTAAAGCTTCATAGTTTTTTTAGCATATTTTGACTAATTTTTGTCTAGCTATAATTAAGTGAATAATATATTTGTACTAAATATCTAATAGCTAGTCTTTTGCCTATTGAAATGGTGTCACGATCCCAACCCCTCGTGATTGACACCTAATATCCTTCGGTGGAAGAACAACTACTACAATCTAACTAAGTATATTAATATGAAACAAGTATTTAAAGATATGAAAACATGTTTAAGTAGCAGTCAAGATAGTGCATAATTTAAACCCTCTAAATCTTGAGAGTCATTATATTGAAACTCTATCGACAACCTAGAGAAAGGGGATGGAAACCCAAAATTACTAAAGTAAAACAATATATAAAGGAAATGGACTAAAATGATAGATGAATCTATGGTAACTTGAAAGAGTTGGCTCATCCTTGAATTCCCCAAATCAACATTCTCCTAGTTGAGGTCTGTTAGGAGCTGCCTGAAGATGCTTTCTATTCAACAAAGAAAGAGCAAATGCAGTATCAATATACTCAACAACAACATACTGATAGGATCACTCGTCATTAAGTAAATCTAGATATACAAGAAATCCAAACATAGTAAAATCACACATAGGGATACACTATCAAGTTAATATTTTATGATCAGCATAGAGTTTCACAATATCAATCTCAATGCAATAGTCAAAGATGGTGGTCCTCTCGTGAAATCTATACCAAACTGTTAGTGTAAATGTAGTATATACAAGAAATCCAAACATAGTAAAATCACACATAGGGATACACTATCTAGGGGTGGGTTCGATTTTTGCGGTTCGGTTTTTCTCTAAAATCAAAGACGGAACGAAAGGTAATTTAGTGGTTTGGTTCGGTTCGATTTTTCCAAAAAATAAGTAAACCATTGGTTTTTCGGTTCGTTTTTTTCGGTTCAATCTTCGGTTTTTGTTCGGTTTTTCGATTTTAAAAATAATTTTTTAAAGTAAAATAATATGTTGGGTAGAGACATATCATTGTATAGATATGCTAAACAATTGGTAAAGAGTAAAGTTTGGATTAGTACAATTATTACAATTAAATAACTAAAATTATCACCAAGAAAATCGCAAACATATGTTCTAAAAAAACAAATATCAAATACTCCTTGGAAGGTTCAAGTCAATTGTGTGTAGCCAAAAGAAATTATCAAACAATTATCAAATGCTCCTTGAAGTATCAATTAGTTGCAGGTGACAATAGCCAAAAGACTTCTCCTTGGAAGTTTCAAATCTATGTCTCTTTCGTGCGACAAGATAGACTTTCCTTCTTAGCCATGTAGCCTATAAAGTATAAACACCGTAGTATAGCAAAATCGATTTTTGACGATTCGGTTCGGTTTTAGAAGATCAAAATCGAACCGAAATAGCACATAATCGGTTTGGTTTGGTTTTTTTGTGTTAGATTTTGGTTTTTAACGGTGCGATTTTTTTGGTATTTTTCGATTGGTTTCGGCTTGGTTTTCGATTTTCGATTTTATGGACCCACCCTTAACACTATCAAGTTAATAGTTTATATGACCAGCATATAGTTTCACAATATCATCTCAATGCAATAGTCAAAGATGGTCCTCTCATGAAATCTGTACGAAACTGTTAGTGTGCCAGAGTGACATCCATTCCAATAGTAAGTGTGTATGTTGGCATGATATCCGATCCGTTATGTATTGACATGGAACCTAATCCAGTATGCACTAGCATTGATATATTTTGGTGTGGTACCTTATGTAATACCAACAATTACAATCACAACTATAATTATCATGCATGCTTACACACTTTCGAAAATCAAGTAACGTGTTCATACAAGCAATTTGATCATAGATATCATTTCATTAGATTCATCTCATTTGTGTACGAATTTGATTATCTATGCTTGATAAAGATTATGTGTGTTATAGTGAAGAAATTGACATAACTGTAACTGATCATTGCTCATCTTGTGTAATAATTAGTATGAAAGTACCATAAGTTGATATATTATTAGATTTCATATTATGGTAGTGTTATCTGTGTTGTCACATTGATAATATGATTGTGTATCATCTTGTCTTACCACATTGTAGCTGTCTATTATATTTCATATAATCAAATATGAGGTTAGTTGTATATGATCAAGTAGAGAGTAGTTGATGGGTTGTTAACAAATGATTGGTGACTTAGAGTCAGATTATGTTTTGATACTATTTTTATGTATATTAATGAGGCCGTGAAAAAGGAAGTTCGAGTTTTTGTCTCTGTATACCCTGGTAGGTGGAATCTCGCTATAGTGGGGTTGTTATAGAGAAATAAGCCTCACTATGGTGGGCTAGTACGAATCGAGGGGAAAAGGTCCTAAACCGTCTTGTTGTGACCGTCTTGAAAGTGAGTTTCTAAATATTCTAGGTCATGCATTGTCGAGAATGATTGAAAAAAGTGGTAGATTGATTAGATTGGGTTAGTGGTTGGGGTTCGAAAATCCTTTTTTATGGGGGATAAAAGGGTTAGGACCTCATTGGTATTAGAGCTGGCAGCTAAGTAATTAGAATACTAATATCATGTCATGTACTAGGGGTGGTTAAAGTAATCGAGATGGCAAGAGTATATGGATAAAAGATTTTTTATGGTGCATTTTCTTATTACATGCTTTTTCTAAATTTTTACTTTATATTATGTGGTGGATTTGGGGTTGACCGATGATGCCTACCAATAAATATTGTTCGTACTGATACTACTCTTGCTATCCCTTTTGATATAGTTTGGTTCTGGGTCGGTGATGTTTCTTATGTAAAAACGATGATGATCTCTAACAACTTGTACTCTTCCTTCCTTATGATGGGAACTATATTATTATTTTATTTCTCACTCTGTTCTTAGAAGCTTTTGTACCTATTTGGAATAGAATCTTTGGGGGTATCAAATATCTTTTCAAAAATTTAATTCAATTTTTTTAATTTTGTACTTGATAATTACAAGATCTTTTCATTGATATCTTCTGTTTTCTTCACTTTTATGTGATTTGATTGGTTAAGTAATTAAGTGTTCTCCTATTTAGGTGTTAGAGTAGGTGCTCGCATGGCTCGGTGGGTTGGATCATGACAAGTATGCAACAAAATAAAAGAGTAATTGATTATAATATATCTATATCTTTTCTTATTAAAAACTCTTTGAGAGTTAATTGTTTTACCAAAGAGGTTCAAAATTGTCTCTGAAATATGTGAAACAGATTATTTATATCTTCCATTACATTTTGGGATAAAAAATTATCCCCATCGGTATCTTAAGAGGCCACAAATACCTTCAAGAATTACAACACAAATTTTTACTGACATGACAAGCCACATAGGATTAATCCTCCCACCTAACCGTTGCCAACTATGATTCACTATAAGAAATTGGACTTTTGCTCCAAAGTCGCCATAGAATCTCGAAGTTTTGCAACTAAAGGTTTTCACTAATTTTTACTTAGCAAGAGCCACTGATGTGATTAACCCCCCACCTAACTATCATCAACCAGGATTCACTAAAAGAAATTGGACTTTTGCTGCGATTAAAGTCACCACAAAATCTCGAAAAAGGTTTTCACTAATTTTTATTTAGCAAGAGCCACTATTTTTAATGGCAGCTAAATTTCGCTCCTAAAGCCTATATTTTCAATTAAAAAATATGATAATTAATTTTTGATTACAACCTTTCAATATTAAAAGCATTCAATATTATTGCAAAAAAAATCCCAAAATTACATGTCAACTCAAATATTCTACTACAGAATGTATTGTTATACATTTTATGTATTTATATATGACATAAAAATAAAACTAAATTATAGTGTCTTCAAACTTCTCCTTAACCGACGACATTGATAGTTTTATTTTTATATGTAAATGCATAAAACATATAATAATATTGTGTAATAGGAGATTCGAGTTGTAAAATAACTTTGATGTTTTTTGTAATAATGTTGGATGCTTTTAATATTGATTTTAGAAGATTAGGCCCTAAAAAAAAATTACTTATCATGATTTTTGGTTTTAAAAAATAGGTTTTACTGTACTAAAAATCAATGGCAATTGCTAGGTAAAATTAGTGAAAACCTTTTGTGCCAATATTTTGGTATTTTGTGGCGACTTCAATCGCTGCTAAAAAGTTTAATTTCTTGTGGTGAATCCTACTTGGCAATGCATAGGTGGAGGGATTAGTTCCACGTGAATTTGAGTTGTTAACTCTTGAGGATAGCATTTTTCACCCCAAGATATAACAGAGGATATACACGATCAATTTTGCATGGTTCAGAGAAAATTTTGATCCTTTTTCGCTTCCTTTATTTTGGTTTACATCATTGTCACCTATTAGAAGCTCAAAGTTATTTCAAAAGCAAAACACAAATAAGGGAAATAAAAGAGATTCTACTGTAATGTACATCACAAGATACAATATATAAGGATTCTTACATATGTTCAACAAATTTCACTTTATTCAAAAAGAAAAAAAAAAAACAATAGCATCAATGAGGAGAGGAAAATGAGTGAAAAAAGACATATCGAATAAGATGTGCTTTAATTATTGCACCTAAAGTCTTTGGCGACATTGGATTCAATGATAATAAACTAATGACATAGAATTGCATGCTCGAGATTGGCCAGAGCTCCACTGCTTCATCAATGGATGAGATCTTTCATAATTGGCTAACACAAAGTTATTCCAAAGGGATTGAGTGGCTTTGATTCTTCTCCTTTTAATAGTAAAAGAATCACCTTTCTCAAATGAAAAGCAAAAGCCTCTTCCTATAGGCCCAATGATAGTTGTTTTTCTTAGCATAACCTTCCCAAAAATAAAATTAGCCATCATTCTCTTAATCTGGTAGAAGATAGTGTGAGGGTATGTACTATTAATCGTGTATTTAGACATAGTAATTCTAACAATTTTCAAGATTGTATATTTAAGTGGGAGATTGATAGGATATATATTATTAACCATGCATTTAGATATGGTATATTATAATAATTGTGATGGTTAAAAGTCTAAGTGGGAGATTGCTGGGATATATACTATTAACCATGAGTTTGGATATAGTATTTATTATAGAACAATTATTCATCCAAGTTTAATAAAAGTTTCAATAGATCATATAATCGTTTACGTGTCCATTTACTTATATAGTAGATGATTTAGTGTATAGAGTTTTAGCTTATACACAGAAGATTAAATCATCGGTTCTTATAAATATAAAGTTTTTCATCCACAATCTAAGATGGAAATTGGACAAGCCATGGGTATGATTGTAGCACTAGATTATATACAATTTATCTTGATTATGGGAACGATGTAATTTCAACTTCTTGTGCTAATGCATATTGTATGTATTGAACGAGATCGAGTGGAGATAGTTATTTTAGACTGACTAATGAAAACATATTCTCTAAACTATTAAATATACTTATTTTCTCAATCCTGATATAATTATTATGATCTGTATATATTATTTATCATTTTGATTTATTAAAATGTGAGATTCTGAGATGGGTCAATATGCCTGATAGATTGGATAATAATAATATATATTGGTGAAATAATAAGTTAGTTGATGGAATCCATGTCTCGATATAGAGATTGATGATATGCTTTTTGAGAAGCTTATAAGTTTTCATCGTGTGAATACGACACATGAAATAAGTTAAGCAACGCTCGAAAAGAAATTAATCTTTAAATTAAATTTTGTCAGTAATTTAATCTATTGATTAGTATCTGTAATCTTAACATGGGAATTACATAAGTGTTTAATGGGGGAATTTCAAAATATAAATAGAGCAGTGCAATTACGAATTTTTAGTATAATGATTTGTAACTTATTATGGTAAGAATAATTTCTAATTAATTATTTGAATTAATTCCATAGGGAGCTTTGTAATTAATTCTGTGGTCCCTACCGTGCTTATATTTAACTAGAACTCAAAATCCTATTTCTAACAAAAAGAGGACACATTAGTTTCTTGTTTTTTAAGAAAAATGTGTTTCCTTCTTCCTTTTGGATTTGGAAAGGTCCTCTAGGGTTTCCCTAATCTAGAAAAGAGGGAATTTGAATGAAAAAGAATTAGGTTTTCTATACAATGCTTGCCCACAAAATATGGAGAGAGTTCAACTTGGGATCACCGTAGAAGACCGCAGAACTGCAGTTTAATTCGTGGATTCGCTTGAAGATATATGCTGATGCTTATGTGTTTTAGCATGATTATTTGCGTTCTAGTATAAATCTATGTGTTATCTATATGCGCATATGATTTTCCAACTGGTAGTTGGTCCAAAGCACCTTCAAGAGGGTGTATAACAGGTAGAAGGTAGACTGGGAGAACCGAAAGTACATCTCTGATTAGTACAGCCTTGCCTTCTAATGAGAGAAGTTTAGAGTGCCATCCTATAATTTTATTGAGGACCTTGCCCACCATTTCAGAGAAAATAGTAATCAGTTCTCTATCAGGAAATAGAGGACATCCAATGTAGTTAATTGGTAGGGGCTTCTCAGTCATAACAATGATCCCCTACACTCTCTTAATGAAATCAATATGAGTATTAGGAGCCATAATTGAATAGCTCTTAGTGAATATTAACCAACTGCCCAGACATTTTCTCATAAGTAGCCATAGTATCCATTAATAGCCTTAAGGTGTTAGGCAATGATATAATTGTATAGTAATCATAAAATATACTCCTTGACTTAATTACAAATTGTACAATTATAATGCGTCCCATTCAAAGAAGTGCCACCTGAAATCTTGTAGATAAATCCAGACTGGGGCCAAAGTTAACCTCTAGCTTAAAAATCAGCTTTCCATTTCAGTAGCTTCATTTGCATATTACATATAGATAGGACTTTCCTACCATAGACATTTTTGTGGTCTTCTTATGAGTCAAAAATTGATAAAGATTTGACGCATATTATAAGCCCCTCTTTTGGCTGAGCCTTTTGTGGAAACTGATCTCAAGAAATCGTGTCTAATTTTTTCAATTGATGACCCGATTCTAGTGAACTTACCAACGATGGTGAGTTTACAAGCTTCTGCTAGGATGTCATTTTTTCCTTCTACAAAGTTATACGACCTGTGCTTGAGCTTCACCTTCCTCTTATTTTCCATTACCATTCGTGACTCCTACAGCAGTAGCAAAGTTCGAAGAGGGCTCTCCAGAAGGGGTAGATAATATATTACATAAAACTGACTATTTTTCAGGTTTCTGTTCTTCCTGATAATAACACAAAGTAGACAACTAACAGGAATGATAAAAAAATGCCTAGCATCATTGACAATTTTTTTTGTGTAGTCAATAGTTATACGTTCAAATGATAGCAATTCATTTAAGCTGATACATAAACTAGAGAGAAAAATGAGGAAGTGATTGTGGAGTAGAATAAAGCTATGGCAGAAAGAAAATTGTTTGAACTCTATTTGTTAACTTTGATCATTCATTAGGGAGTTGGATGACCTTCATTTAAAGAAGAGATGACTAATTAGTTGGAAACTCTTTTGGACCTGAACTCTATAATTCAGATTCTCCTTTTTTTTTTTTTTTTGGCAGTTTTGCTCACTTGGAAACTCTTTTGGATCAGTAATTTCTCCAGTCCCATGAACTTCATATACACAACTATAGACTTGCAAAGCTTATGGAGAAATTAGTCGAATTCCTTTAATAGACATGTTACTCAAGTATCAGTATCAGATAGACACGTAAATATATCAATCAATCAACTACACGTCAATTCCAAACAAAGTGAAAAGAAAAATTGATTATCTTTAAAGAAATGTACACAATAGCAAGATGAAGAATTAAAGGCAATGGTTCAGACATCAAAGAGAGAGCTGCAGCAAAGTGGAAGAGCTGGACCTGACCAGAAAATCCAGTCTAATACGATAAAGCTACGCAACCAAAATCTTCATCTTCCAAACTAACTCGATGGTGACAAAGAGGTGTGCAGCAGAATTGATTTCTCGATTGATTAAAGAAAGCAACTTATAAATATTCACCACGCTTAATAGGATAAGCTTGTAGAGAGTTCAAAATTTCTATTGTATAGAGCAAAACTTAAAGAAAAGAGCACTACAAGCGATCAGTAAATAATGTTATAGCTTCTTTACAAATAAGTAAAGTGATTAGTTCAAATTACTTCTTTGTATATAGTACCTATTCTGTATGGGCCAAGTTTGAATATATAAGAGAAATACAAGCAACTAATATGTATCCACTAAAATTTGAACTTCTGGGATTTATCTCAGTTTATACCATTTGTCCTCTTAAGGTAAAGGTTCAACTAACTGCAATGCTCACTTTATTGTGCCGTTCTTTGCCTTCCTAGACCTTGATCGTTTTGTTTCTCTTTTAGCTTCTTCGTAATCTCAGGAATTTTAAAAGTGTAGTATCTAGATCTAGATCAGCCCCATCCTCCTTGCCCTTGAGAGCCCTCTCACATGCTTTTATCCTTTGGTTCCTTCATGCCTATCTCATCCTGAGGGTCATCTATTTTTCCCTGTCCTCCTTGTACTTAGCAAGCCTCCTACGACGTTGTTTTTTTGGTTGCTCCAAATGCACCTCATGTTGAGGACCCTCCTTCTTTCCCTGTTGTTGTGACTTCTTTCATTTAATTGATGAATTCCTCCTTCTCTTCCTCTTTATGTTCTCTTTGAATTCGAGTTTTCACTGTCACTAGGAAGCAAAAATCGTCCTCCATCAATCATTAGGATTTTTCCCTTGTCAAACATCTTTTATAGAGGATTTTCAGCATGACAATATGAGCTCTTGGCAAACTATCATATTCTTTCTTGATAAACTCAGATGTTGTTGGAAGCGTAGTGGACCAAAAAGTAGTATTTTATTACACAAGGAGTAAAAGATTACAACACACAAATATTACAATTTACTATTTTGAACATAAGCTCTCTAATCTTTTTCTCTCTATTTCCCTATTAGTGCTACGACACTTCTTTGATTGAGGCTGTGCCTTTTAATTAACTTTTTTTTTTTACACACACCTATGCATGTCTTAAATACAATATACATACATACATACATACATACATACATATATATATAAACTAATTAACCACGATAGTATTTCCTAGTCAAACAAAGGAGGCTTCCACATTTCCAATGCTCAAGTACCTGTCTCCAAATTGAGCATGTCTTTAAATTGAATTAGGATTCCTTTAAGCACACCATATTTGACTTTTCCTATGCTTATTAATTAAGCATGCTTTTCCAACCACAAGATTAGCGGCATGTAGTAGTAATATTTAACCTTTTGTAATAGTTTGGTTTGATTTTAACACTCCCCCACAAACCAAATTATTCATTTCGAGTTTCTCTTTGAGCATGTGAAATATGTCCACTTTCAATGGCTTCGCAAAAATATCTGCCAATTGATCTTATGTGCGATAATAGATTAATTCCACTGTTTTGTTCTTCACTTCCTCACGGAAATTGATACTTTGTATCAATATGCTTGCTTCGGCTATGTGACACCGGATTCTTTGCAAGTGATATGTCAAACTTATTATCAACGTATATTATGATCAAGACAATTCCTTCAAAATATTCTTCAACCAGATAGCTTGAGAGGTGCATACTGCAGCTGCTATGTATTCTGCTTCACAAGTTGAAAGAGCAACAATTTGCTGTTTCTTTGATGACCATGAGAATGCTGCTGAGCCAAGATGGAAGAGACAGCCGGATGTACTTTTCCGATCATCCAAGTCTTCCCCATAATCAATCTCTGAGTAACCAACCAATCTTGATTTTTCTGAATGCGTATAGAATAGACCATGATCCACAGTACCTTTGATATATCTCAAAATCCTCCTTGCAGCACTCCAATGATCTTGCTTTGGTTTCTCCATGAATCTGCTAACCAGTCCAACCGCATACATGATATCTGGTCGCGAGATAGTTAAATACGTTAAACTTCCAATGATGCTTCTGAATAACGTTGGATTTACAAGCTCACTTGTGGAGTCAACACTTAACTTCATGCCTAGTTCTGCGGGTATGGCTATCGGCTTACAATCTTGCATTCTGAACTCTTTTAGAATTTGTTCTGCACATTTCTTTTGGGACAAAAATATGCCATCCTCCATTTGTTTCACTTTGACTCCAAGAAAATATGACATTTCACCTGTCTATCATTTCAAATTCTCTACTCATAGCTTTCTTAAAATCATTGAACATACCTGGATTGTTTCCTATGAAGATTCATATCATCCACATATAGGCACAAAATCATAATGTCACCAACTTTTATTTTTCTTCGTGTATAAGGCATGCTCGTATGGACTTTTCACGAATCCATTTTTCTGAAAATATTCATCAATCCCGGTATTCCATGCTTGCGAAGCTTGCTTTAATCCATACAGAGCTTTCTTTAGATGGTAGAATTTGTCTTCTTGTCCTTTTTTCATATAGCCATGCGGTTGCTCGATATAAACTTCTTCTTTTAGATAGCCATTTAGAAATGCTGACGTCACATCCATCTGATATATCTTCCACTGACTTGTGCTGCAATTGTGGTGAGAAGCCTTACAATATCAATCCTTGTGACTGGAGCAAACACTTCATCATAATCAACTCCATATTTTTGCTTGTGGCCTTTGGCAATGAGTCTTGCTTTATATTTATCCGCCTTTCCTTCTTTGTTGGTCTTTGTCTTGTACATCCATTTGACTCCAATAGGACTATGTCCTTTTGGCAGACTTGTTAGCTCCCATGTGTCATTCTTTCTTATAGCTGCAATCTCTTCGTCCATCACCTTTTTCCATTTTACATCTTCAGTTGCTTCTTCATATGTGACTGGATCACATTCAGCCATTAAATAGGATAAAGAATAATCGAGAGTTATCTCGACCGGTTCTGTTTCATCATAAATTTCACGAATACTTTGCATTTTTGCGGAAGCTTCACTTGAGCTGCTGCTACTTGGTGATGCAGATGTTGAAGGAGTTGTTGCACCTAGAATCTGTGGAGAACTTTGTTCATCACCTTGTTCACTATTGACACCAAAGTCATTATCATTTTCGTTATGGAAGAATAATTTCAACTTTTTTTTCTTCTTCGCTCCATCTCCAATAATCGGCTTCATCTAATTTAACATCTCTTGAGATAATGACCTTCTTGGTGAGCAGATTATACAACCTATAAGCTTTGCTTCTTTTATCATAGCCAATGAAGATGCACTTTTCTCCTCTGTCATCGAGCTTCTGTCTCAGTTGTTCAGGAACATGGGCATATGCAATACACCTAAAAATCTTAAGATGTCCAACTCCGGGCTTCTGACCACTCCATGCTTTATTTGGCGTCATATACCGGGCACTCTTTGTTGGACAATGATTCAACAGGTAGACTGCAAATGAACTGCTTTAGCCCAGAAACTTCTAGGTAAATGCTTACCTTTTACCATACTCCTTGCCATGTTTAGAATGGCACGATTCTTCTTTTTTGCTACTCCATTTTGTTGAGGTGTATATCTGACTATCAACTGATGAATAATCCCATGCTTCTTAAAAAAAATCTTCAAACGAGTTTGCAATGTAGTCGCCTCATCTGTTAGTTCTGAGTATCTTTATGAAATACCCACTTTGTTTTTCCAGCATTGCCTTGGAACTCTTTGAATTTATCAAGAGTTTCTTATTTTTCTTTGAGAATATATACCCAACTTTTTCTACTGAAATCATCAATAAAAGGTAGGTAATATCTGTTTCCACCAAGTGATGGTATGCCAAATGGACAAGCTAGATTTGAGTGCACAATCTCCAGCGGTCTTCTAACTCTTCTAGACTTTCCAACTTTACAATTTGTGTCTGTGTTGTTTCCCTTTGATACAAGCTTCACACAATTGATCCGGTGGATTTATTTTTGGTAATCTGTTCACCATATTTTTTTTAGTCAACAACTTCAGGCCAGAAAATCCAAGATGACTATACCTCAAGTGCCAAAGCCATGAGTCATCTTTTATGGATGCCTTTATGCACTTTACTTCTCCAGATTTGATGTCGATAGTGAAGAGACGATTCCGTGTTATATCAACCTTGAAACCAATTCTCCGTTTTTGTTTTTCAAGGTTAGTGAACAATATTTTATTGGTACCTCGTATCCCATCTCACTAAGCTGGCCAATACTAATGATGTTGCTTTTCAAAGCTGGTACATAGTACATGTTGGTGATGTACTTCTTCTTTCTGTTCTCCAAAATAATCATAACTTTGCCTTTGCCTTTGACATCCGCATGTGAATCATCTCCAAAAGTTATCGTCCATTGAGAGATTCATCTAGCTCCACGAACAATTTCTTCCATCCAGTCATATGATTACTGGCACAATTGTCAAGATACCAAATATTTCTCTTGAAACCTTGATCTCCTTTGTATGTGAGGAATATGCGAGATTCCCCATTTTTATCTTGAACAGTTGTTACATGGCTTCTTTCATCTCATTTAGGAGCTATTCTATACTCGTAGCTAAAGTGACCATATTTATCACAATTATAGCACTACACCTAGGATTTAAAACTCTGTTAAGATCTTCCTCTGCCGCGACTTCTACCTCGATCTCCTCGTCCACGATTTGCTCTATGATAATCTTCGTTTGGATGTCCTCTGCCATATGATTGATAGCCTCGTCCACGTTGTCCATGGCCACCTCTGTTGCCACCTCTATATCTTCCATGATATCCTCCACGGTGGTTAGAACTTTGTCCTGAGCTACTGCTCGTACTTCCTTCAGTCAAAGATAACGTGCTTTGCAAAGCTTGATCCAAACCTTCAGAATCATCATATTGCTTCATCTTGTGCTTATGAGCTTGAAGCGAACCCATAGCTCATCAAAGGATATCTCTGATAAATCATTTCATTTTGATTGTGGCAACCACATAGTTAAATTTGCATGTCAGAAATCACAAAATTTTCTCCATCACTCGAACATCATCGAGCGTTTCTTTATTTCTCTTCATCTCGTTTGCCACCGATTTTACTCGGGTGACATACTCGTCTACACTTTCATAAAATTTTCTACATCACTCGAACATCATCGAGCGTTTCTTTATTTCTCTTCATCTCGTTTTCCACCAATTTTACTCGGTGATATACTCGTCTACACTTTCAGATGTTTTCATTTTTAAATTCTCGAACTCAGCTGTAAGGGTTTGCAAGCATATCCTTCTAGCTCTTTCAGCTCCTTGAAGAGATTTTTGCAAAATCTCCCATGCCTCCTTTTGATGTCTAGGCTCCAGAAAGTTTTTCAAAGGTTGATTAATCAATACTTTGATGAATTGCATTCAGCGCCTTCTTATCTCTTACTCGATTTTTCTGCAATACTTCTTTTTTTTTATTTGATAAGGCCGCTTCAGCTACTGCATCTGCTGGCATCTCATAACCAGTTTCAACAATATCCCAGCAATCAATTGCTCCGAGTAACACTTTCATCTGGATGCTCCAATTCCCATAATTTGACTTTGTCAATTTAGGGACTTGCAACTGGAACATATTTGATATTATGGTGTTTACACGAACCAAGCTCTGATACCACTTGTTGGAAGCGTATGACCAAAAAGTAGTATTTTATTACACAAGGAGTAAAAGATTACAACACACAAATATTACAATTTACTATTTTGAACATAAACTCACAAATCTTCCTCTCTCTCTTTTCCTTATTAGTGCTATGACACTTCTTTGATTGGGGTTATGCCTTTTAATTAATTTTTTTTCTTTCTTACACACGCCTATGCATGTCTTAAATACGATACATATATATAGACTAACTAACCGCCATAGTATTTCCTAGTCAAACAAAACAAGCTTCCACATTTCTAATGCTCAAGCACGTGTCTCCAAATTGAGCATGTCTTCAAATTGAATTAGGATTCCTTTAAGCACACGATATTTCACTTTTCCTATGCTTATTAATTAAGCATGCTTTTCCAACCACAAGATTTGTGGCATGTAGTAGTAATATTTGACCTTTTATAATAGTTTGGTTTGATTTTAACAGATGTCGAGACTTCATAAAATCTGTGCAAAGCCTTTTTAATCATGTGTAACAAAAGAAAACATTGGATTAGACCAAACGGAGAAATGGCTAAACAAGTCTTCGATATTTGAACTTGGATTGCTATTTTAATTAATCACGCTCTTATTCTTTGAAAAGCAAATCATTCAGTCTTGTGTCTAAGAAAGTACGTTAGCATTGTAATAACAAAAGCAATCAATCACACTCTTCCTCGATACATACAAAAACCAATAATGTGGAAATAACAGAAACATCAAGAATCAAACATACATTAACAAAAAGTGAGAATAAGCATTTCCCTGTTCGAAAGAATAATTATTACTCAAGAATTTTAATCGAAACTCAACTCATATAAACATAGGAAGGATAACTTCCCAAGCAGTCAAAATGAAAACTATAGTCATACAAATGGAACTTCTGCTCATCATCAAGTTAAACAAGACAATGCATCTGATAAAACCTCCTTCATACTTGCTTTGCTTATGAAAACCAAATCGCAAACCATATAAAGTACTCAACCTCTAGAATTTATGAAACTTGATACAATTCAAATAATTATAATGAAAGATAGAAAATTGTGATGAAAAGATGAGTTACCCAAGTATAAGGAGGATGAAACAGGGATAGAATGAAGACCAGATGTTGAACAGTTAGTGTTGTTGAAGAATGGAGTTTTGGGTTTCTGATAATGGCACATTTGGTTCATTGTTTGATGATTTCATGACTCTCTTCTGATTCTTCTTCTGCTGCATTTTAGGGTTTTCCCAAGTTTTTTGATGTGTTGACATGTTGGAAGTGCTAGTATAATCTTTGGAAAATAATTATAATGAAAGATAGAAAATTGTGATGAAAAGATGAGTTACCCAAGTATAAGGAGTATGAAACAGGGATAGAATGAAGACCACATAGTAATAAACAGTTAGGGTGTTGTTGAAGAATGGAGTTTTGGGGCTTTGATAGTGGCACATTTGGTTCATTGTTTAACAATTTCATGACTCTCTCCTGATTCTTCTGCATCTTAGGGTTTTCCCAAGTTTTTTGATGTGTTGACATGTTGGAACTGCTAGTATAATCTTTGGAGAAGTTTTTTTTTTTTTTTTTTGAGAATTTTGAAGATTTTTTGTGTTTTTTTGTAAGGGGGAGGGGAAGTGAATTTATTTTGAGATAATATCCCCTAACTAGAAGCTTATTTTCAAAAACACACTTATATTTTGTGGGAGTTGCAGATGACCTCTGTGAATAACTTCGAACTTATATTATTACCTAGGGGTGGACCTAATCTGAGTCGGTATTGTAAATTTCGATTCAATAATTTTGGTTTTTAAATATACTATGATATTATTATACCAAATTAATTTGATATGGTTCAATATTTTAAATTGTTTAATTTCGATATTTTGTGGTATCGTAAATCGATAACCATTTGATCGATTTCAAATTACATATATTCATATAATTGAGAATTATAACTACGATTACCTACCATACCAAATTAATTTGGTATGCTAACGGTATAATATCTTTAAAAATTGAAAATCAAAATACTGAATCAAAATTTACAATATTGTATCATGTCCACTCGAAGGTATACTATAAGTTGGAAGTTTTTCAAAGAGGTCATCAAACTCCCACAAAATTTAAGTGTTTTCTTAAAAATAAGATACTAGTTGAGGGTTATTATCTCAAAATAAATTCATTTGTTCCCACCCCAAAAAATTCAAAAAGTTCTTCAAGTTTCTCAACAAAACTGCCCAAAACGATCACCAAACAGGTATACTAGCAGTTTCAACAAATCAACACATCAAAAAACTTGTGAAAACCCTAAAAGATGCAACAACAGAAGAATCAAGGGAAATACATGAACAGGTTTAGAGAAAGGATCTTGAATCTCTCAAACAATGAACGTAAAGTGCCACTGTCAGAGACCCAGAACTCCATTCTTCAATAGCACCTTAACAATTTTTTCTCTGATCTTCATGTTACATCTGTTCATCCTTCTTATACTTGGATAACTCTTCTTTTCATCTCAATTACTATCTTTCATTATAATTATTTTATTTATATCAAGTTTGAACAAAATTCTTGAGGCCGAGTAGTAGATGTGTTTTGCCATTTGCTTTTGAGAAGCAAAGCAAGTATGCAGGAGGTTATGTTCTTTTATTTCTTTTATAGATGCATTGTCTTGTTTAACTCGATGATGAGCAGAAGTTCCATTTCTATGAGTATAGTTTTTATTTTGACTGCCTGGAAGGTGCTACTTCCTATGTGTATATGAGTTGAGTTTTGGTTAAAATTAGAGATAAGTGTGAGAAAGACACCAGATTTTTTTTTTTCGAGTTTCATATCTTAACTATTGGAAGTGTGAGTTTCATACCTAAACTATCACTTATTAGTTTAAGAAACACACATCTATCTTTTATTCCACTCTCACCATGCTGTGTGTACTATACTCTCTTTTATTTTTTAAAAAATATCACATCATACTCTACATCGACAAAATATTCCACCTTGGTAAAAAATAAATAAGTTATAATATTAGTTAAAATAAAATATTAAAGTATTATTATTTCAAAAAATATTATAAAATATTTTTCTTACCCACCCCATCACTTCCTCTCACCGTATACACCTCCCCTCCCCCCCCCCCCCCCCCCCCTCAATTTTAATTTTTTTTAAAAATTCTTACTTCATCTCCCTCTTAAAATAATAATTCAGATATTATTCAAATGTAACGCCTGATAAAATTACCAAAATACCCCTAGAGGAGAGATGCGTACATAATGCGTCTTCTAATGCTCGAATGAAAAATCCGAGGTCGGATTCGTGATCAGCACGACAAATTGACTGGGGAAAGGGTCTCGGTCAATTTTTAGAGCGACCGAGTCAAAAGATAATTTTTCGTTCCAAAACGAGAAACAGTGAGAGCTCGCGATAGAGCCGCGTCGCGGACCATCGCGAACGGTGACTTATGTTTTTCTTAAAATTTTCGACGGGGTTGAGAAAACTCGTTCAGGAAGATTTTTGCCAAAAATGAGCTATATGCAACCAGTCCGCGTCGCGGACTGGGTTATTTTGCAGCTAGAAAATTTCTAAAATTTCGAGGGCATTCTAGTCTATTCCTAGCATCTTCTAAAATCCATGTACGATTAAGATAAGTCGTTTTCACGAAGAAAGGGTCTAAAACCCCATTCTAAATCCTCTTCCTAACAACGCTAATACGCTAGGGTTTGAGGAGAGTGGAGGAGAGTCGAGATCGAGGAATCAAGAGGAAGTCCCAAGGGAATTGTGTTGATAGCAATCATCGTAGGTATGTAAGGCTAACCTAAAGCATGAGATTGTTCTTCTATGTGCCACCTTTGAGTAAATTGAGTCCATGATTGAAGATGATGAGACATATGTGAAAATCCTTGAGTATTTTACTGATATTCTTTTTAATTCATGTATTTTTCTTAAATTGATGATCATAAACTTGGTTTACTGCATAAGTTAGTTTCATGAATGATTTTACAAAATTCTATGTCTATTTTACTAAAAAATGCAAGAATGACCTGAGGGGGAAAAAGTCTAGAGCCTTAACGATGATGATGTTTGTGATGTTGTGATTGTGGTCCAAATTGATGAAAGTGATGTTCATGAGTCTTAAAACTTGAAACTAAATTCTCAAAGAATATTTCGAGTCCATGATGTTGATGAGATGAGTTGATGTTGATGATGATGTTGATGTTGATGTACTATGCCCCTATGGGACCGATAATAATGATGTAGATGTACTATGTTCCTATGGGATTGATGATGTTGATGTTTTATGAGCATGTCGAGTTTTGGGAGGAGTATTGAGCATCGAAATGGGTGAGAGTGAGTCCTACTCGAACTCATTAACTTTGTGGCCCGCGTAGGAGAGAGGATCGAATCGCAATGCGGATGTTACTTTGTCCCAAAAGAGGACTGATGTTATTTCTTGTGGATCCACTGATGGTGATGTCCTTTATCCCGGCAGGGTACTGGATGGATGTAGTAACATCACTTCGTTGTATCATCACCGACTCATAGGTGATGGTTGTCGGTTAGAGAAACTCCAGTTAGGTTCCTCACTGATAAAACTCTGATATTGATGTGATGGTATGCGTCTTGATGGATGTTGATGATTTACCGTCTACTCTTTATCCTTGTCCTAAACGGGCATGAGTCCTTTGAGTGAGTCGAGTTTCCTTGAGATGAGTCTGATGTATTAATGATGTTGAGATGAAACGTTAATGAGTCATTTGTCTACTCTATATTCTTGCTTTAGATAGACATTTGACATTCTGATGGAGTATGATGTTGAGTTGATGTTATCCCTATACTGTTATACTTGTACTGTTACATTCATCGATCTTACATACCGTACATTCCACGTACTGACGCCACTCAACGCTATATCATTTCATGATGTAGATACAGGAGTTAGAGGACTTCAGCAGATGCATCGTTGAGGTTCGAAGATCTTGAGTTCAGTCATTGGTGAGCCCTCCTTGCTATCCGGAGGAGCCCCTTTTCTTTATTATGTTATTTTATATATGGAGCTGGGAAGCCATGGCCTGTCACGGTACCCTCTTAGACTGTTTAGTTGAGTTAGAGGCTTCATAGACATGAGTTGAGATTTGATGTGAGGTCTTTCCCTCTTAGAGTTGAGTTAGTAATGCTATTTACTTATCATCGATGTTGAGGCAGAGTTTATTGGCCATTGGCCCTTCTTATTAACGTAGCTCACTACCTTATTATATTGTTTCCACTATGTTTTATGTTGGATGACTGTCCTGAGATTGAGTGGTTCGCTTGAGGACTAGCAATGGTTTTTGGGTGCTAGCCACGCCTAGGGTACCCTCCCGGGGTGTGACAACTGATTGGATGATTGATTGGTCGAAAGGCTTGATTAAGATGGATTGATAAGAGTTCATATGAGATTCATTGATTGGAATGATCATCTTATGTGCATTAAGTCTTGGGAGGAGTATTGAGCACCTGATTGGGTAAGAGTAAGTCCAACTCGAACTCAATAACTATGTCGCAAACATAAGATGATTGATAGGGGCCATACTTTGGAAGTCCTTAAAGAGGCTTGATGGATTGTTGAGCGTCCCCTACCCTAGCAAGTTATTGGATGGGTAGGAAACGACACTGCTTTGTTGTATCATCACCAGCTCGTAGGTGATAGGTGTCAGTTAAAGAAACTCTCAATAGGGGGTACTTTTATTAGATTGGATTGGATTGGACATGATTGGTCTCTGTCTAGTCTTTAATCTTCCTTTAGGCTTATGACATTTTGATTGAGTATTTTGAGATGATTGTATTCTACCTTATATCTGTTTCATTCTGCCATTTTACATTCTCGCACATTCCACGTACGGACATCCATTTAGGCCTGCATCTTTTCATGATGCTGAGACAGGTACTACAGATCATCAACAGGTGCTCCAGTGAAGATCTTCT
This sequence comes from Solanum rostratum, assembly GCA_029948455.1. Lineage (NCBI taxonomy): Eukaryota > Viridiplantae > Streptophyta > Magnoliopsida > Solanales > Solanaceae > Solanum > Solanum rostratum. The sequence continues at coordinate 61,361,593 of CM057053.1, forward strand.
CCACTTTTCAGCCGATTGGTGAGTCCTCCTTATTTTCGGAGGATGCATATTATCCATTTCATCTTGCTTTTAAAGTTAGACTTTAAATTTTCTTATTTTGATTTGAGGTAGCCATTGGTCTATCAGTGGCACCATTGAACAGTTTGATAGAGGCTTCATAGACTAGAGTTGATTAGTTTTATTTGGATGTTGTGTTGGGCTAGTCTCTTTTGTACTAGTCTTATTGATTTGCCTATCTATAGCTGAGATTGTCTACCTTTTATCTATTTTTAGTCTTCCGCTGATTTGTTTAAAATTTGATTAAATGAATGTGATGAGGCTAAGTGGTTCGCGTGGAGACTAGCAATAGTCTCTGAGTGCCGGTCACATCTAGGGTACCCTCTTGAAGCGTGACATATATTGATCTTCACTTCCATCTCCACCTCCACCTCCACCTTCAATGTTATATCATTGAACTCCTACTCCAAGTACTCTATTTTAGTCTTGCTTAACCTGGAACCTAGATTTTATCGGCTCGCTCTAAACTTCCAATCTATCATAACTTTACTACATATCTTGTCGATCATTACTATGTCATTTAAAAATAGTATACACCATAATACCTCTCCTTGGATATGTTGTATCAATTCACCATCAATGAGGCAAAAGGAATGTGCTAAGAGCTAATCTCCGTGCAATACGATCACAATTAAGAAGCATAACAAGTCACCTCCCATTGTTCTATTTTAGAATTTCGCTCCAAATGTAAGACACAAGTAAGCCTGTAGATTCCAAATGTCTATAAAGGACCTCTTTATAGACTTCATCATATGTATTTCTAAGTCATTAAACACCATGTGTAAGTCCCTTTTCTTGTACCTATATATCTCCAACAATCTCCTTACCAGTCAGACTTGCATAGTCAAACTCCCTAGTATTAATCAGAATTGCTTCTCAAAGATAGATGCACCCTTTTTCATTCTCATGTTAATCATCTTCTCCCAGAATTTCATAGTGCAGCTTAGGAGTTTGCTGCCTATGTTGTTAGTGTAATTTTGAATATCACCTTGTTCTTGTACTATGGCACCATAATATTCCATATCCATTCCTATTCCAATTTAATCATCCCTGGATATGATATTATACAACTCAATCAGTCACTCCATACTTGCCTTTCTTGTGTTCTTCAAAAAGTCCATTAGGATTTCGCTTGATCGAGTCTCTATTCCTTTCTCATCTTACAATATAACCTCATAACGTTCACAATCTTGACCTATAGTACCTAAAATTTCTATGCCCCTTGGATTGTACTAACTCCTCTAGAATGATATCCTTATCCCATTTCCATTCAAGAGCTTAAGGGAATACATCTGCTATCTCTCTCTAATGCATTCCTATTTTAGTAATACTTCATCATTCTCATCCTTGATGCATTGAATTTGGTATAGATCACCTACACTTCTCTATCACCTTAGAAACCTATACAACTTCATATTCCTACCTTTTCACTCGAGCTTTGCATACAAACGCTTTAGAGATGTCATTTTAGCCATTGTGACTGCTAGCTTTGCTTTCTTCTTCGCTCTTATACTTCTTTCTATTCCTCATCTTATTTTCCTCATATAAGATTTCCACCAACACCAAATAAGCAACTTTATTGGCTTAAATATTTTCTTGGACTTCTCCCACTATAAATCCCTTTTGTGCCTACTTGGGTTGCCCTTTGAGAGCTCTAACACCTTTCTAGGTGTTTCCATGATGCAGCCATCTATTCTAGTTGCATCCGTATTACTCCTCCAAGCCCTCATAGTCATCAACATTTTCTCCATCCCTTGAGCTCTGTCCAAGTTAGGCCTCCCTATCCAATCTTTGTTTGTGATCACACAACCCCCCCCCCCCCCCCTCCTCCTCCTCCTCCTCCTCCTCCTCCTCCTCCTCCTCTTCTTCTTCTTCTTCTTTTTCATCATTCTTTCATCCAATTTATAACCATAAACTTATAATGGGTTGTAATATTCTCACTCAGAAAAATTTTGTAATACTTACATACACCTTTGTCACCCTTCTTAATACAAAAGGTCATCAAATGTTTCTCCCTCTTAAGAAGCTCAAGTTGGCATGGCCAACTCAAAAGCATTCATGAAGTCTAAAAGAGAACTCCTCCTTCATATCTATACTTAAAGTCATAGCTGTCGTGTAAATCATCACAACCTCTTAAAATGGTTCTTATTTGATCAATAAAATCTCTTCTTAGGATATCTCTCAAAACCTCGTCAAACTTTCCTCTCCATCCCGACCTGTTTGTGATGCATGTGAATTAATTATATACTCCAAAAACTTCATGGACAACATCCTATTGTTCACCCTCCAAACTCTACCACCTTCTCCTCGAGTTCTCTATCAACTAAAATGTTAATCCATTCTTATTTTTCAATCTCCTTGAGTACCATAACTTAAATTCATCTGCATCCTAGCCTTGGTTCCTATCCATTTTTTTCCTAGACACAAGATCTTCATCTTCTTTGGAAACTTCACTAACTCGATCGACCTCCCCTTCAATATGCCTATGTTCCAAGATACAACTCACAATTTAGGAACTCCCTTGATGAACTTACCACCCTTGCCTTCAACCCTTAACTGAGGACATGATCTAAAACTACTATTATACTCAGAATTCACTAGTGCAGGTTATTGAAATAGTCAAGTGTAAAAAAATAACCAAGAAAGCAACCGAAAATCAAAATAAGAATTAAAGCAAGACTTGCAAGTCAACAACAAAATAGGAAAGCAAGAAATGTAAAATAACTAAGCAATAAAGACAAAATATCTGAATAAAATACAAGTCAGAATGATTTAACATAGAATGAACAATCAATTAAATTAATTCAATATACCGAATATCGGTTTAAAGTAGTAGATCAAGAATGTTAAAATAGCAAAGCAAGAATAATAAAGTTGTCTAAATAAAATAACACAACTAGAATGGTGAACACAAATTGAATAATCAATTTAATTCAAAATATCTAGTAGAAACATCAAACGATAGAGCAAGAATACTAAAAATAACTTGGAAAGAAACATGAATGGTAAAACCAGGGCATAGTCAAGAACTTTCCAAATGATGAGGATTGCCTAGATGGTTATCAAAAGCTCATCATGGTGGATCACAAAAACTGGATTGCCCTAAAACTCATTACCGAAAAGGGTTTGGTTATGTTATACCTATTGCTTCATAGACACAAAACACATAAATAATATAACAAGAATGCTAAAATAACTAGGCAAATTGAGCAATCAATTCAAAGCAATTTAATTCAGAATACTTAATACATACATCAAGTAATAAAGCAAGAATGCTGAAATAACTAGGCAAGGGTACCAAAATACTTGAATAAAATATCTAAACAGGTAGGATAGAACCTGGATGTAGTCGATGGCTGTCCATTTGATGAGGAGTGGCTGGACGAAGATCGAGGCTCATCAAGAAGAGGGATCGAAAGGGCTAGGTCACTGCAAAACTTATCACCAATAAAAGGGTCTGATTCTGTTTTACCTATTGCTTTGCAGACATGAAGTAAACACATACACAATGTGAGTGAGGATGGAAGAGATATAGATAGAACTAAAGGGGAAATCTGTGACGTTTGACTCTGACCATCAAGTAGAAGAAGATGAGGGGTAGATAGAGAAAGGGAGAGAGAGGGGGGTGGGGGAGGAGAAACAAAAGAGAAAGAGAGAAATAAAGAGGAGAAGGATGCCTTTATAAGCTAGATTAAGCGAAATAAAGCCCAAGCTTAGACAATCTACCCAATCCTTCTTCAGATTTTTCTAGAATTTTCATTACTTAGATTTTGTTCAAACCTAGCCTGGGCTGAAATTTTCAACTCACTATTCTAAAAATGTTCTCACCCAATTTCTTTTATAAAGAGCTCACCCTTAATGAACAAAGGAATCGCTACAATATATATAAAAGAGAGTGAATTATATAATGAATAAAATAAATAATCTAAGAAACAAATAAAGAAAAATGACCATAACGAGGAAAATTCTAGATACATCTAACGTCAAAGGACCTCTACTTTCTTTGAACCAAAATTTTAATATTTTTAATAAAAATATGCTTCAAACTTTTAAGAAGATATGACTTCTTCAGAATCACAATATTTGAAAGAGGTAGTCAATAGTGAAATTGAATTCATAATGAATAATCATACATCAAAATTGGTTGATCTTTATTCCAAAAATAAATCATTAGGTTCTAAATGAATTTTCAAAAGAAAAATGTAAGATGATGGAACTATTGATAAATATAAAGCAAGACTTATCGTCAATAGATTGAGACAATTTGAAGGTCTTGATTACTTCGACAAGTACTCATAGCTAATTAGCATTACATTGTTTCTAGTGTTAATAGCACTAGTTATCGTGTATGATCTTGATATCTATCAAATAAATGTCAAAACAACCTTCTTAAATAGAGACTTGGAAGAAGAACTCTACATGGAACTATAAAAATGGTTTATGTTTCTTGAAAATGAAAAGAAGGTGTGCAGACTTATTAAGTCTTTTATGGACTAAAACAAACACTCAAACAATGAAATGCAAAAGTTACCATACAATGTTGTCAAATAGTCTCAAAATTCATGAGTATGATGAATACATTTATATTAAGAACACTCTAAACCAAGTTACCATTGTTTATTTATATGTGGATGATTGTAATGACCTCGGAGGACATTTTTGGTATTTTCGATCAAATTACCATTTTACCCTTCTCAAAAATTGCCTTGAGTCCTTTTTGGATGAGTCTAAAAGTTGGATTTTGAAAATATCATACAAATTTGTTTTGCAAAAGGAAGAGTTTTAAAAGGCTTTAAGTTGAAAATTTTGAGTTTTGTGGTTATTTTGAGTTTCGAGTGTTAGAATTTAATTTCGTTGATTACATCAGTTCCAAAATGCCAAATCTAATCTAGAAAAACTTGTAGAACTAACTTTGGAGTAAAAATAGAGATTTAACGCTTAAGTTGCATTTTTAGTTTATTTTGAATTATAGGTTTGACTTTGGTCAACATTCGAGGTTCGGGAGCTTATATCAAATTTCTGTCAGTTCTAGTGGTTCCGAGTGGTGAAACTAATGCTAGAAATGCCCTTGTTGTAATTTTTAGAGGTTTTGTGTATATCTTAAATTTTTAGGTCCAAAACTAGTTTAAATGATCCTTCTCAAGCTCGGGGCCACGAGGTTCCGGATTCGAATTTTGACAGTGTTATTGAGTCTAGATCATCGTTCTGGTAGCGTTCTATGTGTGATATATGTTTACGAGGTTCCTAACAAATTCTCGAGGGCTTGGTTCCTAGTTTTCTTTTATTGTGTTTGCTGGTGTGAGCAGTTTCTGGTGTAGGTGGCACTTGTTCTCCATGTTCAGGCCCTTAGCTCCGCGTTTGCAGAGGTCAATTTATTTAGACCTTTGCATTCTTGGGAAACAAGCCGCATTCCCGGAGTGCAAGCGAGCCAGACTCCTTAAGCCTATGCATTCGCGGAAGCTCCTCCACGTTCGCGGAGTGTTATTTATACTTGAACAGTGGACTTCATTAAAAGACGATCTTATTTCATATTTCACCATTTTCAACTCTTCAAGCTTCATTTTCAAAAGAGATTTCGTGAATTTTCAAGGCGAAGTGATTGGGTAACTATTTATTTTCTAACCTATTTCAACTATTTCCATTAATTAATTTATGTTTTTAACTTCTAATTTTGGGATTTTAATGGTGGAATTTGGGGATTTTCAGACTTGAGTTTCCTAAACTTAAATCATTGATTTCTCTCTCATCTTAGCTCCATTTTTTGAAACCGATTTCACCGTTGAATTCCTTGTTACGTATAGAACATTTTTATCCACAATTTTCAGTTTCCGGCTATATTTTTTGGAACGAGATTCTTTTTATCCTTCTACCCTTTTTCTCCAAAGTAATTGATTTTAGTGTCATTAGATTTCTTATGTGATTTTGGTGCTATACTTGAATAGATTGTGGTGATTTGGAGTATCATATGAGGGGGAAAGCGGCGATTTCTTCTTGATTTCGAGACTTTACTTGAGGCAAGTGTACTTCTAACCTTTTGTTAAGTATGAATGAACCTTATATGCTCCTATGTATTTGGAATTTGAGTGTTAAGGGTTAGAATTGTACCATTCTAGGCTTGATCGTGACTTTTCGTTATTGATTACTTGTTCATATGGATGTATACTGAGTTGTAATTTAATTGTGAATTTGTAATTTATGTGATCTTGCGATTCATTTGGTGTTGATAGCGACATGATGCTTATATTGCGATATGATGGTATTGAGATATTGATGATAATGAGGCATTGTTGATATTGAGATATTATTGATAATTAGATATTGATAATATTGAGACACTGATGATATTGAGACTCTGATGCTTTTGAGACTTTGAGATCATTATGATGTTGATATTATGAAATAATCATGATCATGCATATTGCATTTAATATTATTTGTGCATTGATACTTGTGATGGCTACCGTTGAGATGTGATAAGGAAACATGTAGATTGGTGCCCGAGGTTTCTAGCGGCCGAGCCGAGGTAATATGCCGGCGGTCCGAGGTTATTTCCAGACAAATCCAAGGTCTTTTCTTGATGGGCGAGCATTAGCCGAGGTCTTTATTAGTGATGTTGACGGATACATGGTCTATGTTAAAACCCTATGGGTTTTGATCCGAGGCATATATATGGTAAACATATGTGTATCATAGGACAGACATGCATCATGGTTATTTGACATTGCATTGCATTGTATACATCTCATGGCATCCACTCCATCTCATATCATACCTAATTGGTATAGTAGTATATTTTTTATGAGATTGTGTAATTTTTGTATCCCTGATCTTGATATAAGTATTGGATCTATCTATATACTGGTAAGTTGAGATACTATGCAAGAAAATGAGTATATCTATATTACTGTGATCTGTATATTATATTGTGTTGGATCCTTTCTGAGTGCAGGGTTGTAGTTTGGCAGATTGTGGTTAGGATTTAAGGAGTTACTTGAGTTCTTCATTGCTTTACCTTAGGTTGGTTGCATTTGCTGAGTATCCCATTGTTTGGTACTCACCCCTTGCTACATTTTTTCAGGTTATGAGCCCAATCCATCTGGCTAGACTTCCTCCTTGTTGGATTGAGCTTTCGAATTTCTTGCGGGTTAGCTACTTATGTCTTCAGCAGGCTTTGAGGATTCCACTTTTATGTTTTTGTTCTATTTGAGGACTAGACATTATGCCTTGTATTTCATTTGAGTATTCTATGCGTAGATGCTTGTACATATGACACCAGTCCTTAGGATATTTGTAATTGGTTATCTTCTGCTTATCTATATATTTAGACTATTATCTCCCGCTTTTGTTGCTTTTGTTAAGATGCTTGTGTTTTGGACTGACTCGTCTTGGTGGGTTAGGTAAGTGACATCACACTCGAATTTCGGATCATGACAATTTGGTACCAAAGCCCTAGGTTCATAGGTCTCGCATGTGTACAAGCCCCATCTAATAGAGTCTTGAGGATTAGTGCGGAGTCATCCGTTACTTATCCTTGAACGGCTATGAAGACTATTAGGAAACTCTCTTTCATTTCATTCTAATCAATTCGTGCGTGGGTTTTTTAAGTACTGAGTGTTCGTATATCCTTTTGACAGATGGCAAGGACCAGAGCTACTGCCGTTATAGGTCAAGGGAAGGCCGCCCCTGATGTTGCTATTGAGACCCTAACTAGGGGTAGGGGTCATGCCCGAGGGCGAGCTAGAGGTTGGGGCTGAGGAGCTGCACTGACGAGCTATGGATACAAACTCTGAAGCATCTCTCTTCATACCATGCCACTAATAATGTTGAATCAGATCATGATACATCTTCGTTGCCCCAGGATAAATGGAATACCTAGCATTATGAGCCTCCTCAAGTATCAATATGATCAAATCACCCACCTTGGGCACACTGATACGACTCTCAATCCTCAAAAGATCATTAGAATCAAGCACCGTCTCTTTGGCTTTACCTCTAATCACCTTATCCCGGATAATACATAAGTTCTCATCCTCAAACTGCCTCTCATGAATTTGATTTATCAAAGATGAGTGGGCCTCAGTAGCAAGCACTATACCCTGCTCTAAAATCTGTAACCTCACCAACCCATTAGCCAATCTTTGAACATCTTTAGCCAACAGTCGCTCCTCAACCGAATAGATGCTAAACTCCCAATGCTGTAAGCCTTTCTACTCAATACATGGGAAACCACATTGGCCTTCTTGGGGTGATAGAGAATAGTCAAGTCATAATCTTTAGAAGCTCAATCTACCCCCTTTGTCTCAAATTTAGATCCCGTTGACTAAAGATATACTGTAGGCTGTGACGATCAGTAAAGATCTCACGATGGAATGCATACAAATAATATCACCATAACTTCAACACAAACACAACCACATCCAACTCCAAATCATGAGTGAGGTAGTTCTTTGCATGGTCCTTCAACTATCTAGAGGCATAAGTAATAATCTTCCCTTTTTGCATCAACCCACCACCTAACCCAACTCCCAAGGCATCAAAATAAACAGTGAAATCAACACTCTCCTCCGACAATGTTAGAATAGGAGTTGTGGTGAATAATAACTTACTTTTAGAAGCCCTCTTCGCACTCATCGAACCAATGAAATACCATATTCTTCTGAGTAAACCTAGTCAGTGAAGCTGCAATAGTGGAGAAATCCTAAACAAAATGGCGGTAATAACCAGCTAAGCCCACAAAACTATGAATCTCTGTAGCTAAGGTAGGCGTAGACCAACCTCGAGTGACCTCAATATTTATTAGATCAACTCGAATACCCTCCTTGGACACCACGTGCGCCAAGAATGCTACCGAACTCAACCAGAAATTGCACATGGAGAACTATGCATACAACTTCTCCTTCCTAAGTCTCTGGAGTACAATCCTCAAATGCCTCACATGGTCCTCCTCAGTCTTAGAATAGACCAAGATATCATAGACGAGTGCAATCTGCGAATGATTCCAGATACGGCTGAAACATTCATTCATCAGCTCCATGAATGCTGCAAGGGCATTAGTCAAACCAAAGGACATAACAAAGAACTCGTAATGGCCATACCTGGTCTGGAAGGCTGTCTTGGGTGTATCTGATAGCCGAATCCAAAGCTAATGATACTAGAACCTCAAGTCAATCTTAGAAAATAGGACTGCTCTTTGAAGTTGATCAAATAAGTCATCTATGCGGGGAAGCGGGTACTTTTCCTTGGAAGTCACTTTGTTCAACAGTCTATAATCAATACACATCCTCGTGAATCCATCCTTCTTCTTTACAAACAGGGTTGGGGCACCTCATGGTGAAACACTAGGTCAAATAAAGCCCTTACACTACTAGAAATATAGCCTATGGCAACGGTTACATTTCTGTTGCTGTAGATAGAATATCCGTTGCTATATATCTGTTGCAACAGTTTCAGTAACCCTCCCAACAGGTCGCGTAACCATAGATCTATAGCAACGAAATACTTAACCGTTACTAAAACCGTTGCAATAGACTCTCCTATTGCAACGGTTTCCACTTCCAACCTATGGCAACGGTTTGTACATCCTATTGGGACGGATTTTAAACTGTTCCTATAAAATTTCTGCAACACTTGTTTTATTATTGCAACGGTTATCACATTCAGCTATAGCAACGGCTCTCACCCTTATTGGGACGTTTCATAAACCGTTCCTAGAATATCTTATGCAACAGTTATTTTATACATCAAGTGTAACAATTTTCTCTTGTTATTGCAACGGTTGTATTGGACTATTGGAACAGTTTTACTTCACTACAATGTGTCAATTATAGGCAAAAATATCACATAAATATAACATACATTTGATATGTATTTCAATTACAAGAAGAACCCAATTTTAATCAAATACAATCTAAGATTCAAAGTCATGCATTAAGACAAAATACATAATATGTTTTACCATTCAAGAGGTCAACCAGAAGTTTTCTAAGTCCAAAAATATCCATTAAGACAAAATACATAATATGTTTTACCATTCAAGAGGTCAACCATAAGTTTTCTAAGTCCAAAAATAACAAAAGACTTTTACATAATTGATACTTGTTAAGTTCCAAAAAATATCAATTTAAATCCCCCTAGGGAGCAACACCTTCATTGTTTCCATCTCTTTGTTCACCTTCATTGCCTGCAAATTAAATGATAACAAAAAATAAATTAGCAAATTTCCTGAAAGAATTCAATATAAATGAAAAAAGATCCAAAATATCATTAACTTTGAAAAAGAGAAATAAAAACATTATCCGACAGAAATAAGAGGTAGAATGTAGGTGTATGTGTTGATAATAAGAGGTAGAATGTAGAAATAAGAGGCAGAAATAGTTAAGGCTCAGAACTTTCGATAATATTCACACACAGAGAAGCCATAATAATATATAGCAACTGTAAGATTCTAATTAAGATAGATGACTTTAATTATATTAATGCCTTGCAATTTAGCAAATTGTAGATATTTCCCTTGTTCCAAGCTGTGTGCATATTTTCCTTGTCAGATTTCTGCCAAAGATAGAGAGGATCAAGACGATGCAAATTAGAGGGCATTACATTATTTGTCTTCCTTATTTTGTTGAGATACTGCAACATATTCCTAGTGGAGCTTTTTTCTTCAATCCTTATTATTGATGTAAAAATTATTCTTCAGCACCAGACGAGGAACTGATCCCATTTCATATAAATAACTATTAATTGCCGTAAACCCATTTTAGTCTTGGTTTTACAATATTCAAAACGGGAATTTAAAAGTGAATCTTGAAGAACTTTGTGAATTTATATTATACATTTCTATTGAGGTCTTAGATCAACCATTCTGGTATTGGTATTATCTTATATAGAGTAAGAACTGTCTATAAGCCTTCAGTTCAGATATGTTTCTTTCTCAAAGTTAATCCTGACAGATACTACTTATCAAAGATTTGAGGTTGATTTGAACCACAATAATCTTAAAAAGAAGAAAAAACATAAAAAAAATCAACAGCATTGGGCAAAGAGAGGAGCTATTGTATGACAATAAATAGATAGCCTTTTCCTTGAGAAAAGAAAGAGATATTAGTCACATGAAAAAGAAGATAGACCTCTTTGCCAATTCCCTATAGATTTGTACTGCTTTGTAGCACCTCTCAATTCTGCTCAAGCTCAAAGCATCATCTCTCAACAGAACAGATTTTAATAACACCTTCCATATTTATTAGTGAAGTTTTGCAAAATGTATATGAAGCATTTTAGAGACAACATAGCAAAGAACAACATAGCAAAGAACAACCCAGGCAATATCACTGCCAACTTACCATTCCTTAAAGACAACATAGCAAAGAACAACCCAGGCAATATCACTGCCAAACTAGGCTACATACAGAAACAACAACCACAACAACAGAACACAATCAGAACATAACAACTACTACCCCAATTTTAGCGCAACGTAGAAACAACAACAACAACATACAGAAACTGACTGGATGATCACAAGCAACAACAACAGCGTACCATGTGTAATCCCACAATTTGAGTTTGGGGAGAGGGTGTATCAAAGCAGGTAACAGCAGGGAATAAAGAAATGAGGAAGCCATGATGAAAAAACAAAAACTGGAGATTACGCAGCAAAAAGAATCAAACTTAATGACGCACAATTGAGATAATCAACTAGGGATATTACCCTTCTCAGTAAGCACAAAAAAACTCCAAGAAACCCAATAAAAGATTATATAAACGCAGCAAAAAGAACCAACTTTTACACAATATGAACAACAAGACAGACAAGTGGAACTTCCAGTTTCCTGCACCAACTTTTACACAATATGAACCAACTTTTCAGTTTCCTGCATTCAGAAAGCTGAAAATATATACAGAGAGCAAACAAGACAGACAAGTGGAACTTCCAAATGGAATTACACATGTTTTATGAGAGCAAACAAGACAGACATGATGCACCATCCATATACTGAAATTACACGTGTTTATGAGACTTGTGTGGATACAGTACAGTTCAGGTATATACAGGAGAGGTACGGAAGAAGAAGGAGAAGAAGGAGAAAGGGGAGGTACAGAAGAAGAAGGATAAGAAGAGGTGAAGGAGAAGGAGAAGGAGAAAGAGAATTAGTATATACTAATCATGATTACTGCTACTTGTAGGTAGCTGCGACATTTGCTGATTAGCTTGTGGTGCCGAAGTAGCTTCTCTAGGTGAAGGAACGCACAATGCTGTTAGTATGTCTGCACTGATCAATCCTGCACGTTGAAGTTGTGCAATTATATTTGCAGTAACATCCTGCTGAATAGTTCTCCTTTGTTCCTCCATCTGTTCCTCCATTTTTTGTATCTTTTCTTGCATTTGTCGCACTGCATCATTTGTTGTATTTAAAACTTCTTCAGAATTGCCTGCTTTTCTTTTCAAAGAACTCTTTGTAACCCCCCGTCCATATAATCGGAGACGTCCTGGATGTTCTGGTCCCATGACAGAAGAAAATGCATCACCAGACTCGCTACCATCGATACTTTGTTGTTTTTCAAGTTCATCCATTGCAGCCTAATAAAGAGATTCAGTAAACAAAATTGAAGTAAACATAAGTTGAGAAGGTATAAAAAAATTTAAAAAGAGACTACAAGTAGATAATGTTCTTACGATTTTACTAATGGTGTCTTCGTTCGAATCTTTATATGAACGTCCAGGGCGTCTTGTTCTTGTGACAACAAACAACTCTTTAAGTGATACATCACTTTCCTTTTCTTTCTCCTTGTCACATAAAAAATAGTATCAAATATCTATTTAAGAATAATAAATTAACATTTGATAAAGATCATGAAAACACACCAAATCATTGCGGACTAAAGCAAAGCTTATTTTGCCACATGTGTGTGGATTCTTCCACTTTTTTCTATTCTTCTTATTGGTTTCAGCCATTTTCTGCAAATGAATAAATCAATAAAAATACATCATTTCAATACCTGACTGAAATGAAAAGAGTGTAAAACAGAGAAACAAAGAAAAACAAGCTGGCAGCAACATGGAAATATAGACAAAGCAAATTCAAATAAGCATTTTGCAATACATAATAGAGACCGAGATTCAATCCTTAAATTACCTTGTGTTTATCCGAGTCCCAATATTTAAAGAGTTCCTTCAATTGACATTCTGGAACATAAGGAGGCCTTTTTCCCCTTACAACATCACTAGTACCTCGTTTGTAACATAACATCTTCAAATTATACTTATGCTTTCTCCAAGCAGATCCAATTACTGCTAAAGCCCATTTTTTCGCAGCATCAGGGATATCATACTTCTCCTACATATAATTTTATTAGGTTAGTAAAATATGTAAAGAAATTTGAACAAGTAATTAATGTTAGTAACTTCAAACCTGAGTATATTTCCATAGATCATCTTTTGTGTCCATATACCTCCAATTTAATATGTCAAGAGGACAAAGGGTCGCATTCCTCGCCAATGTACCAAGAAAGCTACTTAACTCTACAACAACATCCTTAGTTGGACCAACAGGTTGATTCATGTCATTCAACAGGATCAATTTACGCTCAAGTCTCCCATGTACAGCACTCATTTGTGTTGTACCTCTTGTATTTTTTTGAATAGAAGGATCTGAAGCTATAAAATAACCCAATTAATTAGAAGTCATAACTGATTTTAATAAGTTGCTAAGCTATACTTACCTTGTTGATCAGATTGTTCATTTTGTTGAAGAGTATTAGTAGAATCCATTCGCACTTGCTCCTCTTCAGTTGGTAGCTCTTCTACAGGTTGTTCTTCTACACAGTTTTCATTTGCTACAGCTTGTGGTGCTCCTCGCTGTTGTTCCTCCATTGGAAGTTCTTTCTCAATTAACTTCAGCAGATTCCTTTTCTCTAACCGCACAGCATTAAGAGTTTCTTGTGTTGTTGAACATGATCGTCTTTGTTTTACCAAGGACGATAAAGTTCCAGGTTTAGCATATGCCTTTTTCTTTGCAACTTTTTTGCTTTTTGAAGGCCCCCTTGGACTCATGACTATCAAAATCTGTATAAATTTAAAAGTGGAAAAGTTAAAAATAGTACTAAATCAGATAAACAATAACAATAAAGAAGAGAAAGACAGAGTTAGAAAGAACCTGATACTTTGTGCCTCTATAGTGTGGTGAATGGATCCTCGTAGGAATTGCAAGAAAATATGGAATACTGAAAATAAGTATAAGAAAGAAAGACTTAGCAAGTAGCTAACCAACACAAGTGTAAAAAACTAAAAAAACTTCACTTTCACATCATATTTTATATGCAAAAAATAGACCTATAAGGAAAGAATCCTTCGAGAAGGACAGTTATTACTCACTATAGAAAACTATGAATAGTATAAATTTGAACAAGCTCAAAATATTCTTCATCAATCATCCGCCTCCATCCAATCCCAATCGGTATCATCGAGGTCATCCTCCTCTTCCGACGTTTCTGTAGATATATCATTTGAACATTCTGCGAAAGAGGGAATATCAACGATATCAACAGGTAGATCTTCTCTCGACCATCTAACATCACCATCTAGAAACGTATTTGATGAACCAATATCATCATTAGGCTCCCTCCAATATGCTTGTTCAATATTCGAATAGTCCTCTTCCTCCAAATCATAAAAATCAACATGATCATTTTTTATTGCATAATAAACCTCTTTCTCAATCGGATCTTCCACATAAAAAATTTGATGTGCTTGAGATGCTAGTACAAATGGATCATTTGTGCAGCATAATTTATTGAAGTACACTCGACTCAGACCATATTCATCGACTTCGTTCTGAAACCAATCACATCTAAATAGCACAACACTAAAGCAACCATAATAATCAACCTCAATGATATCCTGAATAACTCCATAGTAGGTAACCATTCCATCTACGGGATTTTGGTCCCTTGCACTAGCAAAACTATCTGTTGTTGCTGACAAAGTCACTCCACTATTTTGAGTCTTGTATGGAGCATCTCGTTTCATTGTATGAAATCGATATCCATTGATGAAGTACCCAGTATGTCTTTTGGCTATTTTATTAGGCCCTCTGGCCAACCATCTCAAATAGTCAGGCACTTTAGTATGTTTAACTTTCTCTCGCAACCAATTGGCAAATTCTCGACTGTGAATTTGTGCTTTTGCCCATGCATTTCCTTTAGAATTATTATCAATTAAATTCTTATGTTCCCTGTAAACATGTATGTCAAAACTTTTAGATAATTATAAATAAAATTAAAAACACACGAATGTAAAAATTTAAAGAAATATTAAAATATTAGATAATTATTTTATCATACTTGATAAATGCCTCTACTTGCTCATCTCCAGTATTGAATAAAGCATATCGATGTGCTTCAGACCAATGATCAATATCCATCTCAAAAGTCTTGCCTCTCCTTTTTCTCTCACTTCCAATTGGATGACCTATCTTAGGAAACATATGCACAATGTCATCTCCCTCTATTTGAATGTCCTCATCATCATCCATTTGGTATCTACTAAATCTTGTCTTCACCCAAATAGGTAGGTACCTCGAACAAAAAGTCAAACAATCATCAGCCTTAACACCCTCTGCTATGCATCCTTCTGAATTCGATCGATTACGAACCAACCCCTTGTACTTGCACATGTTTCTCTCAGAAGAATACATCCAACGTAAATAAATGGGACCTCCAAGCTTAATTTCATTTACCAAATGAATAGACAAATGTATCATTATATCAAAAAAACTTGGAGGAAATATCTTTTCAAGAACACATACTATCTCTGTGATTTCAACCTGCAATTTATCAAGATCACTTCTTCTTATAACCTTACTACATATGGCTCTATAAAAATTTCCCAACCTAATCAAGACCATTGATACTTCCTTAGGTAACACTTTTCTAACTGCAATCTGGAGCAAATACTCCATTATGACATGAGCATCATGGGTCTTATATCCTGATACTTTCATCTCTTCCACTTGTACACGATCTGATATATTTGAGGCAAACCCTTTTGGTAATTTGGCATTTTTTAAAACACTGCAAAACAATCTTTTCTCCTCTGGTTTCATTGAGAAACAAGCTTTAGCCAAATAAACTTTTCCAGTATCATTATCCTCTTTCGGTTGAAGCTCCTTCCGTATACCCATCTCTTTCAAGTCATACCGAGAATTTAAATGATCTTTGGACTTCCCAAATATATCCAATAAAGTCCCAAGTATACTATCACATACATTCTTTTCTATATGCATCATATCAAGATTATGCCTTAGTTTGTTATGTTTCCAATATGGCAATTCAAAAAATATGGATCTTTTCTTCCATGGGCCATCATTCTTGCGAGATCTTTTCTTTTGACCCTTTCCAAAGACATTATTAAATTCAGATAGCTCTTCAAGAATATCTATGCCAGACAATGGAGTTGGTGCGGTTTTATGATCCTCTTTACCATCAAATGATTTCTTATCTCTTCGAAATGGATGATCTGGAGGCAAAAATGCTCGATGACCCATGTAACACATCTTACGACTATGTTTAAGGTATCCAGAGCAAGTACCATAATTACATGTGGGGCATGCCCATCTCCCCTTGGTGCTCCATCCAGAAAGCATTGCTAGTGCAGGAAAATCACTAATTGTCCATAATAAAGCTGCACGTAATGAAAATGTTTGATTAGCTACAACATCATATGTTTTCACTCCCACTTCCCATAGTTCATTCAACTCTGCAACTAGTGGTTGAAGGTACACATCTATATCCTTTCCTGGAGATGATGGACCTGGAATGATCATTGACAATATTATATATTCTGGTTTCATGCAAATCCATGGTGATAAATTATAATTGATTAACATCACTGGCCATGTGCTATGAGATATGCTCATAGTTCGAAATGGATTGAAACCATCACTTGAAAGACCCAATCTAACATTACGAGGATCTTTAGAGAAGCTTGGGTGTAAGGAATCAAAATGCTTCCAAGATTCTCCATCAGCAGGATGTCTTAGATTCCCATCATTGGGTCGTTCAGTAGCATGCCATCTCATAGCTACAGATGTTTCAGAACACATGAATATCCTCTGAAGCCTAGGCTTTAAAGGGAAGTACCTTAAAACCTTTGCTGGAGTTTTAGTGTTCTTATTGGTCAATTGATCACGAACATTCTTCCATCTAGAAGACCCACACACAGAGCAATTATCTAGATTTGCATTATCTTTCCAAAATAGCATACAATCATTAGGGCAAGCATGAATTTTTTCATAATGAAGACCCAAGTCATTTATCACCTTATTTGCCTTGTTGAAAGACTCGGGTATATGAGCAAATGGAAATGCCTCTTTTAACAAGTCTAACAAGTCTGAAAAGGCAACATTACTCAACCCATGAATGCATTTAAACAAGAACAACCGAATGGTGAAACTCAGCTTAGAAAAGGTCTTACACTCTGGATACAACTCTTGTTTTCCTTCCTCAACCAATTTTAAAAATCTCTTTGCATCTTCAGATGGTCCCTCTGTTACTCCTTCATTTCTTTCGTGATCTTCGATATTTCTAAAAGTATCACGAAGTAGACCATCAATGTCATTATTCATGTTCGATCTTTCATCATCATTTCTTGGACGTGGTGTAGTATTTGAGGATAATCCTTCGCCATGGAAAATCCAGTTGGTGTATCCACCACGAGCAAACCCAAAAGCAATCAAGTGATTCTCCACTACACTTCGATAATGCCAATAGCGATTAAAGCATTTTTTACAAGGACATAAAATTTCATTTCCTTGGGAAGATCGTTCAAATGCTTTATCAAGAAAAGCATTCACTCCATGTCCATACTCATCGGTGGATCTTGGAAGAGTCATCCAACTTTTATCACTAATATCCATTGGATATCCTATGTGACACAAGTAAAATATATATATATTAACATTTAAATAGCAATATCACAGTATCAAAATTATCTAGTTTCAACTATGTCTTAAAATTATACCATCCAACATAATACAAAAATCTTAAGGTAGAAAAAAATGTGCATATGTAAACCAAACCGTCAAGTTCATAACTTTTCATGTTTAGGAGTATAATTAACAAAAGGATATTTGTGTTCTCTATAAGCTAATTTAGGCTAAAGAATATCTTAACAATGCAAAGTACCACTATGGTACAGTACGTCCATTTTCACAAGTTACAGTTATTAGGAGAGAAGATCAAACTAATTAGTGATGACTAGTAAAAAGTAAAAAAATAACTAATATATGACATTTAAGCTAAACTTATTGATTGTGTTAAGGATTTTTACTGTAATACTATCAATAGAAGATCATATGCCTTTTTTTTTATGGACTAACACGCTGTCTTCTTTAATTAATAAATCAATTATGTCTAAAGAAATATAACCAGAATAATCTCAAATGTTGTGTATATATTACATAATCTCATGTTTGTCCTGATTTCACAAATAATCAAGATATGCAAGATGAACTGACAAGAAAAGATAGATACATGGCAAGGTAATCTAATCCAGATTACTGAGAAACAAAAAGAGAAAGGGATCATCCAGAAAATTAATTTAAAAGAACAGAATACATGGAATGAGAGTTTACCAATGCTGAAAGTGCGAGATGCCAACAACTTTTGAAATAGCTTACTACACTGAACCTGCAGCAGTAACATGTATCAACATATATCAATAAGTCAATTCTGAGAGAAAATCAAATCCAATTCTGGCATAAAACCAAATCATACTTCAAAAATAAAATTACAAACATTATTTTTCTAAATAAACAGCAAATAGGGCATATGTGTCATACTCAATATCTTCATAGCACTTAAATGTTACTTGTCTAGTATCAATAAAAACAAAGATACATGTATATAGAAACCATAAAGGACATGTTTGAACTTATAATACCAAGCCTATTAACATATACTGACTATGTAAATATTATACGTACAATCTGACTAAAATACATAACATGGTACTAGATTTTATTAGCAAGTGAAAATTAACAAGAACATGTAGAAAAACATCTACGGACAATGTAGCAAACAATCATGAACGTACACTTTAATCAACTCTAAGTCGTGTACGATAACTGGTGGTTGACTTAGTATGTTGTTGTTGTATGTAAATTTAAAAAGAGTAGGGAAAAATGATAATTAACTCTTTACACTATATGATTTATGTAAATTCTACTATTTAAATAGTTGTGTCAAATTCCTTTTCAAAATTACTAATACAAAACAGTCAACATTAAAACTTAAACCTGTTAAACAAGGGAGACTTGAAATCGATAATGTTGATAAAGTCATTATTGAGTTTGTTATTAATGAACAATCATGTAAAATTGTTCATGGTGAAGGTTTTAAGAGATTAATGACACTCATTTTGCTTAATTATGAGTTACCTCCTCTCATTATCATTGCTAAAACAGTGCTTATAGCTTACTGGTTACCAGATGCATCATATATAAATTGAGGAAATATAGAAATAGAGCCATTTACAATACTCTTTGAGATAGGGGAATATTTGTAAACGACACTTCTTCCGGCCATTCATCAGTTTTATGCAATAGTCTATCTAAAGGACTTGTAAATTGAAGGGCAATCCTCCTGTGGGAAAGGACTCTATTTCTAGACAACTAGAGAGGCTTGGTGTATTAAGAGATACAAGGAGTTGCAGCATATGTTTTGGCAGCCATTTGGTCCTAAAATATGCATATGCATCTTCTGGGAATCCCTACATGCCAACAAAAGTTTTTCGACATTCTCACTCCAAAAATATTGAAAGTTTCAATTGGGGTAGGAATTAAAAACCTAGTAAGGCTGTTCAACCCTGTACCCACAGAGTGTGTGCTCTTTGGAGAAACTCAGGTGATATGTCATCTATACAATCACATGCTTCCACATTCAATTCCTCCAGAAACATCTCAACAACTAGCCCCTCCAATTTCAATTTTTGGCAACCAGATATGTCTATTATCCTCAAGGTACTTGGCAGAATGCTAAAAAGTAAGGACGTAAGAGAACTACAAATATTAATACATAATTGAACAATCTGCTTCATTCCCCAATAATAAAAAGTAACTCAACCTTAGGAGAACCGATAACTTTAAACCTTTTTAAGTTTGAACGTTTGATGGGAGTCTCAAAACTAAGGTCGGGGAAACTTTTAATTGAAAGTGAGAGCTAAAAGGCTTTTCGATGACAAACTTCCATAGAATGCTTTCAAAGTGGAATCAGACAGATTATCTGGATTAGCAAAATGAACTGGGACGAATGGGAATAAAGAAGGCAAGAGAGTAATGTTAACAGGTGGACGAGAACAGACTTCAGTTGCAATCATACTTGTAGAAAAAAGAAAAAAAAACAAAATAAGACTAAATTGAAACAGGTTGGGAAGCCACATCACTTGAAAAGAATCAACAAAGTAATAATACTACAATGAAATTTGGATTAACATTACAACTAATCAACTCATTTCGTGATTTGTCTAAATATTCACACAAAAAACAAACATGCTATAATATTTTCTTTAGAAGACGACGACAACGGCAACAACAACAACAATCAACTACAAAGAATTCATATATACTACTAGTCTATAATGAATAGCTAATAACTTAAACATTAACGACGGCAACACACAACTTTTCAGCCTTTCAGAATGCCCACAACAACACCAAAACAAAATAAATAGCTTTCGTATTAGGTACACATATTTTATAACCTATAAATTCATTGTTATTTCTAGATATCCCTCTGTTCTTCACCACATAAACACACCAGATTTTTACCAACAATCAAATCTGATTTTAAACACACCATATTTTTAACAACAATCAAATTCGAGTTACAAACTTTAACCATAAGTAAATTAAATCTCAGGCATAACATAGAATAAAAAATCTGTTTCAACCAAAGTCACTTGTGCATTTCAAATATTATTCAGTAAAGTTAAAGATTTGAAGAAACCCACTTGTGCATGTCAAAGATCCTTCAGTAAAGTTAAAAATTTTGAAGAAACCCACTTGTGCATGTCAAAGATCCTTCAGTAAAGTTAAAAATTTTGAAAAACCCACTTGTACATTTCAAAAATCCTTCAATAAAGTTAAAATTTTTGAAGAAACCCACTTGTGCATTTCGAAAATCCTCCAGTAAACTTATAAATTTTGAAGTCAAAAGTTCTTTCAACAACCCTTCACAAATATTTATCAAAATCTACAGACAAAGGGAACTTAGAAGAATGAAGGATATCAAACCTGTTGATGAAGACAAAATGAAGACCACCGCCACTTCCAGAAGCTAAGAGAGATGAAATTTTATCACAGATGAGCTTTATATAGAGATGAAGTCGTCTTCCTGAAGCTGATGGAGATGATTTCCTAAGCAAACCCAGAGAAATTGGGTATTTCCTCTACGATTGTAGAGAGAAACCCAAGAACTGAGTGGCGGCACTTTACAGAGAGAAACCCACTTTACAGAATTGGGTATACAGATTGTATTGTGAAAATGGGATTATGTTTGTGAAAATGGGACTTTTGTTCCTGAAAGTGGGAATTTTGCTCTGTCAAAAGAGCATTGGCGGGCTAATGAAATTGGTGGAGGGAAAATGCACAATTTTACGCGTGTCAAAGTTAATGTAAATTATACGCGTCATTTTTAATTTTTAATGCAACCGTACCTATAGTATTTATAATGCAACGGTTAAGATATGCGTTGCAAATAGTACCCCTGTAGCAACGGTTAGGGGGCTGATGCAACGGTTTATTTTAATAAGTGTGCTATTAAGTCCAAAGGTTTATGGCAACGGTTTAAACTGTTGCAATATATTATTTATAGCAACGGTTTTATAACCGTTGCATAATTATTGTTGCCATAGACCATATTTCTAGTAGTGTTAATAGATCCTTGAGCTGCTCCTTTAACTTTTCAATTCAGCTGGAACCATCTGATAAGGAGTGACAGAGATAGGTTTAGTGCCCAGCTCAAGGTCAATAGCAAAATCAATGTCCCGATCAGGAGGGACCCCTGGTATATAAGAAGGAAACACATCCAGAAACTCAAAAACCACCAGAATAGACTCCATAGAAGGTGACTCAACAACAGTATCACGACTAAAAGACAAATAAGCCAAGCACTCGGGAGGGTACCCTAGGCGTGGCCAGCACCTAGAGACTATTGCTAGTCCCCAAGCGAACCACTCGTTCTCAGGATAGTTATTCAACATCAGAATAGCGGAATAGTGGAAGTAGTTCAGTGAACTACCTCAATAAGAAGGGCCAATGGCTAACATCAATCTCAACATCAGAATAAGCAAGCGTAAATGCTACTTAATTCATAAGGGAAAAACCTCAACATCAAACCTCGGCTCATGTATATGAAGCCTCTAACTTGACTCAATTGTCTAAGATGGTACCATGATAGGCTATGGCTACCCAACTTCTATAACTAAGGAAAGCAACAAAAAAAAGGTCTCCTTCGGATAGCAATGAGGCTCACCAATGACTGAACTCGAAAACTCTGACCTCAACGATGCGTCTGCTAAAGCCCTCTAACTCCTGTATCTGCATCATGAAATGATGCAGCACCGAGTGGCGTTAGTATGTGAAATGTACTGTTGTAAAATAGCTGAATGTCACAGTAAAAATACAACAGTATAGGGATAACATCAACTCAACATCATACTCCATCAGAATATCAAATGTCTATCTAAGGTAAGAAATTAGAGTAGACAAATGGCTCATCAACATCTCATCTCCACATCATCAATACATCAGACTCATCTCAAGGAACCTCGACTCAAGTCAACTCAAGGAAACTCGACCCAACTCAAGGAAACTTGACTCAACCATCACATCAACATCAACATCAACATCAACATCAGAGTACTAGCAAGTAAGACCTCACTAGGAGTTTCTCTAACCGACAACCATCACCTATGAGCCAGTGATGGTACAACGAAGTGATGTCGTTGCCATATCCATCCAGTACCCTACCTAGGGTAAAGGACATCAACCTCAGTGGATCCACAAGAAAAAACCTCATTCCTCTATTGGGACAAGAAAAGAGCCATCCGCATTGCGGTTTAATCCTCTCTTCCTACGCGGGCCACGTAGTTAATGAGTTCGAGTGGGACTCACTCTCACTTATTTTTGTGCTCAATACTCCTCTCAGAACTCGACATGCTCATAAAATATCAACCTCATCAGTCCCATAGGGACGTAATACATCATTATCAGCCCCATAGGGACATAGTACATCATCATCAGTCCCATAGGGACGTAATACCTCAACATCAACATCAACTCGTCTCATCAACATCAACATCAGGGACTTGAAATACTCTTTTAGAATTTAGTTTCAGGTTTTAAGACATGAAACATCATTCTCATCAATATCATCATCAAGACTATCGTCAAACGTGAAACATAATCACAACATCACAAACATCATCCTCATTAAGGCTCTAGACTCATCCCCTAAATTCATTCTTGCATTTGTTAATAAAATAATCATAGGATTTTGTGAAAAACACTCATGAAAATGAATTATGCAATAAAAGAAGTTTACGATGATCATCAATTCATGTAAAATAAATGAATTAAGTAAAACTCAGTATAATACTCAACAATCTTCACATCAAACTCATTATCTTCAATAAATGACTCGATATACTCAAAAGGGCACATGGGAGAACAATCCCATGCTTTAAGTTAGCTTTACATACCTGTGATGATTGCTAACAATAATTCTTTGAATAATCTCCTCTTGAATTCTTCAATTCCAACTCTCCTCAAGCCCTAACTTAGTGATTTGCTAGGAAGAGGGTTTTGAATGGGTTTTTGGAACCCTTTTCTCTGAGAAAATGACCTATATTCGTCGTATAGGAAGTTTAGAAGGTATTAGAAATGGACTAGAATGCCCCTCGAAATTTTAAAGAAAAATTTCCAGACTTGAAGTAACACGGTCTGCGACGAGGACCTGTCGCGGACAACGCGTTTCGAAAAAATTCAACTCCATCGAAAAATCACTGAAAAACATAAGTGTGTCTCCGCGATAGGTCCGCGACGCGGCTTTGTCGTGGACGCACATTGTTTTTCGTTTTATATGTTGACTCGGTCGCTCTAAAAATCGACCGAGGCCTTTCTCCCACTCAATTTTCCATGTTGATCACGAATCCGTTCTCGGATTTCCAATCCGAGCATCGGAAGACGCGTTTTGAGCACACCTCTTCTCTAGGGGTATTTTGGTAATTTTACTGGCATTACAGGATGGCAATGGAGCGGGTTGAGCCCAACCCAAAAATTTTTTAAACCACCCCATCCCGCAAACCCGCCCCACTTATATTTTAAAATTCTTTTATTTTTTAATTGAATTTAGTTTTTTTCCGCTAATTAACGTCTCAACAACTAATTAACTATTTTTAGTTGACATTTTAACAATTGTTTCTTAATCGTTACTTAAAAGTTTCTAATTAACATTTTAACAATTACAATTACCGGACATGTCTAGTTTAAATTTTAGAAAAAAATAAAATTAAAGTCAATGTTTAATATAAAAAGTTTATATCTTTGATTTTTACTAATTACAAAAATTTAATTTCTTCGAATTCCTATTTAGTTTTTTAAAACCACAACCCGCCCCGCCCCACCCCGCCCCGCATTAGTTTTAACAATAACTACTTCAACTCGCCCTGCACCAGCATAGCTCTAAACCCACCCCGCCTCGCCTGCCGCATTGCCATTCCTTGATGTTGTTTCTGAATTTAGTCCTTGTAATAAAAACATTTGATCTTCAATTAATAGAAATGTGCACTTTTAACCCTTTATTTGTGAGTAATATATATAATCTTGAATAGATCAAAATCTTTTTTTTTTTTTTGAATATAGCAAGTTTTATTTCATCCATACTTAATATTTAAATTTTATGATCGCTTAATTACCTTTTGAACTTGGTAATTTGATAGTCTCAACTCTCCTAGATGTTGATGCGGTCTGTTTTAGGCGTATGGAAAGATAAATTGAAAACTCAACTTCCAAGTAGGATAATTTTCAAGTATTAATTATCACATAAATAATATAATGTTTATTTATTCTAGGTGTATCACTCTTTATATTTTTTTAATATACATTGTATATTTGTTTTCAAATGGTACGTGGGGCATTTTTATTGTTGATCAACATTATAATATCATATCATTATATATCATTGTCATATATATTAATATTAAAAATAAAAAGCTTTAAAAGTACAAAGTTGAATTATTATTTTAGTCTTATACCAAATCAAAATATTTTAAAACATCTAATTAATAAATAATAAAGAATTTATTTCAACAACTTAATATCAGCTTAAATGAAATTGACTATTAAATTAGGATCATTATATGTATGCAGTAATCATCTCATTTGATCTATGAGATGATTGGAACACACACAAAATCTTCCTCCGTTGGCTATTTTTCCACTTAAGTATTATTAACGGTAGCTTGTTTAGTTTTTGTCGTGTTACTAATGTTATTTTTATATTTTTTAAAAAAGTTTCACCTATATTGAAAGTTTGATTAATTTAAATTTACGTCGAATAGGGCTCATTCGAGGATAATGCTCTCTATCAAAGGTTTTTTTACAACAAAACTCGAAATCGAGACTTCAGCTGAAAGTATCCCTTATTAACCATTTTATGTTATTATTTAATTTATATAATGTTCTTGCTCATGTTTTATTTGCGTACTTTCCGTACATATTCCAATTTTCGTTCTCTCACTGTTTAATTGATTTCATGTGTTTTTGTTTTCTTTGTTACGTATAATTTTCCAATTTATCTTATGAGTATTTATTATATATAATATTTTCATGCTTTTCTAACACACCAAACTTTAGAAATGTCATGGATTATAACCCAATTTCTTTTACTTTTTTGCCTGAAGCATCACAGATGATGACAAGAGCTTGTTAATTTTATTCTTTCTTTGAAAATTAGAATGGGTAGTCTAACGTTTATTTTGACATCTTAATTATTCTTTTAAATGATACCTTACCATAGCACCTCAATTGCACACTATTTTAATTGATTTATGTACTTTTATAATTTTGTACTTATTAATACAGGGTACATGCGCAAAACACGTACACAAAAGCTAGTTCTCATATTGTCAAAAGTTAGTTACTCTATTGATGTAAATGGAAATACATCTCAGGCCTTTAATGCTTCAAAAGGGCTTAGGCAGGATGATCCAATATTCCCTTTCCTATTTGCTATAGCTATGGAGTGCCTCAATAGATCTCTCAATGGACTCTAGACTGTTAAGAGTTATAGATTTCACCCAAAATGCTCAAAGTTGGGAATTATACACTTGATTTATTGATGACTTTTTTTTTTGTGATTAAAAGAGGATATTGCTATTCATAAACTAGAACTCATTAGTACGTCGTAGCGTCTGAGCAGATGGCCTGCTAATGATGTTGGGAGAGTTTGTGTCCCTAGGGTTTACAACACAATTACTTATAGACACATGGGCTTTAGTCAGCCTAACAAAATAAGTTCCGTCCATGTCTGCCTGTAATTTATCCAAAATAATTAACACCGGAGGAACTTCTTAGCAAAACAATTGATTTGGTGTTGTCAGTCCTGCATGCACCTTCCTGAGCTAGCCGGTCAGTCCTACATGCACCCTCCTTAGCTAGCCGGTGCATCACCTGATTAGTCTCCCTATAGCTATGCTGAATGGGGGGATTCCCCAGCTTCTGCAGCAATTCCCTGCTATCAGAAAGCTTGGTTTATTAATCATCTCAAGAGGTGATCTAGCATCTATCAAAGTCCTCCGGAACTGTTTCCCTCAATTCTTACAAGTTTAAGATTGCAGGCTAATCTGACCAAGAGCTCCATTTATTTTGGAGGGGTATAAGAAGAGACGAGACAACAAATATTGCACTACTGTCCACAAAGAAACTATCCTTAATCCAATGTACCCCTCATTGAAAGAGTCATGGCCAGAATCAACCCTTGGACAACTAAAAAATTATCTTATGCAGGTAGAACTCAACTGGTGCAAACTGTCTTAATGGGTTTCCAGTCTTACCGGGCACAATTATTCATCATGCTTGCAAAGGTTATTAAGGTGGTTGAAGGATTATGTGTAGAAGCTTCGTGTGGACAGGAGAAGGCCAAATTACTAGGAAAGCTCTTGTCGCTTGGGACAATGTATGTGGCCTTAAGGCTATAGGAGGTATGGGATTAATCAATATGAAAATATGGAACAGAGCAACAGCGACTAAATTATGTTGAGTTCTTGCTCATAAGGAAGACAAAATGTGGATCAAATGGATACATAACTTCTATATGAAGAATCAAACTCTTTGGAGTACACCAAGTCAGGCAAGCTGGATGATCAAGAAGATTATGAGTGCTACCTATACATGATTGGGGAACAACCTAGAGTTATCTGGAAGTGTCTTATGTTCATCACTGCAGCCAGACCTAAGGCATATTTCATCATATGTCTCATGCTTCACAAGAGACTGGCAACTGCTGATAGATTAGAGAAGTGGGGAATGGAAGTGACTAAAACCTGTGTGTTGTGCCAAAAGAGCAAATGAGACGATAGAGCACTTAATGATCCAATATCAATTCACTTGCACACTATGCAACAAAATACTCAGGTGGATTCAGGAACATAATTTTCTCCTTATAATTGGGACCAATTTATACAATGGAGTATACATCATGGAAAAGGAAAGTTTACAACAGCTCAAATATTCAAGATCTTCATGGCTGAGTGCATGTATGGAATATGGATTGAACAATCTTATGGTAGAGTTATAGTAACAGGAGTAATGATTACCCCCCCCCCCCCCCCCCCAAAAAAAAAAAAAAAAAAGTAAGCTGAACATAATTGACAAATATTGTATTGAGGGAAAGATCGTCCATGAGGTGCAAGCATAATAGGAACTGTTACCAAGAGTGGCTCGTAGGTTGATAGGTTCATCACTACAAAATAATTGCGTTATTTTGTATACTAATCAACACATTATAGCGCCTACTGAAATGTGGCTCAATTGAAGGAATCCTAAATATTTAAGGATCAAAAGATTGTCTAGGAGAGAACTCGAGGATACAGTCAATGTATATGACTAGAATAAGAAAGAATTAGAGGGAAAAGAGAATTGTAGATTTCATATGCCGAATGTAAAATGAGTTTTGTTAGGACCGACAATAATTAAGTGTCATGTGAAAGGTAGCAAAATAACCTTGAAAGACCATGACTATGAATATAAACGAGAAACATACCATAAAGAGACACAAATATTTAACGTGATTTGGTCAACCACCTACATCCACAAGAGGAGATGAGCAATCCACTATATAAAAGTGTTGAAAATATGTCTCAGGATATTGCAGAATTAAGATAATTAGTTACATTGTCTTTTAAAAGAATTCCTTTAAAAGATATTCAGTAGCTAAGTTTTAGGGGTTTTTAAATTTATTTTTATTAGAGTCCTAGTTTCTTTATATTTTATTTGAATTTTATAGGATAAGATTAGTTTGCATATTTTTCTATTTTTTAGTTAGAAATTAATGCTATAAATGTATGTCTTGAATTATTAATAATATAATTCCCTTTGACAACAAGTATATTTTTTTCTCTCAAAGTATTTTTCTCAGTAATTTTCTTAGTTTCTTTGCTAAAAAACCAACAATTGGTATCCGAGCCATTTTCTTGAGGGATCTGTGAGAGATGAATTCTGAAAATAATTTTTCTCAAATTGCTCCTCCTATTTTTGATGGTGAAAATTATCATATATGGGCAATAAGAATGGAGACTTATCTTGAGGCTTTAGATCTTTGGGAGGCCGTGGAAGAAGATTATGATGTTCTTCCGTTGCCTGATAATCCCACGGTGGCCCAGATCAAAAACCAAAAAGAAAAGAAGATAAAAAAATCAAAAGCTAAAGCAACTTTGTTTGTTGGTGTGTCTGCAACAATTTTCACGAGAGTTATGGCTCTCAAATCAGCAAAAGAAATTTGGGATTATCTGAAGGAAGAATACACCGGAGATGAAAAAATACGGGGCATGAAAGTGTTGAATTTGATAAGGGAATTCGAATTGCAAAAAATGAAGGAATCTGAGACCGTCAAAGAGTACTCAGATCGACTTCTTGGCATTGTTAACAAGGTAAGATTGCTTGGCACTAAATTTAAGGATTCAAGAATTGTTGAAAAAATTCTTATTACAGTGCCAGAAAGATACGAAGTATCTATAACTACCTTGAAAAATACAAAAGATCTGTCCAAGATTACCTTGGCAGAATTGTTAAATACATTGCAGACACAAGAGCGAAGGAAGCTTATGAGGCAAGATGATATGGTTGAAAAAGCATTAGTTTCCAGTCACAAAACTCAAACCAAAGGTAAATTCTTGAAGAATTACCCACCTTGTCAGCACTGTGGCAAAAATGGACATCCTCCATATAAATGTTGGAAGAGACCAGATGCACAGTGCAAGATCTGCAAACAACTTGGTCATGAAGCTGTGATTTGTAAAAGCAAATTTCAGCAAGATGAAACAGTTGCCCAAGTCACCACCGAAGAAGAAGACCACTTATTTATGGCAACATTTATGGCAACCTATTATGCAACCAAAAAATTTGATTTTTGGATGATTGATAGTGGTTGTACAAATCACATGACATATGACAGAAATCTTTTTAAAGAGTTTATGCCTATGGAAAATAAAAAAGTCAGAATTGGAAATGGTGACTGTATTCCTGCAACAGGAAAAGGGTCTGTTGCAATCAATTCAAGTTCAGGTACAAAAATAATTTCAGATGTCCTTTACGTGCCTGATATAATAAAAGTTTATTGAGTGTTGGTCAGCTTATGGAAAATGGATTTATATTATTATTTGGAGACAAATATTGTCGAATCTTTGATTCCAATAAGCAGGAAATTTTACAAGTTGAAATGAGAAGTAAGAACTTCTTATTTGATCCAACAGAAGATGTGCACAAGCCTTGCAACACAAAAGATGAATTGGCTGATTTATTCATGAGGTCAATTTCAGATGAAACTGCAATCAACAAATCCTGATCCAAGGAGGAGTGTTAAAAATATGTCTCAGGATATTGCAGAATTAGGATAATTAGTTACATTGTCTTTTAAAAGAATTCCTTTAAAAGATATTCAGTAGCTAAGTTTTAGGGGTTTTTAAATTTATTTTTATTAGAGTCCTAGTTTCTTTATATTTTATTTGAATTTTATAGGATAAGATTAGTTTGCATATTTTTCTATTTTTTAGTTAGAAATTAATGTTATAAATGTATGTCTTGAATTATTAATAATATAATTTCCTTTGACAACACTGCAATATATTTTTTTCTCTCAAAGTATTTTTCTCAGTTATTTTCTTAGTTTCTTTGCTAAAAAACCAACAAAAGTACACAACATCGATAGAAATAACCTCACCAATTCACTCGGAATACAAAGTGGTTCACACAAGTGAGAATCACCGTTTCTCTCCCTACACGAAGCTCTCAAGCACTCAGGCTATATTGTGAATGCTCCGAGTTAGAAGGAATAAGTCTCTATTTATAGAATGATAAACCGTTTCCTACAAGAAAAAGAATTCGCCAAATATGGAGAAATTCGATTTTCTTTTTCCTAAAAGGAAAATCTCAATTATGATAAAAGAAATTCAGGACAAAAACTCAACAAATCTCCCCTTGGCTTGAATTTCTGACAATTTGAGTACAATTCATTACAATATCTATTTATCTAGAGTACAACTTGATCTACTTGATTCTATCTAACTGAATCAGCTATGACAAATTGATTCATTTTAATAGTCCTACGTATAACCGCTATAATATCCCTTGGTTAATGCTATATTTTTTATTGTATAGAGTGACAGTTCAAAAATGCCATAAATGTAAGAAAATACAAAATAGAAATCTTTTTTTTTTTATTTAAAACTGTCTTACTGTTTAATTCATAGCTGCAGAATCTTATAGAAATAATTAAAATTTTCAATTTAGTCAATACATGTGTACATCTTATTTATTGCACCCTACACATTTGATCTCATGTAATACAAGCTAGTAATGTTAACACAACAGAAACGATCAAATAAGCAAAATATATTGTATCATATAAAACAAAAAGTGCACCACATTATATCATCAAAATTTTAAAGTTTTGAAGTGTTATTCAACGCTCCAAAATTACATCACCAAATCACTCAACAAGAATATCCAAAAATAATATCCTAAAAATGATTTCTTATTGGTGCTTGGTCAATCATCATTATTTACTTCTAATTGAAGTTCTTCGTAGTCCAATTGGTAATTAACTGTCACACCCGGGAGGATATCCCTGGCATGATCGACACTTGAAAACAATTACTGGCTCTCAAGCGAATCACTTGGCCTGATCATACATTCATTCTAATCAGGGGAAGGCTTAAAATAAAGAGACAATATGACGGGAAAATCCAATCAACGTTCTAACTCAATAAATAAGGGCCATAGGCTAACAAATCAAACCCAAAATCTGCAACATAAGAATAGTTCAAAGAAACTCAGGCAAAAGATAAAGATTTCAACATTATCAACCCATCATTGTCTAGTGTATGAAGCCTCTATCTCTACTGTCCAGATGGTGCCAATGATAGGTTCATGACTACCTCAAATCAAAATAAAAACTAAACTCAAAAGTAAGAAAGCTATTAGTGGTATCATCCGAATGCAGAGGAGGACTCACCAATCAGCTGCTAGAAGATAAGATCCTCAATGAACCGCCTGTTGATGATCTCTAATACCTGTCTTTATTACTAAAAGTATATCACAAATTGAACGATTGAAGCAAAAACTAGGTAAGGAGTTTGAGATCAAAGATTTGGGCACTGCAAAGAAGATATTGGGGATGAAAATTACTCGACATAGAAGAGTTGGAAAACTGATGTTATCTCAACAGTCCTATATTGAGAAGGTTATTAAAAGATTTAATATGACAGATGCTAAGCATGTTTCTATTCCTTTGGCTTCCCATTTCAAGTGGTCTACAAACATGTTACCAAAGAATGAGGAGGAGATGGAACAAATGTCTAGTGTTCCATATTCGAGTATAGTTGATAGCATTATGTATGCTATGGTTTGTATTCATCTTAACATTTCACATGTTGCGAGTGTTGTGAGCAGAAACATGGTATATTCTGATAAAGAATATTGGCAGGCAGTGAACTAGATTTTGAGATACTTGAAGGATACTGCAGATGTGGGCTTTATTTTTTCCAAAGACAAGCTAACTAAATTAGTAACAAGTTATGTCGATTCAGATTATGCAGGGGACTTGGATAAAAGAATATTTCTGACAGGTATGTCTTTACTCTTTCTGGTAGTGTCTTCAGTTGGAAGGCAACCTTGCTATCATGCTTAGCGCACCACGAAGGTTGAGTATATGGCAATTACAGAAGCAGTGAAAGAGACTATATAGCTACAAGGTTTGGTAAGTGATCTTGGACTTAGTTCCATTGAAGACTTTGGTATTCTGTGATGGTCAGATTGTCATTCATCTTACCAAACATCAAATGCTTTATGAGCGAAAAAAGCATATCGAAGTTAGATATTATTTTATTCGAGAAATTGTATATAAAGGCGTTGTTGATGTGAAGAAAGTGTTACACATGATAATCCAGCAAATATATATGATGACTAAGGCAGTCCCGACCAATAAGTTTAGATATTATTGGTGTATATAGTACTTTTGAAGGGCTGAGGACAAGACAAAAAGACGTTATTTCAATTGATAAAGAAATTCAAGCCAAGGAGAAGATTTGTTAATTATCTATTGATTATATCTTGAGTTTTTTTGCCTTGTATTTTTTAGAGAACTCATAATCCCTATTGTAGGAAATCCTTGTCTTAATAGATTTTGGAAAGGAATATATTCTCCTTCTAGGATTGAAAAAACTTTTTCCTTATAGGTTTTGGACTAATTGAGATCTATATAGAGTATGTAGTTGAAGATTCTTAAGGATTATAAACTTCTTGTTTTTCTTTTATAGTGGAAAACTCTCTCAGTTTCTGCTAAGAGGAGTAGATATAGCTAAACTTCATTAAATCCTTATGTTATTTTTCTTCTCTATTTTTTTATTTGTGATTGTGTGCTAGTTGATCCACAATATTTTTGCAAAAAATAGATATCAAACACTAGGTGAGAAAAAATTTAAAAAATGCGATGTCCTCAATCACACACCATTTTCAAGCATTATATCTATGATTAGTCCATTGAAAAAGAAAAAGTGGTTACATATCACTGCATTAAACGTACATTGGCAAGTAGTTCAATGGAACATTATTTTTATGGATGATATCTCCCCTTTGATGTATACTTTGTTGAAGTATGTATCTCACTATATGGTAATTTTCTTTATTTTACTTTTGTTTAGTTGGAAAAAAGCTGAAGGAAAAAAGGCCTCCAGTGTATATATCTTAGCTGCTCCCTAATGTACACTGGAACATTTGGAGAAATAAAAATGGAAAGAAGGTCCACCCATG
The DNA here is from genome assembly GCA_029948455.1 of Solanum rostratum. Lineage (NCBI taxonomy): Eukaryota > Viridiplantae > Streptophyta > Magnoliopsida > Solanales > Solanaceae > Solanum > Solanum rostratum. The sequence continues at coordinate 61,395,228 of CM057053.1, forward strand.
AAAGATGAACATGGATAAGAAATCGAAGCTTAAACAATATAATAGCTGCAGAAACTGAGTCTGAAGAAAATGTCTCGGTTCTGATATTATTGAAATACTTTAATTGGATCCGAGTTCCATTTGAGTCCAGAAGAATGATTGAGAAATGAAATCCAACCGACAGAAACCTTCACATGCACTTAAAGTGTTCAGGAATTGTGAATGTTATAAGTTCGAAGGGACTCATACAATTAGTACACATTTGGGCTTCTCTTCTCTGTTCTTCAAGTTCACTGCAATATTTATACAGTAGCTTCTACCAAGAACACAACGGAAAACTTACAGTTAGATAGCTTATCATCAATAGATACTTTCAGTAATCTTAGATAGCTTCTCATATCAGATAGTCATCATTTTGAGTGACAGTAATCTATATTTTCACAGCAAAAAATTGTTAATCAGTACAAAAAACTGTAGACTATTAGCGCAAAACTGACAGTCTTTCAGTTTTCTGTTCTTTTTGATAATAATGCAATGTAGACAACTGAAAGGAAAGACTGAAAACACCTAGCATGAAGGCCAAATTTATCGTGTAGTCAATAGTTACACGTACAAATGATATAAGTAATTCATTTCAGATGATGCATAAACTAGAGAAAAAAGTGAGGAAGTGGTTGTAGAGGAAAGAAAATTGTTTTAGCTCTATTAACTTTGATCATTCTTTACAGAGTTGGTTGACCATGATTTGAAGAAAAGATGAGGAAAGCAATGCTACATTGACAGAAATTTTACGTAGGTTCACTTGAAAACTCTTTTGGATCAACAATTTCTCCATTCCGATGAACTTCAATATACACAAATATAGACTTGCAAAGGTCATGGAGAAATTAGCTGAATTCCTTCTATAGATACGGAACTCAAGTCTCAGTATCAGACTAGACAAGTGAATATATCAACCAATCAACTACGCATCAATCCCAAACGAAGTGAAGAGATAAATCAACTCTCTTTACAGAAATGCACACAATAGCAAAGAATTACAGGCACTGGTTCAGACTTCAGGACAGAGAGCAGCAGCAAAGAGGACTAGATAGACTGAACCAGAAAGTCCAGTCTAATACAATAAATGTAAGCAATCAAAGTCATCGTCATCCAACTAACTCCATGATCACAAAGAAGTATGTGTAAGGATTTACACAATTCGGATCGTAAAACGTAGATAATCTAACACGAAATTCCTCAAGATCGTAAAACTATATGATTTTCACATTAAAGTTACAATTGCACTAAATTCAATCAAGAATTACTTACTTGAATCAGTCATGACTTTCTACTTTCTTGGACGGAATTAAGCGGAAGCACTTTATCTTTCTAAACTTGTTTTGTTTTTTTCTCCCTTTACCTTGTACATATTTCTATGTGTATGGAATTCCACTAATGGAGTAGGTTAATTCCCACTTTCAATCAAGGTAGGGAGTGAAGTTATAACCAAACTAAAACTTCAACAAAGTAGAAGAACTTTATCAAAGTAGTGAGAAGAGAAGTTATAGTCAAAATAAAACTCCTCATATTTATCCTATTAGAATTTAATTAGTAATTAAATATTAAATCAAAATAATATTAATATGAGCCATAAAACTAACATATGTGGGTCATAATATGAATCTGAATATCCAACCATATTAAGATGATCAGATCTCTATAAGTGAGTATATGATTTTTTGTTCCTTGAACGTATCTACACTTCCCCAGTGATTATTCCTGGATTACTTTGATAATGGTCAAATATCCCAACAGTGAAACTTATGTGGTCTTGTACATATTTGGGCAAACATTAGGCTCCCAATGATGATGCATAAGGAGTATCTTTCATTTGTTTACGTTCCAATTCACTCTTTGGACATTGGTTGAGATTAAGTTTATCTCCAAACTGAATTGAAACAGGACTTGATGAACATTTTTTTATTTTAAATCTCTCAAACTTTATTATTATAGGCTTTTTGAGACAATCCCAATAATCCTTGTGATATATTCTAAAATATTTCTATCCCAATCATATGGGATGTAACGCCCGGTAAAATTACCAAAATACCCCTAGAGTGAGGGTATACGCGTAATGCGTCTTCCGATGCTCATATGGCAAATCCGAGGCCGGATTTGTGATCAGCATGAAAAATTGAGTGGGAAAATGATCTCAGTTGATTTTTAGAGCGGCCAGATCAAAAGATAATTTTTCGATCCAAAACAAAAAAAAGTGGTGGTGCGCGAAAGAGGCGCGTCGCGCACCTGTCGCAGAGGGACACTTGTGTCTTTTTCAAATTTTTTGACGGGATGGAGAAAACTCGTTCAAAAACTCTTTTCTGAAAATACACTGTTCGAAACCAGTCCACGTCACGGATCGTGTCTTTTCCGAGCCTAAAATTTCCAAATAATTATGAGGGACACTCTGGTCAATTTTCCACCCCTCCTAAACTCTAATACACAGCTAATTATAAGGTCGTTTCGATGTGAAAAGGGTCTAAAACCCCCATTCTAAGTCCTATTCCATAATCTAACAAGGCTAGGGCTTGAGGAGAGAAGAGAAGGGCTTGAGTTGAGATATTCGAGAAGAGATCCTTGACGTACTCGGTTGATAGCTGCATCCCAGGTATGTAAGGCTAAACTAAAACATGAGATTGTTCTCTCATGTGCCCCATAGAGGTCATATATGAATTGATTATTGAAGAGTCTACATGCATGATTTACGTTGATGGTTTTTCTTGAAAATTATATTCGAAATTACATGTTTTTGATGTTGATGATCATCATACTATTTGTTTTCTTGAAGTTAACATTTTTCATGAGATTTTGCATAGCCCTACATGATTATTTGAAAAGCATGCATAATGCACTTGAGACATGAGTCTAGAGCCTTGAGTTTAGATTGTTGATTTTGATGATGAGTTGATGAAATCTTGATTGTTTCATGAGTCTCTATAAATGTACTCTACCGATGTATTTATTCCCTTTTTTCCTAATCACGGTTATACAATATTGAGTTATCGATGAGATGTTGATGATAGGGTCAAAGTCCCTATGAGATGTTTGATGATAGGGAAAAGTATCTATGAGATGTTTGATGATAGGGTTAAAGCTCCTATGAGATGTTTGATGATAGGGTTAAAGTCCTTATGAGATGATTGATGATAGGGTGAATATCCCTATGAGATAATTGATGAAAGGGCTAAAGTCCCTGTGAAATATTAGTCGTTGGCGGGGAATGAGTCCCTATGAGACTGGTTGAGGTTGAGGTTTATGAGCATTGAGTTGGGAGAAGTATCGAGCACCAAAATGAGTAAGAGTGAGTCCCACTTGAACTCATTAACTACATCACCAAACGTAGGTGAGGCTTAAACCATCACATATATATGGTTTCCCTCGAGATGTAATAGTCCCTGAAAGCAATAGCGGATCTGTTGAGTTTTGACTCAATATTGGGTGAGCTGATATGATTTTTGAGCGTTCCTTTCCTGGCAAGTTTGGAACCACTGTGGCAACATCAGGGTGATTGTTGTACATTCACTAGCTCATGAGTAAGTGTTATCGGATAAGAGAAACTCCCATAAATTTCTTACCTTACTCTGAGTCTAGATGAGATGAAAGGAGGTGAGCTCCTCGGGGATGAGTTTGAGATGAGATGAGAGGGGGTGAGCTCCTCTGAGTTGAGTTTTGAGATGAGTTTGAGACTATTGATGACTCTCAGTTAATGATATGTCATTTGTCTACTCTTTGTTCTCTCATAGATAGACAGTTGACTGTTTGATGTGATTATGATGTTTATTTTGAGTTGATGCTGTTTCCATATTATTCTACCTGTTTTGGTTTTATTCAGCTATTTTACATACCAGTACATTCCAAGTAATGACGTCCACTCTGGACTGCATCGTTTTATGATGCAGAGGCAGGTACTAGATATTATCAACAGGCGCTCCGTTGAAGATCTGAGATTCGAAGTTAATTGGGTGAGCCTCCCTACTCCGGAGGATCCACTACTTTTATTGCATCATTCTTTAGAGTTAGATTGGACTATTTCTTTTATTTTATTTGGATAACCATGGATCTGTCATTGGCATCATATGATTAGTGATAGAGGCTTCATAAACGATAGTCGAGCATTGATGTTGAGATTATGAGCTAGTTATTTCTACTAGCCTTCATTATTATATATATTCTTTTGAGACTTTAGATGAGATGTGTCCATTGGATACTTTTATTTTCCGCTGTTCAGTAGAGTTATTTGATTTAATGATGTGATGAGGCTAAGTGGTTCGCTTGGGGACTAGCAATAGTCTCTGAGTGCCGGCCACACCAAGGGTACCCTCCCGGCCACGCCAAAGGTACTCTTATCAAAAGTCTCAAAAATAATATGTAAAAATGAAGGCTAGTAGAAAGAACTAGCTCATAAGTCTCAATATCAACGCTCGACCATCGTCTATGAAGCCTCTATTACTACTCATGTGGTGCCAATGACCGACCCATGGCTACCCAAAATCAACATAAGTAAATAGTCCAATCTCTAACTCTAAAGCAAGATGAATAAACTATAGTGGATCCTCCGAAGTAGGAGAGGCTCACCAAATCAGCTGCAAATCTCATATCTTCAACGGAGCGCCTGTTGATGATCTCTAGTACCTGCCTCTGCATCATAAAATGATGCAGTCCAGAGTAGACGTCAGTACTTGGAATGTACTGGTATGTAAAATAGCTGAATGAAACCGAAACATGTAGAATAATATGGAAACAACATCAAGTTAAAATAAACATCATAATCACATCAAATCGTCAAATGTCTATCTATGAAAGAGTAAAGAGTAGACAAGTGACACCACAATAACTTAAACTCATCAATAGTCTCAAACTTATCTCAAAGGATCTCACCTCCTCTCATCTCACTCTCAAAAGAGCTCACCTCCTCTCATCTCATCTCATCTCAAAACTCATCTCAGACTCAGAGTACTCAAGGTAGGAAATTTATGGGAGTTTCTCTTATCCGACAATAATCACTTATGAGCCAGTGAATGTAGAACAATCATGCTGATGTTGCCACAGTCGTTCCAAACATGCCAGGTAAGGAACACTCAAAAACCATATCAGCTCACCCAATATGGAGTCAAACTCAATAAGTCCGCTATTGCTTTCAGGGACTGTTACTCTCGAGTGAACCATAATATATGTGATGGATCTATGCCTCACGTACATTTGGCGACGTAGTTTGACGAGTTCGAGTTGGACTAACTCTCCCTCTTTCGGTGCTCGATACTCCTCCCATGACTCAATGCTCATAAAACCTCCATCTCAATTCTCAACCAATCTCATAGGGACTTGAACCCCGTTAACAATCGATATCTCATAGGGTCTTTAGCCCTTTCATCAATTATCTCATAGGGTCCTTGACCCTCTCATCGATCTTCTCATCAATGACTCAATATTTATAATAATCATTAGGAAGGAAGTGAATAGACACATCAGTGGAGTTCATTTATAGAGACTCACAAGACAATCAAATTATGTCAACTCGTCATCATTCTCATCACAATCAACAACCTCAACTCAAGGCTCTAGACTTAATTCTCAAGTTCAATATGCATGCTTCTCAAATTAGTCATATAGGATTATACAAGTTCTCATGAAAATATTCAATTTAAGAAAATAAATAGTATGATGATCATCAACATAAAAAACATGTAATTACAAATAAAATTTCAAGAAAACCCCATCAAAATTTCATGCATGTAGGCTCTTCAATTATCAACTCATCTATGACCTTTATGGGGTACATGAGAGAACAATCCCATGTTTTTAGTTTAGCCTTACATACCTGTGATGCAGTTATCAACCAAGCACGTCAAGGATCTCTTCCTCAAATTTCTCAACTCGAGTTCTTCTCTTCTCTCCTCAAGCCCTAGCCTTGGTAAAGTATTGGGATAGGACTTCGAATGGGGGGTTTTAGACCCTTTTTACATCAAAACGACCTCATTAGATCGAGTTTAGGAGGGGTGGAAAATTGACCGGAATGCCCCTCGTAACAATTTAGCAATTCTCAACTTCGGAAAAGACAAGGTCCGCGATGAGGACCGATCGCGCACAATGTATTTTCACAAAAAGGTTTTTAAACAAGTTTTTTCAATTCCGTCGAAAATTTTAAAAAGGATATAAGTGCTGGTATGCGATGGGTGCGCGACGCGCCCCTGTCGCGTACTAACACTGTTTTGCGCTTCGGATAAAAAAAATTATCTTTTGATTGGGTCGCTCTAAAAATTGACCGAGACCATTTTGCCACTCAATTATGTGTGCTGATCACAAATCCAACCTCGAATTTTCCATACGAGCATTGAAAGATGTATTACGCGCATACCCTCTCTCTAGGGGTATTTTGATAATTTTACCGGGCGTTACATTACCATTCTCAATGAACCTAGCATTTCCAATTTCAACAATTCTTGTACTATGATTAGGATAGTAAAATTTATATCCCTTTGATGTTTTTGGATAACCAATGAAAAAGCCACTAATTATTCCTGAATCCAGTTTATTTTCTTGTGGGTTATAAACTTTAATTTCTGTCGGACAACCCCAAATAGGCAGGTGCCTCAAACTATGTTTCCTACTGGTCCACAATTCAAAAGACGTCTTTGGATTGCTTTACTAGGAATCCTATTTAGTAAGTGAATGGAAATCCTTAAAGTACACATCCACAATGAAAGAGGTAGAGATGAATTACTTAACATACTTCTAACCATATCCATTAATGTACGATTATGCCCTTTCTTCCTCACCATTTTGTTATGTGTCTGGCATTGTTTATTGATAACATATGCCATATTTTTCGAGTAATTTTGCAAATGGACATGGGTGTTGTCCAGTTTCATCATATCATCCATAATACTCGCCACCTCTATGCGATTTGATTATTGTCACTATTCTGTCTAGTTATCTTTCAACCTCAGTAATAAATGCCTCTAAGACATTAATCGCTTGAGATTTTTCATGCAACAAGTAAATGTATCCATGATATGAAAAATTACCAATAAAAGTGAAAGTATTTTTGCTTATTGATGGACCACATATATGAGTGTGCATAATTTCAAGAAGCTATGAGTTTCTTGTGGCTTCTTTCTTTGTGTGCCTTTTTTGTTTTTATTTTAATACAATCAAAACAAATGTTAGGGTTTGCAAAATTCAAACAGGGAAGGATTTTGTTCTCACTAATTTTTAAATCTTTCTTTGGATATGTGACCTAAATGTTTATGCCACAAGTAAGCAGATTGTTCATTCATCAAATTTCATTTGGTACCAATATTATGATGCAAAGTTAAGAGTGATTTGGCAAACAAATTATCAAGATTCAGTCTCTATGAGCTATCACAAAGAGTACCAATAACAATGAGATGATTATGCTTAAATAAACTAAAATATCCATTACCAAAATTAAAAGAGTGTCCAGTCTTACATAACTTAAACAAAAAAACTAACTTCTCAAAGAAGAAGGTACATAGCAAGTTTCTAACAAATCTAAGTGATTCCCAGTATTGAGAATCAAATGGTAAGTCACGATAGGTTCAATTGGAGCATTCACTCTTTTTTCCATATACACAAATCTTTCATTCTAGTTTATGGTCTATGTAGTAAGGAATCACTGCATCATACTAGAAATATAAACAATAAAACTAGAGTTAATCAACCAAGCATTAATAGGAACTTAAGTTAATTTGATTCAAGACATATAAAAACATAAGGCGTACCTTTCTTCTCGAACAATGTCTTACGTTTCAGACAATCTTTCTAAAAAAATGTCCAGGTTTTCCACAGAAACAACACTTATCATCCTTATGTTCCTTCTTACGTACTTGTGATAAGGACTCATTAACATCAAATTGCCTCTCTTTTCATTTAACATGCTTCTTTTCTTTCTTTCCAGCTTCTCGATGACTCACAAAGTTGATGGAGTGGGTTCCTTGATTCTTGAGCCTTATTTCCTCTTGAACCAACATTCCGTGAAATTCATGCACATTCCATTTATCTTTCATGATGTTGTAGTTCATTTGAAAAGGGCCATACTCAGACAATAATGAGTTGATGATAAATTACAAGGAAATTTTGCTCCACTTCTATCCCCAAAGACTTAAGTCTTGCAGCTATATTTGTCATTTGAATGACATGCTTATGCATAGTAAATGAACTATCAAACTTCATGGTGGTCAAAATACCTATTAGTGTTTCGACAAGAGACTTATCAACAGTTTGGAAGGATTCTTCCACAAGTTTTAGAAATTCTCTTGCATTCTCAATTTTAGGAAGAGTAGTCAAAATATTGCCTGCAGTATTCATTCGCACGAACATCAGGCCTAATCTGTTACACCGATTTCAGTGCTTATAATGGAACCTTTCATCAGCATTGCGAGTTTCAATAATAGCGGTTGGCTTCTCAGTCTAAAGTGCAATATTTAAATCTAAAACTCCGAGATGGAATTCGTTTATTTTTCACCAGTTTGAGAAGTTAAGTCTATTAAAGGTCATAACAGCGACAAAGTGCAAATGAAGAGAAAATACTACAAATAGGGTATTCTCATTAGTAATACTTTGAGTTATGAGTTTAAATATACTGTTGGATTCAGAAAGGGTTTATAAATTCTTAAATGTATACTGATGTCCTCTTTTGGGTGAAATATCAAAATATAACTTTACACATAGTGATGCTTTAGTATAAATTTTAACATTATTCGATACGTTTTGATATATCAATTAATAATATTTATTATCTTTGGATAAATAAATATCATTAACGATACATCTAAATAATCAACCTTTGAGTGATCCACAAATGTCTTATAACCAAAAACTCCAATTTATCCATAAAAGTGTTATATCGGTTATAATGATCAAAATAATGGATAGTTGAATTAAAGTTTAATCACTATTTTGGAATTAATTCTTTCAAAGAATAGACCACTTTGGTGATTAACTAATCACACATATAATTCCAAGTTATTTTCACATAATAGAAGCATTAAAACTTCTACATATTCGTAACTAACAATAATTATGACTCCTAAAACTTTATGAATAGGATTCATAAAATTGAAAGAAAACACAAATCTTAATGAAAAATTATTAGTTCTTGAATCTCATACGGCATGTAAAGATTTACCGTAATTCAGATTGTAAAACATAAACAATCTAACCTGTGATTCTATTATAAACTCAAGATTGTAGAGTTATATGATTTTCATATTGAATCGACAACTGTAGCTATTCAATTAATAATTCTTTACCTGAATTAGTCATGACTTTTCTTTCTTTTTGGATGGAAATAGACAGAAGTACTTTATCTTTCTGAACCTCTTTTGTTTTTCTCTCCCTTTACCTTGCTTGTATTTCTATGTGTATGGGATTACATAGATAGAGTAGGTTATTCTCTTTTATAAGCAGAGAAAGGATTATGAAGTTGATTCCCACTTTGCATCAGAGTAGGTAGTGGAGTTATAACCAAAGCAAAGCTACACCAAAGTAGAAGAACTCTAACTAAAATAGAAATCTATCAAAGTAGTGGAAAGAGGAGTTATTGTCAAAGTAAACCAAAACAATATTAATGTGAGCTATAAAACTATCAGTATGAAAAATGGGTTTTTTTATCAATAAAAGAAAACAGTACATAACAGGCTAAGCCTGTAAAGAGTTCACAAATTCTATTATATAGAGCAGAATCAAAGAAAAGAGAAGTACAGGCAATTAGTAAATAATGCTAAAGCTTATTATCAAATAAGTAAAACTATTAGTTCCAATTACTATATTGAATACAGAGAAATACAAACAACTAATATGAATCCACTAACATTTGTACTTCTGGAATTTATACCATTTGTCCTCTTAAGATAAAGATTCAAGGAACTGCAATCCTTACTTTACTGTGCCTTCCTAAGCCTTGACCATTTTATTTCTTTGTTAGCTTCTTAAGTAATCTCAAGTCCTTCATAAATGTAGTATCTGGATCAGCCCCATCCCCCTGGCCCTTAGAACCCTCCTATGATGCTTATCTTTTGGTTCCTCCATCCATACCTCATCCTGATGATCATCCAAAATAACACCTCCTTGTTGCTGTCAAAGCTGATATTGTAATATTATGTATTTTGGTCCCCTCCTCCTTGTACTTAGCTTGCCTCCCACAACGTTATTTTATTGGTTCCTTCAAATGCACCTCATGCCGAGGATCGTCCTTCTTCTTTTCCTTTTGCGGCAGCTTCTTCTATTTAATTGATCAATTCCCCCTTCTCTTCCTCTATATATTCCCCTTGAATTCAAGTTTTCACTGTCACCAGCAAGCAAAAACCATCCTCAATCATCCATAAGGATTTCTCCCTTTTCAGTCATCCTCTGTAGATGATGCTTTAGCACTTTAGCAGGGTCATATGATCCCTTGGCAAACTATGGTGTTCTTTCTTGATAAACTCAGAAATCAAGTCTTCGATGAAACCCCCTTCTTAATCCAATTCCTGAAAGGCCTTTTCAATCATTCATAACAAAAGAAAACATAGGAATGAATGAAAAGGCCTTGCAAGAATTGGATGAAGAAGGGGGGTTCCAGTGAAGACTCACTCGATTTCTGAGTTTATCAAGAAAGAACACCACAGTTTGCCAAGGTATCAGATGACTCTGCTGAAGCATCATCTACAGAGGATGACTGAAAAGGTAGAAATCCTCATGGATGATGGAGGACAGGTTTTGCTTCATGGTGACAGTGAAAACATGAATTCAAAGGGAAAAATAAAGAGGAAAGGAAGGGGGAATTGATCAATTAAACAGAAGAAGCTGCAGCAAAAGGAAAAGAAAAAGGGAGACCCATGACATGAAGTGCATTTGAAGAGACCAATAAAACAACATTGTGAGGGCAAGTTAAGTATGAGGAGAGGACCAAAATGGATGATAGTACAATTTCAGCATTGGCAACAAATAAGGAAATGATATGTTTGGATGATCCTCCAGACGAGGTATGGGTTGAGGAACCAAAATATAAGCATTGTGAGAGGGTTCTCATGGTCTAGGACGATGGGGCTGATCCAGATACTACACTTTTGAAGGACTTGAGATTATCTAAGAAGCTAACAAAAGAACAAAACGGTCAAGGTCTAGGAAGGCACAATAAAGTGAGCAGTGCAGTTCTTTGAATCTTTCTCTTAAGAGGACGAATGAGATTAATTGATATATATCCCAGAAGTTCAAATGTTAGTTGTCACCTTTTTTATGCTTATATTTCTCTATACACAATATAGTGATTCGAACTTGTAGTTTTACTTATTTGAAAGAAGCTATAACATTAATTACTAATCGCCTGTAGTTCTCTTTTCTTTAAGTTTTGCTCTATACAAAGAATACGACTTTGTAAAAGTTTTCATTTTGAGTGCTTGGCAATGGGTCATTCCTGATGACCTAGAATTCTATTCTTCAACGATGCCTTGCCCATTTCCTCTCTTATATTCATAACTACTCTTCATAGTTATCCTTAGACTTGGGTTGCTCATCTCTTCATGTAAATATTTTTAATCTTTCCTTATGATTAATTCTCGCAAAGGATCTGTATGAAATTTTTCTTCACCCATAATCCGTTTTGATTAATTTAGGGTTGATTAAGGTGAGCTTACATCTTAGGTACAACAACAACATATCCAGTGTAATCATACCTAGTGTGACCCCACAAATGAAGTTTGAGAGGGTAGAATACACAAAAATCTTATCTCTATCTTTGTGGGGTTAATAGGTTATTTCGGATAGACTCCCACCTCTATCTGATTTGATTATTTTCACTATTCTTTCTAGTTATCTTGCGACCTGAGTAATGAATGCCTCTAAGGCATTAATCGCTTAAGACTTTTCATGCAACAAGTAAATGTATCCATGAAATGAAAAATCATCAATAAAAGTGAAAGTATTTTTCCTTTTTAAAGGATGCAATATCCAAAGGACCACATATATGAGTATGCATAATTTCAAGAAGCTATGAGTTTCTTGTGGCTTTCCTTGTGTGACTTGTTTGTTTTTATTTAATACAATCCACACAAATGTTAGGGTCTGCAAAATCCAAACAGGGAAGGATTTTGTTCTAACTAATCTTTCGGTCTTTCTTTGGATATGTGACCTAAATGTTTATGCTACAAGTAAGCAGATTGTTCATTCACCAAATTTCATTTGGTACCAATATTATGATGCAAAGTTAAGAGTGATTTGGCAAACAAATTATCAAGATTCAGTTTCTATGAGCTATCACAAAGAGTACCAATAACAATGACATGATTATGCATAAATAAACTAAAACATCCCTTACCATAATTAAAAGAGTATCCAGTGTTACATAACTTTAAAAAAGAAACAAACTTTTCAAAAAATAAGGTACATAGCAAGTTTCTAACAAATCTAAGTGATTCCCAATATTAAGAATCAAACAGTAAGTCATGATAGGTTCAATTGGAGCATTAACTCTTTTTCCTATATACACGAATCTTTCATTCTAGTTTATGGTCAGTGTTGTAAGGAATCACTGCATCATATTAGAAACATAAATAGTAAAATTAGAGTTAATCCACCAAGTATTAAAAGGAACTCAATTTGATTTAAGACATGTAAAACACAAGGCCTTCCATCCTTCTCGAACAATGCCTTATGTTTCAGACAATCTTTTTAAAAAAGTATCCAGGTTTTCCACAGATATAACACTTATAATCCTTAGGTTCCTTCTTACGTACTTGAGCTGAGGATTCATTAACATCAAATTGCCTCTATATTCATTTAACATGCTTCTTTTCTTTCTTTCCAGCTTCTCGATGACTCACAAAGTTGGAGTGAGTTCCTTGATTCTTGAGCCTTATTTCCTCTTGAACCAACATTCCATGCAATTCATGCACATTCCATTTGTCTTTCATAGTGCTATAGTTCATTTGGAAAGGGACATACTTAGACAATAATGAGTTGATGATAAATTACAAGGAAATTTTGCTCTACTTCCATCCCCAAGGACTTAAGTCTTGCTTCTATGTTTGTCATTTCAATGACATGCTCATGCATAGTACATGAACCATAAAACTTCATGGTGGTCAAAATACCTATTAGTGTTTCGGCAAGAGACTTATCAACAGTTTGGGAGGATTCTTCCACAAGTATTAGATACTCTCTTGCATTCTCAATTTTAGGAAGAGTAGTCTTAATATTGCCTGCAGTATTCATTCGCATGAACATCAGGCCTAATCTGTTACACCGATTCTAGTGCTTATAATGGACCCTTTCATCAACATTACTAGTTTCAATAATAGCAGTTGGCTTCTCAGTGTAAAGTGCAATATTTAAATCTAAAACTCATAGATGGAATTTGTTTATTTTGCACCAGTCTTAGAAGTTAAGTCTATTTAAGGTCATAACAGAGACAGAGTGCAAATGAAGAGAAAATACTACAAATAGGGTGTTCTTGTTAGTAATACTTTGAGTTATGAATTTAAATATACTATTGGATTCAGAAAAGGTTTATAAATTCTTAAATGTATACTGATGTCCTCTTTTGGGTGAAACATCAAAATATAACTTTACACATAGTGATGCTTATGTATAAATATAACATTATTTGATAAGTTTTGATATATCAATTAATAATATTTATTATCTTTGGATAAACAAATATCATTAGCGGTACGTGTTAAAAATCAACCCTCGAGTGATCCATAAATGTCTTATAACCAAAAACTCCAATTTATCCATAAAAGTGTTATATCATTTATAAGCATCAAAATAATGGATAGTTGAATTATAGTTTATCACTATTTTGGAATTAATTCTTTCAAAGAATATACCACTTTGGTGGTTAACTAATCACACATATAATTCCAAGTTATATTCACCTAATAGAAGCATTAAAACTTCTACATATTCGCAACTAACAATAGTTTTGACTCCTAAAACTTCAAAATACGATTCATAAAATTGAAAGAAAACATAAATCTCAATGAAACATTATTAGTTCTTGAATCGGATACTACATGTAAAGATTTACCGTAATTTGGATTGTAAAACATAGACAATCTAACCCGAGATTTTATCATAAACTCAAGATTATAGAGCTATATCATTTTCACATGGAATCTAAAACTGTAGCTATTAAATTAATAATTCTTCACCTGAATTAGTCATGACTTTTCTTTCTTCTTGGATGGAATTAGCCGGGAGTACTTTATCTTCCTAAACTTGTTTTGTTTTTCCCTCCCTTTACCTTGCATGTATTTCTACGTGTATGGGATTTCGTAGATAGAGTAGGTTATTCTCTTTTATAAGCCGAGAAAGGACTAAGAAGTTAATTCCCACTTTCCGTCAGAGTAGGTTGTGGAGTTATAACCAAACTAAAGCTCCACCAAAGTAGAAGAGCTCTAACTAAAATAGAACTCTATCAAAGTAGTGGAAAGAGGAGTTACAGTCAAAGTAAAATTCCTCATATTTATTCATTTAGAATTTAGATAGTAATTAAATATTAAATCAAAACAATATTAATGTGATCCATAAAACTAACAATATGCAAAATGGATTTTTTGATCAATAAGAGAAAGCATTTTATAAATATTCACAGCCCATAACAGACTAAGCTCGTATAGAGTTCACAAATTCTATTATATAGAGCAGAACTCAAAGAAAAGAGAAGTACAGGCGATTAGTAAATAATGCTATAGCTTATTTTCAATGAGTAAAACTATTAGTTCCAATTACTATATTGAATACAGAGAAATACAAACAACTACTGTGAATCCACTAACGTTTATACTTCTGGAATATATTTCAATTTATACCAGTTGTCCTCTTAAGATAAAGATTCAAGGAACTGCAACCCTTACTTTATTGTGCCTTCCTAACCCTTCATGGTTTTATTTCTTTGTTAGCTTCTTAGGTAATCTCAAGTCCTTCGAAAGTGTGTTATCTGGATCAGCCCCATCCTCCTGGCCTTTAGAACCCTCCCATGATGCTTATCTTTTGGTTCCTCCACCCATACCTCATCCTGAGGATCATCCAAAATAACACATCCTTGTTTGCTGTCAAAGCTGATATTGTACTATTACGTATTTTGGTCCCCTCCTCCTTGTACTTAGCTTGCCTCCCACAATGCTATATTATTGGTTCCTTCAAATACACCTCATACCGAGGATCGTCCTTCTTCTTTTCCTTTTGCGGCAGCTTCTTCTAGTTAATTGATCAATTTCCCCTTCTCTTCCTCTTTATTTTCCCTTTGAATTCAAGTTTTCACTATCACCAGCAAGCAAAAACCATCCTCAATCATCCATAAGGATTTCTCCCTTTTCAGTCATCCTCCGTAGATGATGCTTCAACAGGGTCATATGATCCCTTGGCAAACTATGTTGTTCTTTCTTGATAAACTCAGAAATCGAGTCTTCGATGGAATCCCCTTCTTCATCCAATTCCTGAAAGGCCTTTTCAATCATTCATAACAAAAGAAAACGTAGGAATGATTGAAAATGCCTTGCAAGAATTGGATGAAGAAGGGGGTTCCAGTGAAGACTCGATTTCTGAGTTTATCAAGAAAGAACACCATAGTTTGCCAAGGGATCAAATGACTCTGCTGAAGCATCATATACAGAGGATGACTGAAAAGAGAGAAATCTTTATGGATGATGGAGGACAGGTTTTGCTTCCTGGTGACTATGAAAACTTGAATTCAAAGGGAAAAATAAAGAGGAAAGGAAGGGGGAATTGATCAACTAAACAGAAGAAGCTGCAGCAAAAGGAAAAGAAGAAGGGAGACCCATGGCATGAGGTGCGTTTGAAGAAACCAATAAAACAACATTGTGAGGGCAATCTAAGTACGAGGAGAGGACCAAATGGATGATAGTACAATTTCAGCATTGGTAACAAATAAGGAAATGATATGTTTGGATGATCCTCTGTACGAGGTATGGATTGAGGAACCAAAATATAAGCATTGTGAGAGGGTTCTCACGGTCCAGGAGGATGGGGCTGATCCAGATACTACACTTTTGAAGGACTTGAGATTATCTAAAAAGCTAAGAAAGGAACAAAACGGTCAAGGTCTAGCTAGGAAGGCACAATAAAGTGAGCAGTGCAGTTCCTTGAATCTTTCTCTTAAGAGGACGAATGATATAAATTTTTATATATCCCAGAAATTCAAATGTTCGTTGTCACCTTTTTATGCTTGTATTTCTCTATACACAATATAGTGATTCGAACTTGTAGTTTTACTTATTTGAAAGAAGCTACAACATTAATTACTAATCGTCTGTAGTTCTCTTTTCTTTAAGTTTTGCTCTATACAAAGAATATTACTTTGTAAAAGTTTTCATTTTGAGTGCTTGGCAATGGGTCATTCCTGATGACCTAGAATTCTATTCTTCAACGATGCCTTGCCCATTTCCTCTCTTATATATTCATAACTACTCTTCATAGTTATCCTTAGACTTGGGTTACTCATCTCTTCATGTAAATATTTTTAACCGTTCCTTAGGATTAATTCTCGCAAATGATTTGTATGAAATTTTGCTTCACCCAAAATCGTTTTTGATTAATTTCGGGTTGATTAAGGTGAGCTTACATCTTAGGTACAACAACAATATACCTAGTGTAGGTATACCTAGTGTAACCCCACAAATGGAGTTTAAGGGGTAGAATACACACAAATCTTATCTCTATCTTTGTGGGGTTAATAGGTTATTTCGGATAGACTCCCACCTCTATTTGATTTGATTATTTTCACTACTCTTTCTAGTTATCTTGCAATCTCAGTAATAAATGCCTTTATGGCATTAATCGCTTAAGATTTTTCATGCAACAAGTAAATGTATCCATGACATGAAAAATCATTAATAAAAGTGATAAAGCATTTTTCCTTATTAAAGGATGCAATATCCAAAGGATCACATATATGAGTATGCATAATTTCAAGAAGCTATGAGTTTCTTGTGGCTCCTTTCGTTGTGTGCCTTGTTTGTTTTTATTTAATACAATCCACACAAATGTTAGGGTCTGCAAAATCCAAATAGGGAAGGATTTTGTTCTAACTAATCTTTCGGTCTTTCTTTGGATATGTGACTTAAATGTTTAATCCACAAGTAAGCAGATTGTTCATTCACCAAATTTCATTTGGTACCAATATTATGATGCAAAGTTAAGAGTGATTTGGCAAATAAATTATCAAGATTCAATTTCGATGAGCTATCACAAAGAGTACCAATAACAATGACATGATTATGCATAAATAAACTAAAACATGCATTACCAAAATTAAAAGAGTGTCCAGTCTTACATAACTTAAACAAAGAAACAAACTTTTCAAAAAAGAAGGTACATAGCAAGTTTCTAACTAATCTAAGTGATTTCCAATATTAAGAATCAAACAGTAAGTCACTATAGGTTCAATTGGAGCATTCACTCTTTTTCCTATATACACGAATCTTTCATTCTAGTTTATGGTCAGTGTTGTAAGGAATCACTGCGTCATATTAGAAACATAAACTGTAATATTAGAGTTAATCCACCAAGTATTAAAAGGAACTTAAGTTAATTTGATTAAAGATATGTAAAAACACAAGGCCTTCCTTTCTTCTCGAACAATGCCTTACGTTTCAGACAACCTTTCTAAAAAACTATCCAGGTTTTCCACAGATATAACACTTATAATCCTTATGTTCCTTCTTACGTACTTGAGATGAGGATTCATTAACATCAAATTGCCTCTATTTTCATTTAACATGCTTCTTTTCTTTCTTTCCAGCTTCTCAATGACTCACAAAGTTGATGGAGTGGGTTCCTTGATTCTTGAGCCTTATTTCCTCTTGGACAAAAATTGTGTGCTATTCATGCACATTCCATTTGTCTTTCATGGTGTTATAGTTCATTTGGAAAGGGCTATACTTAGACAATAATGAGTTTATGATAAATTACAAGGAAATTTTGCTCTATTTCCATCCCCAAGGACTTAAGCCTTGCTGCTATGTTTGTCATTTGTTCATGCATAGTACATGAACCATCAAACTTCATGGTGGTCAAAATACCTATTAGTGTTTCAACAAGAGACTTATCAACAGTTTGGGAGGATTCTTCCACAAGTATTAGAAATTCTCTTGCATTCTCAATTTTAGGAAGAGTAGTCTTAATATTGCCTGCAGTATTCATTCGCATGAACATCAGGCTAATCTGTTATACCGATTCCAGTGCTTATAATGGAACATTTCATCAACATTACTAGTTTCAATAATAGCAGTTGGCTTCTCAGTCTAAAGTGCAAAACTCAAAGGTGGAATTTGTTTATTTTGCACCAGTCTTAGAAGTTAAGTCTATTAAAGGTCATAACAGAGACAGAGTGCAAATGAAGAGAAAATACTACAAATAGGGTATTCTCATTAGTGATACGTTGAGTTATGAGTTTAAATATACTATTGGATTTAGAAAGGGTTTATAAATTCTTAAATGTATACTGATGTCCTCTTTTGGGTGAAACATCAAAATATAACTTTACACATAGTGATGCTTATGTATAAATTTAACATTATTCGATAAGTTTTGATATATCAATTAATAATATTTATTGTCTTTGGATAAATAAGTATCATTAGCGGTACGTGTTAATAATCAACCTTTGAGTGATCCATAAATGTCTTAAAACCAAAAACTCCAATTTATCCATAAAAGTGTTATATCAGTTATAAGCATCAAAATAATGGATAGTTAAATTAAAGTTTAATCACTATTTCGGAATTAGTTCTTTCAAAGAATAGACAGCTTTGGTGGTTAACTAATCACAAATATAATTCCAAGTTATATTCACATAATTGAAGCATTAAAACTTCTACATATTCGTAACTAACAGTAGTTATGACTCCTAAAGTTCATAAATAGGATTCATAAAATTGAAAGAAATCATAAATCTTAATGAAACATTATTAGTTCTTGAATCTGATACCACATGTTAAGATTTACCGTCATTTGGATTGTAAAACATAGACAATCTAACCCGAGATTCTATCATAAACTCAAGATTATAGAGCTATATCATTTTCACATGGAATCTAAAACTGTAGCTATTAAATTAATAATTCTTCACCTGAATTAGTCATGACTTTTCTTTCTTCTTGGATGGAATTAGCCGGGAGTACTTTATCTTCCTAAACTTGTTTTGTTTTTCCCTCCCTTTACCTTGCATGTATTTCTACGTGTATGGGATTTCATAGATAGAGTAGGTTATTCCCTTTTATAAGCCGAGAAAGGACTAAGAAGTTAATTCCCACTTTCCGTCAGAGTAGGTTGTGGAGTTATAACCAAACTAAAGCTCCACCAAAGTAGAAGAGCTCTAACTAAAATAGAACTCTATCAAAGTAGTGGAAAGAGGAGTTATAGTCAAAGTAAAATTCCTCATATTTATTCAATTAGAATTTAGATAGTAATTAAATATTAAATCAAAACAATATTAATGTGAGCCATAAAACTAACAGTATGCAAAATGGATTTTTTGATCAATAAGAGAAAGCATTTTATAAATATTCACAGCCCATAACAGACTAAGCTCGTATAGAGTTCACAAATTCTATTATATAGAGCAGAACTCAAAGAAAAGAGAAGTGAAGGCGATTAGTAAATAATGCTATAGCTTATTTTCAAATGAGTAAAACTGTTAGTTTCAATTACTATATTGAATACAGAGAAATACAAACAACTACTATGAATCCACTAACGTTTGAAATTTTAGTATATATTTCAATTTATACCATTTGTCTTCTTAAGATAAAGATTCAAGGAGCTGTAATCCTTACTTTACTGTGCCTTCCTAACCCTTGATGGTTTTATTTCTTTGTTAGCTTCTTAGGTAATCTCAAGTCCTTCTAAAGTGTAGTATCTGGATCAGCCCCCATCCTCCTGGCCCTTGAGAATCCTCCCATGATGCTTATCTTTTGGTTCCTCCACCCATACCTCATCTGGAGGATCATCCAAAATAACACATCCTTGTTTGCTGTCAAAGCTGACATTGTACTATTATGTATTTTGGCCTCCTCCTCCTTTTACTTAGCTTGCCTCCCACAACGCTGTTCCATTGATTCCTTCAAATACACCTCATGCCGAGGATCGTCCTTTTTCTTTTGCTGCAGCTTCTTCTGCTTAATTGATCAATTCCCCCTTCTCTTCCTCTTTATTTTCCCTTTGAATTCAATTTTTCACTGTATCCAGGAAGCAAAAACTGTCCTCTATCATCCATAAGGATTTCTCCCTTTTCAGTCATCCTCTGTAGATGATGCTTCATCAGGGTCATATGATCCCTTGGCAAACTATGTTGTTCTTTCTTGATAAACTCAGAAATCGAGTCTTCGCTGGAACCCCCTTCTTCATCCAATTCCTGAAAGGCCTTTTCAATCATTCATAGCAAAAGAAAACATAGGAATGATTGAAAAGGCCTTGCAAGAATTGGATGAAGAAGGGGGTTCCAGTGAAGACTCGATTTCTGAGTTTATCAAGAAAGAACACCATAGTTTGCCAAGGGATCAAATGACTCTGCTGAAGCATCATCTACAGAGGATGACTGAAAAGAGAGAAATCCTTATGGATGATGGAGGGCAGGTTTTGCTTCCTGGTGACAGTGAAAACTTGAATTCAAAGGGAAAAATAAAGAGGAAAGGAAGGGGGAGTTGATCAATTAAACAGAAGAAGCTGCAACAAAAGGAAAAGAAGAAGGGAGACCCATGGCATGAGGTGCATTTGAAGAAACCAATAAAACAACATTGTGAGGGCAAGATAAGTACGAGGAGTGGACCAAAATGGATGAGAGTACAATTTCAGCATTGGCAACAAATAAGGAAATGAAATGTTTGGATGATCCTACGGACGAGGTATGAGTTGAGGAACAAAAATATAAGCATTGTGAGAGGGTTCTCATGGTCCAGGAGGATGGGGCTGATCCAGATACTATACTTTTGAAGGACTTGAGATTATCTAAGAAGCTAAGAAAGGAACAAAACGGTCAAGGTCTAAAAGGCACAATAAAGAAAGCAGTGCAGTTCCTTGAATCTTTCTCTTAAGAGGACGAATGATATTAATTGATATATATCCCAGAAATACAAATGTTAGTTGTCACCTTTTTGATGCTTGTATTTCTCTATACACAATATAGTGATTCGAACTTGTAGTTTTACTTATTTGAAAGAAGCTATAACATTAATTACTAATCGCCTGTTGTTCTCTTTTCTTTAAGTTTTGCTCTATACAAAGAATATGACTTTGTAAAAGTTTTCATTTTTGAGTGCTTGGCGATGGGTCATTCCTGATGACCTAGAATTCTATTCTTCAACGATGCCTTGCCCATTTGCTCTCTTATATATTCATAACTACTCATCATAGTTATCCTTAATTAGACTTGGGTTAAACATCTCTTCATGTAAATATTTTTAATCTTTCCTTACGATTAATTCTCGCAAATGATTTGTATGAAATTTTGCTTCACCCATAATCCTTTTTGATTAATTTAGGGTTGATTAAGGTGAGCTCATATCTTAGGTACAACAACAATATACCTAGTGTAGGTATACCTAGTGTAACCCCACAAATGGAGTTTGAGAGGGTAGAATACACACAAATCCTATCTCTATCTTTGTGGAGTTAATAGGTTATTTCGGATAGACTGCCACCTCTATTTGATTTGATTATTTTCACTACTCTTTCTAGTTATCTTGCAACCTCAGTAATAATTGCCTTTAAGGCATTAATCGCTTAAGATTTTTCAGCAACAAGTAAATGTATCCATGACATGAAAAATCATCAATAAAAGTGATAAAGTATTTTTCCTTTTTAAAGGATGCAATATCCAAAGGATCACATATATGAGTACGCATAATTTCAAGAAGCAATGAGTTTCTTGTGGCTCCTTTCGTTGTGTGCCTTGTTTGTTTTTATTTAATACAATCCACACAAATGTTAGGGTCTGCAAATTCCAAACAGGGAAGAATTTTGTTCTAACTAATCTTTCGGTCTTTCTTTGGCTATGTGACATAAGTAAGCAGATTGTTCATTCACCAAATTTCATTTGGTACCAATATTATGATGCAAAGTTAAGAGTGATTTGGCAAACAAATTATCAAGATTCAGTTTCTATGAGCTATCACAAAGAGTACCAATAACAATGACATAATTATGCATAAATAAACTGAAACATCCATTACCAAAATTAAAAGAGTGTCCAGTCTTACATAACTTAAACAAAGAAACAAACTTTTCAAAAAAACAAGGTACATAGCAAGTTTCTAACAAATCTAAGTGATTCCCAATATTAAGAATCAAACAATAAGTCACTATAGGTTCAATTGGAGCATTCATTCATTTCCCTATATACACGAATCTTTCATTCTAGTTTATGTCCAGTGTTGTAAGGAACACTGTATCATATTAGAAATATAAACTGTAAAATTAGAGTTCATCCACCAAGTATTAAAAGGAACTTAATTTAATTTGATTCAAGACATGTAAAAACACAAGGCCTTTCTTTCTTCTCGAACAGTGTCTTACGTTTCAGACAATCTTTCTAAAAACCTATCCAAGTTGTCCATAAAAATAACACTTATAATCCTTATGTTCCTTCTTATGTACTTGAGATAGGATTCATTAACATCAAATTGCCACTATTTTAATTTAACATGCTTCTTTTCTTTCTTTCCAACTTCTCAATGACTCACAAAGTTGATGGAGTGGGTTCCTTGATTCTTGACCCTTATTTCCTCTTGGACAAACATTCCGTGCTATTCATGCACATTCCATTTGTCTTTCATGGTGTTATAGTTCATTTGGAAAGGGCCATACTTAGACAATAATGAGTTGATGATAAATTACAAGGAAATTTTGCTCTACTTCCATCCCCAAGGACTTAAGTCTTGCTGCTATGTTTGTCATTTCAATGACATGCTCATGCATAGTACATGAACCATCAAACTTCATGGTGGTCAAAATACCTATTAGTGCTTCGGCAAGAGACTTATCAATAGTTTGGGAGGATTCTTCCACAAGTATTAGAAATTCTCTTGCATTCTCAATTTTAGGAAGAGTAGTCTTAATATTGCCTGCAGTTTTCATTCACATGAACATCAGGCTAATCTGTTACACCGATTCTAGTGCTTATAATGGGACATTTCATCAACATTACTAGTTTCAATAATAGCAGTTGGCTTCTCAGTCTAAAGTGCAATATTTAAATCCAAAACTCAGAGATGGAATTTGTTTATTTGGCACTAGTCTTAGAAGTTAAGTCTATTAAAGGTCATAACAGAGACAGAGTGCAAATGAAGAGAAAATACTACAAATAGGGTAGTCTCATTTGTGATGCTTTGAGTTATGAGTTTAAATATACTATTGGATTCAGAAAGGGTTTATAAATTCTTAAATGTATACTGATGTCCTCTTTTGGGTGAAACATCAAAATATAACTTTACACATAGTGATGCTTATGTATAAATTTAACATTATACGATAAGTTTTGATATATCAATTAATAATATTTATTATCTTTGGATAAATAAGTATCATTAGCAGTACGTGTAAATAATCAACCTTCGAGTGATCCATAAATGTCTTAAAACCAAAAACTCCAATTTATCCGTAAAAGTGTTATATCAGTTATAAGTATCAAAATAATGGATAGTTAAATTAATGTTTCATCACTATTTTGGAATTAGTTCTTTCAAAGAATAGACCACTTTGGTGGTTATCTAATCACACATATAATTCCAAGTTATATTCACATAATTGAAGCATTAAAACTTCTACATATTCGTAACTAACAGTAGTTATGACTCCTAAAACTTCATAAATAGGATTCATAAAATTAGAAGAAAACATAAATCTTAATGAAACATTATTAGTTCTTGAATCCGATACCACATGTAAAGATTTACCGTAATTTGGATTGTAAAACATAGACAATCTGACCCGAGATTCTATCATAAACTCAAGGTTATAGAGCTATATCATTTTCATATTGAATCTAAAACTGTAGCAATTAAATTAGTAATACTTTACCTGAATTAGTCATGACTTTTCTTTCTTGTTAGATGGAATTAAACGGAAGTACTTTATCTTCCTAAACCTGTTTTGTTTTTCTCTCCCTTTACCTTGCATGTATTTCTACGTGTATGCGATTTCGTAGATAGAGTAGATTATTCCCCTTTATAAGCTGAGAAAGGACTAAGAAGTAATTCCCACTTTTCGTCAGAGTAGGTTGTGGAGTTATAACAAAACTAAAGCTCCACCAAAGTAGAAGAACTCTAACTAAAATAGAACTCTATCACAGTAGTGGAAAGAGGAGTTATAGTCAAAGTAAAATTCATCTTATTTATTCAATTAAAATTTAGATAGTAATTAAATATTAAATCAAAACAATATTAATGTGAGCCATAAAACTAACAGTACGCAAAATGGATTTTTTGATCAATAAAAGAAAGAATTTTATAAATACACACAGCACATAACATACTAAGCCCGTAAAGAGTTCACATATTCTATTATATAGAGCAGAACTCAAAGAAAAGAGAAGTACAGGCGATTAGTAAATAATGCTATAGCTTATTTTCCAATGAGTAAAACTATTAGTTTCAATTACTATATTGAATACAGAGAAATACAAAGAACTACTATGAATCCACTAATGTTTGAAATTCTAGAATATATTTCAATTTATACCATTTGTCCTCTTAAGATAAAGATTCAAGGAGCTGCAATCCTTACTTTACTGTGCCTTCCTAACCCTTGATGGTTTCATTTCTTTGTTAGCTTCTTAGGTGATCTCAAGTCCTTCTAAAGTGTAGTATCTGGATCAGCCCCATCCTCCTGGCCCTTTAGAATCCTCCCATGATGCTTATCTTTTGGTTCCTCCACCCATACCTCATCTGGAGGATCATCCAAAATAACACATCCTTGTTTGCTGTCAAAGCTGACATTGTACTATTATGTATTTTGGTCCCCTCCTTGTACTTAGCTTGCCTCCCACAACTCTGTTTCATTGGTTCCTTCAAATACACCTCATGCCAAGGATCGTCCTTTCTCTTTTCCTTTTGCTGCAGCTTCTTCTGCTTAGTTGATCAATTCCCCCTTCTCTTCCTCTTTATTTTCCCTTTGAATTCAATTTTTCATTGTAACCAGGAAGCAAAAACCGTCCTCTATCAACCATAAGGATTTATCCCTTTTCAGCTATCCTCTGTAGATGATGCTTCAGCAGGGTCATATGATCCCTTGGCAAATTATGGCATTCTTTCTTGATAAACTCAGAAATCGAGTTTTCATTAGAACCCCCTTCTTCATCCAATTCCCCACAGGCCTTTTCAATCATATATAACAAAAGAAAACATAGGAATGATTGAAAAGGCCTTGCAAGAATTGGATGAAGATAGGGGGTTCCAGTGAAGACTCAATTTCTGAGTTTATCAAGAAAGAACACCACAGTTTGCCAAGGGATCATATGACCTTGCCGAAGCATCATTTACAGAGGATGACTGAAAAGGGAGAAATCCTTATGGATGATGGAGGACACGTTTTGCTTCCTGGTGACAGTGAAAACTTGAATTCAAAGGGAAAAATAAAGAGGAAAGGAAGGGGGAATTGGTCAATTAAACAGAAGAAGCTGCAACAAAAGGAAAAGAAGAAGGGAGACCCATGGCATGAGGTGCATTTGAAGAAACCAATAAAACAACATTGTGAGGTCAAGCTAAGTACGAGGAGAGGACCAATATGGATGATAGTACAATTTCAGCATTGGCAACAAATAAGGAAATGATATGTTTGGATGATCCTCCGGACGAGGTATGGGTTGAGGAACCAAAATATATGCATTGTGAGAGGGTTCTCACGGTCCAGGAGGATGGGGGTATCCAGATACTACACTTTTGAAGGACTTGAGATTATCTAAGAAGCTAACAAAGGAACAAAATGGTCAAGGTCTAGGAAGGCACAATAAAGAGAGCAGTGCAGTTCCTTGAATCTTTCTCTTAAGAGGACGAATGATATTAATTGATATATATCCCAGAAATTCAAATGTTAGTTGTCACCTTTTTATGCTTGTATTTCTCTATACACAATATAGTGATTCGAACTTGTAGCTTTACTTATTTGAAAGAAGCTATAGCATTAATTATTAATCGCCTATAGTTCTCTTTTCTTTAAGTTTTGCTCTATACAAAGAATATGACTTTGTAAAAGTTTTCATTTTGAGTGCTTGGCAATGGGTCATTCCTGATGACCTAGAATTCTATTCTTTAACGATGCCTTGCTCATTTCCTCTCTTATATATTCATAACTACTCTTCATAGTTATCCTTAGACTTGGGTTACTCATCTCTTCATGTAAATATTTTTAATCTTTCCTTACGATTAATTCTCGCAAATGATCTGTATGAAATTTTTCTTCACCCATAATCCTTTTTGATTAATTTAGGGTTGATTAAGGTGAGCTTACATCTTAGGTACAACAACAATATACCTAGTGTAGGCATACTTAGTGTAACCCCACAAATGGAGTTTGAGAGAGTAGAATACACGCAATCTTATCTCTATCTTTGTGGGGTTAATAGGTTATTTTGGGTAGACTCTTGTCTCAAAAGAAATGTAACTAACAAATGAAAGTTAAACTAAAAAGAGACAACAAAATAGCAATTCATAAAATAAGTATAGCAACAAATATTAATACATATTGTCGACAAAGAAACTACATGATACCTAAATCATAAAGTAAGACAACACTAAATTACCTACAAGCTTTCTATCTTAATCCTCCACCATCATAACTTCCTGTATAAGGTCATGTCCTTAATCAATTGATGTTGTGTCATGTCTATCAAATTGACTCCTCTCCCAATTCTTCTTTGGTCTAACTATATCCAACTTAACTCCCACTACAACCAAGTTCCTACACATCTCTGCGTAGAGAAATATAGCAGAATAAAAGTATAATTGGGAGACCTTCTGCTACCCAAGATCATTAACTAAGACTAGAAGATTCAATTAAAGAAGGGGAAGCTAGAAAAGAGAAGGAATATTTTTGAAATGAGAGCTTTATTAAGGAAGAAGACTGTTTAATTTGGATTTTTTATTGGTTACAAATGTCTAATGGTCATCCCTATTTAAACTTGTATATGGATTCTTCTAGATATTATTCTACATACTTCTACAAGAAATATCTAGATATTATCTTCTAAACACTAGATCATTTTTCAAGTTACTACAAATATCTTTCTCAAATATCTAATATAGACTATCTAGATTTTTCTCTTAAGTACACATATCAAAGATATTATTTTACAAAGTTCTAGAAAGTTTTATTAAATATCTAGGTTGTACCTCTAAAAAATCATCTTTATTTTTTTACACTTCCTCTTAAAGTAATTTTTTGGAGACTCTCCCAATCTTGTTCCGCAAGAACTCAAACGAAGCTTTAGGAAGTAACTTGTTAGAGATATCAGTCATATTCTCCTGACTTCGTACTTCCATAGTAGTTATAGTTCCATCAAGAACTTTTTCTCGGATAAAATGATGTTCCCCCTCAATATGCTTAGTTCTTGCACAAAATACCAGATTATTTGTGAGCTTGATAGCACTTTGATTGTCTCCAAAAATTAAAGTTGGATTTGATATAGATAGATGCAAATCTTCAGCAAGTCTTTGGAGCCATACACATTCTTGAGCAGTAAGAGCTGCTGCTTTATTTTCTACCTCTATCGTTGATAAAGAGATAGAGTCTTGTTTCTTGCTGCACCAAGAAATACCTTTTCCACCACATATAAAAAGATATCCTAATGTAGATCTTCGATCATTTGTGTCACCACCAACATCAACAGCAGTATAACCGGTTAATACCAAGTCATTTTTCTTTTGGAAAAATAGGCCTATGTCTGATGTTGAGTTAATATATTTCAAAATTCTCTTTGCAGCTTCCAAGTGCAGCTTTCTTGGTGATTTCATAAATCTGCTGACATATCCAACAGAAAATGCAATGTTTGGCCTTGTAATAGTCAAATACAAAAGACTTCCGACTAGATCTTGAAAAGGGTTGGGATGTACAAAAAGTGAGCCTTCTTCACACCTTAACCTCGTGCCAGTATCAAGAGGAGTAGAACACTTTTTGCTTTGTTTCACTCCAAACCTCTTAATAAGCTTCTTGGCATACCTTCTTGGGTAAAAAAAATACCTTTACTTGTGTTTATCACCTCTAAGCCAAGAAAATTATGTAGCTCTCCCAACTTCTTGATATCAAATCTTAGGGCAAGCTCTTCTTGAAGCCATGAAACTTCATCATCATTGTTTCCTGTTATTATCATGTCATCCAAGTACAGGAGGACAACCACATGCAAGTTTTTCTATTTCTTAACAAACAGGCTAGGATTTGAATGTGGTGCATCATATCCACATAAATGTAGATATTGAGAAATTTTTTGATACCATGCTCGTGGAGCCTGCTTGATCCCATAATGTTCTTTCTTAAGTTTGCAAACATAATCAGGATGTAAGTTAGAGACATACCCGGATGGTTTCCCCATATAAATAACTTTGTCAAGTTCTCCATACAAAAAAGCATTCTTCATGTCAAGTTGCCATAATTTCCATCCATACGAGGCTTCCATGGATAGTACAACTCAAACTGAAATCATCTTAGCCACCATACTAAAGGTTTCTTCATAGTCTTCACCATATTTTTGGGAAAAGACTTGAGCAACCAATATTCCTTTATATCTGTCTATGTTTCCATCTACTCTTCTTTTGATTTTGTAAACCCATTTGCAAGAAATGGGTTGTATTTCTCTTGGCTTTGGCACAAGGCTCCAAGTTTGATTTTTCATTAGAGCCTCCATTTCATCATCCATAGCAAGTTCCCACCCTTTGACACCTTTAGATTCTTCAAAAGATGAAGGCTCTTCATCATCAATTGGCCCTGCAAAGAAACAAAAATACATACTAATAATATTTTCATCTTTGAAACAGGCTGGTGTAACAATAGTTCTGTTAGGCCTTTGTGAAACCAATGAATCATCTTCTTGGGTGAGTTTCACGTTGTGGAGTTTTCGGGCTGCACCTGTCGCTTAGCTCTTCATCAACTGTGTTATTTGGAGAAGCACTTGTGATGGGCAAGTTTAAAACTCTAGGTCTCAATTCTTCAGAACCCTCTCCTTTTGCAACACCACAGTATAAGGAAATTTCATCAAATACAACATCTCGAGAAACAATAAAATGATGAGATTTCAGATCCATACACTTCCAATCCTTTTTTCTTTCATCATATCCAACAAAGATGCATTTACTTGCCTTGGGATCCAATGCTCTGTTGAGAATCTTGGATATGAACATAACAGATAGAGCCAAACATTCTTAGATGTTTGATACTAGGCGTTTCTCCGAACATTAATTCATAGGGTGACTTCATGTTGTTTGGAGAAAGTGACATCCTGTTGATCACATATGCTGCACACTTCATACCTTCAGCCCACAGGGCTCTAGGTAATTTTTTGGTATGAAGCCAACTTTTACATGTCTCTATTAAGTGTCAAATCTTTCTTTTCTGTCGTTCCATTTTGTTGTAGTGTATTAGCACAAGTAAGTTCTCTTTTGATTCCATGTTGATGACAAAAAGAGAGAAACTCTTCAGAAGTGAACTCACCACCATTATCTGTTCACAACCGTCTTATTCTTGAACCAAGCTCACCTTCAATAGTTTCTTTGAATTCCATAAACTTGTCAAGGACTTCTGACTTATGCTTCACAAAATAAACCCATGTGAATCTAGTAAAATCATCAATAAAAATTAGCATATACGAGTAGCTCGAGAGCAAAGGAGTTTTTTGTTGTCCCCATCAAATCACTATGAATTAGTTCTAGAGGAGTATTGCATCTTGACAAGGATCTATCAAACGAAAGACATGTGCCTTTCCGTTTTCACATCTCCTCTACTAAAGTTTCTTAACTTTGGTAGTCCTTTTACTAAATTAAATTTCACCATGACTTTTAATTTTTCCATGTTAAGATGTCTAAGTCTAGCATGCCATAGATACATGGTATCAATGCTACTCGTTTTCTCAATATATGAGTTAGAGGCATATAAGACATATAAATCATTAACTCTCTTATCAGTATGAATGATATCTGCCTTGAGTTCTTTGATGTTTTGAAGGAACTTCACGTCATGTGGACCAAATTTGAGATAACTTCCCACATCTACGACATTTGCAACTGAAAATGGACGTTTCCTCATTCCTGGAACATGAAATACACCGTTGAGGGTGATTGAGTCTTCTTGCTTCTCATTGATGACAATCGTGCCTTCTTTCTCTACTTGATGAATTATATTATCTGCTGTTACAATGATGTCATGACCATTATATTTATGAAAGTCAGAAAATTTAGATTCATATCAAGTGAGATGATGGCCACATCCTAAATCCACAATCCAGTCTCTTTCAAAATTGATGTAATTCATGGCATGTATTGTTCGAGTCTCAACTATGAAACACTTTCCGCAATCTTCTTCTTCTTTAGGAACTTTGTCAGCATGAGCCATGTTGTGAAAAATAAAGATTAATTTTTGGAGGTATAAAAAATCCTAGATATTTAGTAAAACTTTCTAGAACTTTGTAAAATTATATCTTTGATATGTGTACTTGAGAGAAAATCTAGATAATGTATATTAGATATTTGAGAAAGATATTTGTAGTAACTTGAAGAACAATCTAGATTTTTATAAGATAATATCTAGATATTTCTTGTAGAAGTATGTAGAATAATATCTAGAAGCATCTCTACACAAGTATAAATAGGGATGACCATTAGGCATTTGTAACCCAAAACCAAAAACCCAAATCATAGTCTTTTCTAATAAAGTTCTCATTTCCAAAATCTTCCTTCTCCTTTCTAGTTTCCCCTTCTTTAGTTGAATCTTCCTATTCTATTTACTATTCTTGGGCCAGCAGAAGGTGTCCCAGTTATACTTTTTTCTGCTATATTTCTTTACACTCTGCACTTCCTATTCAAATGTGTGAACCATATCAACCTCACTTCTCTCATCCTATCCTTCATACACCTTATATAGTATAACTTTGTTCTTAATCATGTCTATCTTATTCTTCCCATATATCTATCTAAACATCTTCTTGTCCAATACCTGTATCTTCTGAACATGGGCTTTTTTAATTGGATATAGTGCCTCATTCAATAGTGTTGGTCTAACCACCACATCGTACAACTTACCTTTAGGCCTTGGTAACACATTTTCTTCGCATAGTACCTAGAGGAAAACCCCCCATTTTACTCACTCCACTCCAATATGGTGTGCCACATCATTGACAATCACCTCGTCTCCTTGAATTATAGACCCAATATACTTTAAGTCTTGGGTATGATTAGTACACCAATCTTTACTTCCATCACTACCTCACATGTTATGTCACTGAACTTCCACACCAAGTACTCTATCTTAATGTTGC
Organism: Solanum rostratum; assembly: GCA_029948455.1. Lineage (NCBI taxonomy): Eukaryota > Viridiplantae > Streptophyta > Magnoliopsida > Solanales > Solanaceae > Solanum > Solanum rostratum. The sequence continues at coordinate 61,426,723 of CM057053.1, forward strand.
TTAGCCAAAAACCTCTAGATTCTAAGGCCTCTCTCCAAACTTTCAGTCTTTAACAACTCTACTGCACACATTATCAATAATTAGTATGTCATTTGCGAATAATATATACCATAATACCTCTCCTTGGATATATTGTGTTGATACGTCATCACTATTGTAAAAGCAATGGGCTAAGGGCTAATCCCAGCTGGTGCAATATGATCATGATTAAGAAGTGAACTGAGTCACCTCCTACTGGTATATTTTGGGTTTTCCCTACATTGTACGCGTTCTTAACTGCCCCAATATAAGACACACGTAACAATTAAGCTCCAAACATGGACCTCCCTAGAGATTTTATCATGACTTCTCTAGGCCATTGAATACATCCCTCTTCTTGCACATATATGGCTCCTACAATCTCCTTACAAGAGGGATGACGTTTATATTCAAACATCCTAGTATTAACCCAAATTAGTTCTCAAAGATAGACACACCCTTCTCCATCTTCAGTTCGACCATCTTCCCCTAAACTTTCATAGTATGGCATAGTAATCTAATACCCACGTAGTTAGTGTAATTTTAAATATCACCTTGTTCTTCTGGAATGGCACCATAGTATTCCACCTCCATTCCTATGCAAAGTTATTTGTCCAAAATATAACATCATACAACTCAATGAGCCACTCCATACTTGTCTCTCTTGTGTTCTTCCAAAAGTCCATCGGCATGGCTGGCTCAACAAATAATGGGGCCTAAAGCCAAACTTCATTGAGAGGTCTTATTGTTTTTCAGTCATCATATGTAAATAGAAGAACAATGACATACTCAATGAGTCTCAATAAGGTAGGATGTATGCAAACCTTATGAAATAAGAATATAAATAATGAAAAAACATAACATAAAGTTAGAATAATAAAACTTAGCTGAACAATTTTAAAAGTTTATATAATGATATTAAAATGGTTGAGTTGAATTTGATAAGTTGATATAAGGATATAAAACTTGAAATTTAAAGAACACACCAAAAAAGATAAATTTGATCATTTTTTATAAACACACAAAAATAGGTTTTGCGTGATGCAAAGCGGACTTTAGGATTCAATACTGGGAGAACAAAAAGAGTAAGGGGAATAAAAAAGATATATGTGAAATAGTAATGTGGATTCATGGTCATCGTCAAGGTATAAATTAGTCAAAAAGATAAGTAGCCATGTACGAAATGATGCCACAATTAACTAAAAACTATTTTATTTCTCTCTTATAAGAACGACCTCCACATTAAATAACATAAGCAGTTATATGTTTTCTATCCTACTGGGGCCATAAAGATTTTGGGGCCCGAAGCGATAGCTATAATTGCCTTATGGTCGAGATGGCTCACTCCACCGGGATCTCACATGATTGAGTCTCTCTTCCTTCCTCACTTTACAAATGACTTCCATAACCTTCACAATATTTATAGAACTATAGTATCTAAAATTTTTATGCCTCTTCGATTGCTGTAACTCCTATAAAACAATATCCTTATCCTCTTCTTTATTCAAGAGCTTAAGGGAATACATTTGCTAACTTTTTCTAATGTTTCCTATTTTAGTAACACTTCGTCATTATCAACCTTGATGCAATTTATTTGGTCTATATCACATACACTTCAAACCTATACAACTTCATATCCATACCTTTTCACTTGAGTTTTGCATACAAATGCTAAAAAACTATCATGTTAGCCATCATGACCTCTAGCAATGGTTTCTTCTTCGTCGTCTTATACTTCTTATCCCTCCTCTTGTCTTTCCTATCTAAGATTTCCACTAACACCATATAAGCAACCTTATTGGCTTAAATATATTCTTGGACCTCTCCATTCAACTACCAATCCTTTTGTACCTAATTAAGTTACCCCTTGAGAATCCTAACACTTCTCTAGTTGCTTCGAATGCAACCATATACTCTAGTTGCGCCTTACTATTCCCCAAGCCCTCATAGCCACCAACTTCTTTCCTATATCCTAATCTTTGTACAATTTAGGCCTTCCTATCACTATTTATTGACCACATGCAACCATCTTCTTCTTCTTTGTCATCATTCTTACGTCTAAATTCATAACCATAAGCTTATATTTGGTTGTATGATTCGCACTGGGGATAGTTTTACAATTATTATATACACCTTTTGTCACCCTTCCTAAGGAGAAAATAATTTAACGATGTATTAGCCATTGCAATACAAATGGTCACATAATGTTTCTCCCTTTTTAAGAAGCTCGAGTTTTCTATGACCAACTCGAAAGCATTCATGAAGACTAAAAGAGAAGTCCTTCATAACTATACTTAAAAGTCGTAGGCATCATGTATACCACCATACGTCTTGAAATGGTCCTTATGTGATCATTAAAATCTTTTTCTATCAAAATTTTATCAATCTATTGGATACCTCTCCCAATCTCGTCCAACTTCTCCTAGAAATGTATTTTTCCCCTCTCCATCCAAATCCACTTTCCATGTATATGTATCAATTACATTAAGAGTTACCCCTCCCAAAGCTGGTTTAATGGAAATGATTCTATCATTCACCCTCCTAACCTCTACCACCTTCTCCCCGAGTTCCCTATCACCAAAATGCCTTATCCATTCTTATTTCTTGAGCTCCTTGAGCGCCAATATTTAAACTTATCTATATCCTACCGTTAGTTCCTACCATTTATTGTCATGTCCTAAGTCTACACCCTGAACATGGATAACCTTCAATGCCATTGTTGGCCTGAGCATACCCATAACAAGGCATTAGACATGAGCATATATCTAATGATGAGAAGAAAAATACATTTAAAAGAATTTGAAGAGAGAAGTTTCATAAGAAAACAAATTTCACAACGCAAGTCACAAAAATTTAAAACCATTTTCAAAGGACACGAAGGTCTAAACGTCATATAAATATCATCTTTCTATGAAGCCTCAACATAAATGAATAGTATTCACCGAGATAAGTACCCTGATATACCTTAAAAGAGACATAATTTTATAAAACATGTACACTATGCCCCAGAAATAGAGAGGTGTTCGCCAATAGCAAAAGATATGAAACTTCGCGAGAAGCCTGATCGTGTATCCGTCTTAGTGGAAAATCTCGATGAAGAACCTTGAAAAGCATATTGAACTTGGAGGACCCCTTTCTTGATGTTCTTAAGATTTGGGAGAAAGAGAATTAGGAATGTTTGATGTTTCTATTCATACTAAGACGTTATTAAGGTATAATATGGGTTTAGGAAAAATAATTAAGGGTAAAATTTCAAGAATATCCTTCTTGAAACATAAAGAGACCATGAAAGACAAAGAAAATGATCTTTGATAAATCTCGTCAGCCAAATCAGCAGTTTAGAGGCCCCATTGCCAAAATATTCAATGGATTACCAAAGGTAGGACTTTGGATTGCCAAAATTAATAGTTTTAAGAGAGACTCGGGCCACTTCAGTGATGCATTTTGGCATACACCAAAGTAAGTATTTGGTGGTTCATCGAATGGACTGGTGTCATAGCTGAAATTCCTAGTCTGAATATATTTTAGTAAAATAACCATAACTTTCTGCTCCAAGTTCGGATTAGTGAACGGTTGGAGGCGTTGGAAAGAATAATCATAGAACTTTAATTTGATAGGTTGTAATCACCTAATTCTTCATATTTTAGAGGATATAGTTATTTGAAGTTGATTCTTTCATGATCTCATGAAAAAACTCAATCTGTAGGGAAGCTTTTAACTTGACTTGGTGTTAAAGATTCCTTATGACCTAGACCACATCAGATATACTTCTTACACTTAGAAATGGACCTTAAAAAACACATACACTTCTCACACTTAGGAATGGACCTTAACACACATGTACAAGTAGGATATCACTAAGTTCCAATTATACACTCACGACAAATGGTTTTGATTCTTTTTTTGAACTTGGTAACTTTGTATTATATCACAAAATAGTACATGGGTTGTACTGAAACTTATGTACAAGAGATCTTCTGAATCCACCTCTTTATATTTAAATTGAATCTAGTACATCAATAATAGAGACAGTGCCATTAGAGTATAACTGATTAAACTAAAAGTAATATGCAGTTTAGTTCACTTTCTGCACATTGTTCTCTATGCTCTCAAAACATCTTAAATTCCTTTCATTCCAAACAGCCCACCAGATAACCCCCAGGATAATCCTCCATCTATCCCTGTCCTTAGCGTATACCCCTGCTTCCTCCCAGCATAGTAAAGCCTTAGCCACCTTCCTAGGCATAGTCCATAAGATGCCTTTGAGACTTAACAATATTCTACACAGATGTTGGGTGTACCTGCAATGTAGAAACAAATGGTTAATAGTTTCAGATATTTCCCATATAGGAAACACCTGGAACATAAGGTCATCCCTTTCTTCATCATATTATCTTGTGTAAGAACTGCTTCCTTAGCCATTAGCCAAACAAAATATGAGACTTTGTGAGGGATTCTACTTTTCCATATTTTCTTCCAAGGCCATCTAGAGCACTGTTGGGATGTTTGATCCATAAACCTATAGGCTTTGTTGACTTTGCACACTCCTTTGTTATCATATCTTGTCCATCATAGTCTGTCCTCACCTATTTGTAATCCAGTGAAAGTGTTCACAGTGTTTAAAAACTCAGCAACTCTCCCAATTTTCCAATCATTCAGCTGCCTTCTGATAATGAAATTCCATCCTTGTGGTGACCACAAATATGCTATAGTGCTTTGTTGAAACATACTTAGGTTGTAAATGTCTGGGAAAAGATCTTCCATGTTACCTTTCTCATTCCAAAGGTCCTTCCAGAATCTAGTCTTGTTCCCGTCCATTACTTTTCCCTTTGAGTTACTTTTAACTTCCTTCCACAAACTTCTGATGGACTTCCAGAGGCTAACCCCATAAGGAGTAGTTACCTCTTTGGTTGTCTAATTATCTTCTACATCAGACTTAGCTCCAATTACTTTCCTCTAAAGCATCTGGTTGTTGTTTGCATACTTTCATAGCCACTTAATACAAAGAGCCTTGCTTTGCAGTTTCAGATTCTTTATTCCAGTCCACCATTCTTCTTTATTTTCATGACTTCCCTCCATTTAACCAGAAATACCTTCAAATAAAACCAGGATCACTCTTAGGTACTTCAGTTGTTCCTCTTCAACATCACAAAAAATTAGGATATCATCTGCATATTGTAGGTGTGTCACTTCTAAGCTCTCAACACCTTCTCTGGCCACATCAAAACCCCTTAACCACCTTCTTGAGTTAGCAATTTTAATTGTATTGTTTAAGCCCTCCATAGCGATCAAGAACAAGAAAGGTGCAAGGGATCACCTTGTCGGATACCTCTTTGGGTTTGAAAGAAACCTACTAGATTATCATTGATGAGAACTGAGAATCTATGAGATGCAAAACTTTATCCATTTCAACCACTTTTGCCCGAAACCCTTCAGATTCAGCATCTTTATTAGGTAGTTCCAGTTAACATGGTCATAGGTTTTCTCTATATTTAGCTTACATAAGGCATCTGTCTTCTTTTGGTTATTTCTTGAATCAACTGCTTCATTTGTGGTCAAAACTGCATCCATTATCTGGCTCTCTTTAACAAAGGCCATTTGTTGTAAATCGATCAGCTTGTCTACCACCTTTTTAAGCCTTTTAGTTAGAACTTTAGAGAGTAATTTATAGATACTGCCAATTAACTAATAGGCCTAAAGTCCCTCAATTCTTTAGCACCTTTCTTCTTGGGTATAAGAGCTATGAAAGTTGCATTGAAACTCTTCTAAAAAATACCTCATGTTCATAGAAGTTTCGAAAGGTGTCCATGATGTCTTGCTTTACCACTTCCCAACATTTAATAAAGAATCCCATAGTAAATCCATCTGGCCCTGCTGCTTTGCCAGCTGCACATAACTTCAGACAACTTAGCACTTCACTCTCCTCAAAGTTGCTTTGCAGAGCCTGATTATCTTCCTCTAATAGTACATGGCATTGAAAATTAAGGTAACCAGGTCTCCACTGGGATGATTCCTTATACAACCTTTTATAATATTGAACAATTTCATCTTTGATTCTACTTGGTTCTTGATTCAATTCTCCATGTATCATAAGCTGAGCAATGTTGTTGTATCTCCTATGAGCATTCACTATCTTGTGGAAGAATTTAGTATTATTATCATCCTCCTTTAAACACAGGGCCCTTGATTTTTGTCTCCAGGAGATCTTCTCTTTTTTTATCAACTCCTCATAGTGCAACATCAAATCAGATTTTCTGGCCAACTCCTCATCCATAAGGATTCTGACTTCCCTCACAGCTTCTAACTCAACCCATTGTCCAAGCAATATCTTCCTCTGGAAGCCCAAATTTCCTTCTTCCCCTTCCCTCCATTCTTTTACTTTATTTTTGAGAGATTTTAGTTTGCATGCCAATCTATAGTCAGGTTCCCCTACGAAGTTGAAGGAAGACCACCATTCTCTGACTCTATCGATGAAGCCCTCAGACTCTAACGACCATTTTCGAATTTGAAATATCTTTTGTTTCTTTCCCAAGACCCCCCTAATAGAGCTATAGGACTATGATCTGAAGTCAGCCTCTGGAGGGGAGGCCATTTCAGATTCTGAAACTTATCATCCCATTCATTTGAAATTAAAATCCTGTCAATCCTGGACGCTGCTACATGTTGATCCCCTTTAAACCAAGTATATAAGGCATCCTCAAGTTGCAGGTCAACTAGTTTCATGTCTAATAAAATCAGAAAATTTTTTCATACCCTTTGTTCTTATGGTATAATTCTTCTTCTCTGATATGTACCTTGTTACATTAAAATCTCCACAAATGGCCCATGGGCCATCCATCAGCCCTCTGACTGCACTCACCTCTTCCCACACTATTCCTCTTTCCTTGAAATAGACGGGGGCATACACTTCTGTGATGTGGCATTTAAAATCTTCGAGCTGAGATTCAAATTTACATGTGATGGAGTATTCCCCCATTTCTCAAATTTCCCCCTTCCACGCTCTCTCATCCCACAATATCAAAATTCCCCCTATTGTCCCACTAGATTCCAGATATGCTTGTCTGATCCATCTTCCTCCCCAGACTTGCTTGGCTAATTTTGAGACATTACCTTCCAATTTTGTTTCTTGAAGGCATATGATGTCAGCCTTCCACCCCCTTATCATGCTATTTACAAGCCTCCTTTTCCTTAAATTATTAAGACCCCTCACATTCCAAGATAATAGTTTGAAGTTCATTGCACACTAGCCCTTGTACTCCTCCCCTTTTCTCTATTCCTTGTACTTTTAAATTTGACATCAAAACATACCAAGTTTTTTCATTCTTGATCACCTTTTGTCTTAGGCTTCTTAATTTTACTACATTGTTCCAGCTTTATTGCTTGTGTGCAGCTATCGATTTGCATCAGAAGTTCTGTGGCTTCCTCCTCATGACCTCGGAAGTCAATCCCAAAAAACTTCCCAATTTAATGAGGTTCTGCTACACCTAGTTGGATGTCTCTTTTTCCTTGTCCTATGTTATAAGTTGTTGTTGCATCATTATAGCTCTACTTCTTCAATCTCCTAGTTAACTAATCCTCTTTCAATATTTTGAGTAGTCACCCCACTGTTGACTCAGTCTTCTTCAACAGTGCTATCGATATTTTCTAGGCCTCTTCCCAACTATGTGCAATTCCTTATCCCCTATTAACTCTTTTGGTTTCTCCGGTACCATCGCAGAAGAGAGACTTTTCTCGAGCAATTGTGAGTTATTTTGCATGATCGCTTGAGTCGTTGAATCTTCGATAAAATCAAAAGTGCTTTGGGTTGCCCTTATGTACTCTTAGAATTTATTAGAGATTACTAAGCCTGCCACATCTGGGCCTTTGACCTAAGACTTGGGCTTAGGCCCAACTTGACCTAACTCCATATTTTCTTTTGAAAAAATCATATGCCTCTCACGTGCTGTAGATTTAGCTTCCTCTGACATTGATCTTGCTCTTCTTCGATATCCCTAAATTCCGAGACACAACTCACAATCTAGGAACTCCCATGATGCACACCACCATTGTCTCCAAGCCCAACCCCTAACTGAGGATACAATCTTAATCTACTATCATATCATATGCGGAACTCAATAATGCAGGTGATAGAAATAGTCAATTATACAAAAAAATAATCAAGAAAGCAACTAATATGCAAAACAAGAATTAAAGTAGTCAGACTAATAAGCCAACAATAAAATGGGAACGCAAGAAAGAAAAACATATAGATAAAATACAAGTAAGAATAATTAAATATAGAATCAACAATCAACTCAAATTAATTCGATACCTAATAACGATATAAAGTAGCATATCAAGAATGTTACAGTAGCAATGCAAGAATAGCAAAATTATCTAAATGAAATAACACGACTAGAACGGTGGAAAAAAAATTGAACAATCTATTCAAGGCAATTTAATTCAGAAGATCTAATATAAACATCAAATAATAGAGCAAAAATGCTAAAAATAACTAGGAATGAGGGACAAAATACCAACAAAATATCAAAACATGAATGATAGAACTTGGATGTAGTCGACAACTGATCAGATGATGACGATTGCCCGGAGATGATCAAAGCTCATCAAGAGGGTGGATTACAAGAACTAGGTTACCCAAAACTCTTCGCCAAAAAGGGTTTAGTTCTATCATACTTGTGGTTTTGCAGACGTGAAACACACACACATAATAGAGCAACAACGCTAAAATAACTAAGCAAATTGAGCAATCAATTTAATGTAATTTAATTCAAAATACTTAATTGAAACGTCAAATAACAAAGAAAGAATGCTAAAATAAATTGACTAGAAAGATTAACAAAATAATTAAATAAAATATCTAAACAAGAATGATTGAACCTGAGTGTAGTCAAGGCTATCCAAATGATGAGGATTTCCTAGACGAAGGTTGAAGGTCATCAAGAGAGTAGATCGAAGGAATTAGGTCACCCCAAAACTTATCGCCGAAAAGGGTTTGGTTCTGTAGGTCACCCCAAAACTTATCGCCGAAAAGGGTTTGGTTCTGTTGTACCAGTTGCTTTGCAAATGGTGAACACACAGATACACAAAGTGAGAGAGAGGGCAGAGAGATAGAAGTAAAGGGGCGATGTATGATGTTTGACTCTGACCGGCAAGTACAAGAAGAAAAAAGACAGATAGACAAAGGAAGAGAGAGATAGAAATAGAAATAATAGGGGAATAAAGCCCTTTATAATTGAACACTTATTTCCTTATTTTGTAAATTTCAATCCTCTCATATCTCTGGTGTATGTATATTTGTTCATTATCAAGCTATTAATAAAGAACACACATTCGAGTTACTATATGTTTTGGGTAGATAATTACTGTAATGACCTTGAAGATCATTTTTGACATTTTTGATCAAATTACCATTTTTTCCTTCGTGAAAGTTGTCATGAGTCATTTTTAATCATGTCTAAAAGTTGGAGTTTTGCTAAAGAATGAAATTTTAAAGGCTTAAAGTTGAAAATTTCGAGTTTCGTGGTCATTTTGAGTTTCAAGTGTCAGAATTCGATTCTATCAATTTCATCAGCTCTGAAATGGCGAATCTGGTACAGGAGAACTTGCAGAATTGAATTTGGAGTTAAAATGGAGATTTTAGATCCAAAGTTGCATTTTTCATGTTCATTTTGGATCATAAGTTTGACTTTGGTTAACATTCGGAGTTCGGAGACGAGGATAGAAATTTCATCAATTCTCATGGTTTGGATGGTGAAGGTTGTCACGCCTCGGGAGGATACCCTTGGCGTGGCCGGCACTCAGAGACTATCGCTAGTCCCCAAGCGAACCACTTAGACTCATCACATCATTCAATCACATAATTCTAATGAACAACGAAAATATATGTAAATAATGGACACATCTTATCTAAAGTCTCAAAGGAATATAGATAAAATAATGAAGGCTAGTAGAAAGAACTAGCTCACAATCTCAACATCAATGCTCGACCCTTATCTATGAAGCCTCTATCACTAATGATGTGGTGCCAATGACAGACCCATGGCTACCCAAATCAAAATAAGGAAATAGTCCAATCCTAACTCTAAAGCATGATGAAATAAAAGTAATGGTTCCTCCGGAATAAGGGAGGCTCACCAAATCAGCTTCGGATCTCTGATCTTCAACGGAGCGCCTGTTGATGATCTCTAGTACCTGCCTCTGCATCATAAAACGATGCAGTCTAGAGTGGACATCAGTACTTGGAATGTACTGGTATGTAAAATAGCTGAATGAAATAGAAACCAGTAGAAAAATACGAAAAGTAACATCACACAGAATAAACATCATAATCACATCAAAATAGTCAATTGTCTATCTATGAAAGAATAAAGAGTAGACAAGTGACACATTATTATCTCAGACTCATCAATAGTCTCAACTCATCACATAGATCATCTCAGGGGTGTCCACCCCCGCTCATCTCATTTCATCTCATCTAGACTCGGAGTACGGTGAGAATTTTCCCGGGAGTTTCTCTTATCCAACAACACTCACTTACGAGTCAGTGAATGTACAACAATCACCATGATGTTGCCACAGTGGTCCCAAACTTGCCAGGTAAGGAACACTGGATACCATATCAATGTACCCGATATGGAATCAAACCGAACAGATTCTCTATTGCTTTCGCGGACTGTTAAACCTCGAAGGAAACCATATATGTGTGATGGTTTAAGCCTCTCCTACGTTTGCCTATGTAGTTAATGAGTTCGAGTGGGACTCACTCCTACTTATTTCGGTGCTCGATACTCCTCCCGACTCAATGCTCATAAAATCAACCTCAACCAGTCTCATAGGGATTCACTCCCCGTCAACAACTGTCAGTCTCATAGGGACTCACTCCTTGTCCACGACTGATATTTCACAGGGACTTTGGTCCTTTCATCAATTATCTCATAGGGACTTCCACCCTATCATCAACATCTCATAGGGATTTTAACCCTATCATCAACATCTCCTCAATAACTCAAGATTGTATAACTGTCATTAGGAAACAAGTGAATATCACATTGGTAGAGTTCATTTATAGAGACTCATAAAACAATGAAGATTTCATCAACTCATCATCACAATCAACAATCCCAATGCAAGGCTCTAGAGTTAAGTCTCAGGTGCAATGTGCATGCTTTGCAAATTAGTCATGAAGGGTTATGCAATTCTCATGAAAATATCCAATTTAAGAAAACAATTAGTATGATGATCATTAATATAGGAACATGTAATTTCAAATATAATTTTCAAGAAAAATCCATCAAAGAAATCATGCATGTAGACTCTCCAATCATCAATTCGTCTATGACCTCTATGGGGCACATGAGAGAACAATCCTATGTTTAGTTTAGCCTTACATACCCGTGATGCCGCTATTCAACCGGGTAGCGTCGAGGATCTCTTCTCGAATGTCTCACCCCAAGCCCTTCTCTCCTCTTCTCAAGCCCTAGCTTTGTTAGATTTTGGAATAGGACTTAGAATAGGGGTTTTAGGCTCTTTTCATGTTGGAACGACCTAACTAGCCGTGTATTAGTGTTTAGGAGGGTTTAGGGATTGACCGGAATGCCCCTCATAATAAATTAGAAATTTCCAGTTCAGAAAATGCATGGTTCGCGACGCGGACCTATCGCGAATTGTGTATTTTTGGAAAAAGTGTTTTTGAACGAGTTTACTCCACCTGGTCGAAATTTTTTGAAAAATAGACAAGTGTCCCTCCGTGACAGGTGCGCGTCGCGCCTCTGTCGCGGACCGTCACTATTTTGTGACTTGGATCGAAAATTTATCTTTCGATCGGGTCGTCCTAAAATTCGACCTAGACCATTTTTCCTCTCCATTTTTTATGCTGATCACGAATCTGGTCTCGGATCTACCATACGAGCCTCGGAAGATGCGTTACGCGCATACCCTCACTCTAGGGGCATTTTGGTAATTTAACCGGGCGTTATAATGGTAATGCCAGCATTAGCTTCGTTGCAATTTTTAGAGCTTCCATGAATATTTTGAGGTTTTGAGTCCAAAACTAGTTTCAACGATTTTTCTCGGGTTCTGGACGAAGGAGTTTGTGAATTCAAATTATGACGGTTCCATTGAGTACGTAAGGTCATTTCTGGTAGGGTTCCATGCTTGGTTTTTGTTCTTGAGATACCAAACAAATTCTGATGGTCTTATCTATGACTTTTGTGCTGTACATTTTGCTGCTATAAACATTTTCTGGTGCAGGTGTGGTTTGTACCCTGCATTCGTGCCTCTAGTGCCGCATTCTCAAAGGTCACGTGATGTAGAACTTCGCATTCATGGAAGAGGGCCCATGTTCACGGTGCACTACCAGCATGGCCTCCGCTTTTGCTGGAGCCGCTCCACGTTCAAGGAGTGTCGTGGAATTTTAGCTTCCAGGTTTGTGGACCACGCTCCACGTTCGCGGAGCACAAAGTGCATTTGTACGGTGAGTCATTTTAAAAGACGAGGTTTATTCAATTTCAACCATTTACAATATTTCAAGCTTCATTTTAGAGAGGAACTTCAAGGATTTTCAAGGCATATCGATTGGGTAACTATTTTCTAGCATATTCTTCTATATCTATTAATTAATTTGTGTTTTTGTCTTATAGTTTTGGGATTTAAATGGTGGAATTTAGGGATTTTTCAGATATTGATTGTCACGCCCCGGGAGGGTACCCTTGACGTGGCCGACATCAGATACTATTGCTAGTTCCTATGTGAACCACTTGGTCTCATTGTCATACCATACTCAACAATGGAAGAACGTACTCAAGAAATACTATCAATTTAAATAAATACTAAGTCCCTTTCAATAATAGGTTTCAGTAAATAAGGATTTGGAACATCAATAGCAATCAATCAACTCTACTTAATATCTATGAAGTCTCTACCTCTAAACACCTAGATAGTACCATGATAGACCATGACTACCCAACTCAAAGAAAATAAAATACTCAGTGAAAGTAAAAGGGCTCCTCCGAAAGCAAGGAGGGCTGACCAATTCTGGAAGCACGAAACTGAACCACAACGGTGTTTCTATTGAAGTCCTCTAGTACCTGCCTCTGCATCATAAAATGATGTAGTCCAAATAGACATCAGTACATGAAATACACTGGTATGTAAAATGGCTGGATAGGAAAGGACATTATCAAATATACTCAACTCAACTAAGTAAATCATGCAAATATAAGAATAAAGTCATGTTTTGAAAGTAAACTCAATAATATGCAACGTTACGCCAAACCATTCAATTTATATAGTAAAATGATGCTCCTAAAACAAACTCTAGCATGCAAATCATGTCAAATGAGTTATGCAAAATTAGGGAGTTTCTCTAACAGACAAGACTCACACCACTATAGTTTAATGCACAACAAAGAGTGACGTCATTGTTCACTCATCCATTACTTGCCAAGGTAAGGACACTCACCTCTGCTTTCGGATCCTTAAGACTCGTCCATCTTTTTTGGACAAGAGTTGCCAGAGTTAACTGCATGACTATCCTACATGGGCAATGTAGTTCTAGGGTGTTCTCCTTTTACCCAACTCGGTGCTCAATACTACTCCCAAAATATTCATTTTAAAAGTGTCATATAAACTCATCTCAATTGATTAAACTTAATGCTCAATCTCATCAAACTCCATTAAAGCATGTCTCATCTTCTCAAGACTCTTCCTTAACTCATTATTGATGCTCAAAACTCATGTTTATGCAAACTCAATAAAATATGTTTAAAAAAATTCATCTTTGTTAAACATTCAAAACAACCATGAATCTCAATTTGAAATTATGCATAAAACTAAATATGGTTCTCAATTTGGGTTCATGTGAATGAAGACATGAACATGCATCCAATGAATGAGCTTTTATATACAAGAAACTCAATAGGACAATAAACAACTCAAGAATTAGGGTAAAACTCTACTCGAACTCAATTACAAGAAATCAACATATGGGGCGCGTGGATGAACTCAATCCAACGCTATGAGTAGCCTTATATACCTGAGAGACTTAGATTCTTGAAGAATTTCGAAGAATAGTTGAATTCTCTTGAAACCCTAGATTTTATCCTCTTGAAACTTTGTTCAAAGTCTTGGAATATGTTTTGAATGTAAATAAACTGAATAGTTATGTTTAAGGGCTTATATAGGTGTAAAAATGTCAGGTTTAGGCTTTGAAAATGTGAGAAAAGACCAAAGTAACCTTTCTTAAAAAGCTGTTAAAGTCGTCTATGGGCCCATCTATGGCCCGTAGGAATCCTCCCACAAATGTTTGGGCAAATTTTGAGGTCTCTGTATTGATTCCACAAGCACAATCCACGGCCTGTAGAAGTTTCTATGATCCATATATTGGTCCGTAATGTCTGGGACCAAAAAATAGATTTTCAAGATTTTTTTTCACGAGTTAGCAAACGGGCCGTCACTTGTTCCACGACCCATATTAGGTTTCATATAATAACTCTGCATATGGCAGTCTCTAGTAAAACGCCCATAACAAACTCCAAATGAGGTGAAATCAGTTGAGTTGGAAAGCTAATTCAAAGACCTTTCATTTGATAGGTCATAGGACACCTAATTCCTTGTGTGCTAAGAGTTATGATCATTTAAAGTTAACCCATGTATAATCTAATGTGAAAAACTTACTTGTTAGAAAAATTTTGAACTTGACTAAGTACAAGAGGTCTCTTATAAACCTAACCCACTTCTAATACACTTCACATATATAGGAATGAGCCTCAAAATATAGGTACATATAAGATATCACTAGGTCCAAGCTTATATACTTACAACGAAAAAAATTTGGGTCCTATGAATAGAGATATGGGGTATTACAATATATCCTATTGGGATCATTCGTCCTTGAATGATGAGTGAAACATGGATGACTTCAAGGCACGAACGGAACATCAGAAATCTATCATCTCGAATCCTTTAAAAATCTCAGCAATCAGTTATTAGAACTCAAGAAGGAAGTCTTCAACTCTTATTCAAGAATGAGACCATTGTAACATATAAGACTCTTATAACTCTCAAGCTTAGCAACTCATCGCAACTATTCTCTTTTACATGGCACTACACTCCATCAGCTGAAGCTTATGGCTCCTATCTATGCCTAAGCACATTCTCTTATTTCATTCAAGCCTTCTAAATTCAAAAGCACTATTCCTAAAATGACCATACTCATCAAACTAATCCTCATAACTCAAGCTCTATACCTCCACAAGAACTTTCATTAAAAGATCACTAGCCCTCTCCATTACATCACTACTCTTACTCGAAACCCTGACTAAGAAGTCATTAATAGATTATCACCATTACTCGCATAATAACAACCACGCATTCAAGCCTATCATACTAACCACTTCGACGATATCGAAGAATAATCAAGCTTACTTTGCATTTCTACCTCCATCATTAAACGAGCTCTCACTCAAAGACACACCAACATACTTTTACCCAGAGACACTCCAACCTACCTTTACCTATCTATTGCACATCATAAGGGATCATCTCGCTCTTCCTCCACATCTATAGTCTAAATAAAAGGAGGATATCATAGTTATTACTTCAAGGAACACCCACCCTTACTCGTTAGCAATAACTCATCTTCTATCAATAATATCACTATCAAGGCCAGAAATAAGGATCATTGGATGGTTTTATAGCGAAAGATCATAAGCACGATACATTCATAGAATTTGATCTGACAGCGTTCATGATGTGATACAATCTCATTAGCCTTTTAGGATCTATAATGTATTTATAGAATCGAACATACTTCGAAACTCAAGTCGTATCTCATGTGACATAAGGTTGGGGACTTTGAGATTCATGAGACAAAAGTACAATTGTCACTCCTCATCCTCAGATCTCATCATGAATGTGAATCAACATCGGGCGCATGGGTCTAGGTTATAGGCATGGCACTTATACATAAGACAAAAATAGAGTATCGCCTTACCGAGCTATAAGGAATATAAGAGATAGAAAAGCATCAATGCCTCATCCTGATAAACTCATTACTATCAAAATCTCAAGATTCACTTCAGTTTATCAACTCCTTATCTCCCCCTTAGCTTAAGGTCCACTCTCTAAGTCTACGAACCAATTATTTTACTAGGCTATAAGTATAGCTCTCCCGTTATGCTATCCACAGGAACACCTTAAACTCTCCTATCGTACATTCTCAAGGATATAAAATGGCTATTAGAACTTTCCGTTGACTACTGTTAGCTTCCATCTAGCTCTATGGGCATTTTTCTACGCGTACTACTTTTTTGCATACATAATCGCTTCTTATAACTCTTATAGCCTAACCTCTTTGTTTAATTTGCTACATTCAACTTCTAAGTGCTAATATATTTGACTAAAGAAGTCTTGGATTGCAAGGCAAAACTCATCGTCACTTATACATAAATCCCCATTACCTAATTACTAAGGGTGACAAAAACAAAAATGCCTACACTAGTTTATTCTACATTGGCGACTCAAACATACTATCTAGCTTTTCATAGTAAGTCATATATTAAAGCTTTATGCACTTGCACTAACTCGAAACATATCTTAAGACTCTTCTTACTTAATGACTTATTCTCAATTCACTATTTTCATCTAAGGGTTGTATACAGGCCACACTCATAGCATCTCACTTATTGCAAGTTGACATTTTAATTTCTGGCACATGCTATGTCAAGCTCGTTAAAGTAAATCTCCCAACTAGCACTAG
This sequence comes from Solanum rostratum, assembly GCA_029948455.1. Taxonomy (NCBI): domain Eukaryota; kingdom Viridiplantae; phylum Streptophyta; class Magnoliopsida; order Solanales; family Solanaceae; genus Solanum; species Solanum rostratum. The sequence continues at coordinate 61,443,500 of CM057053.1, forward strand.
CACTCTCATTATGGCTATCTCCCTTCAGAATCACAAGTCTAGTTTAGATCTATCACCTTGAAAGCACTTCGTACCCTTCATCAAAACTGAAAGATCCATCCACGAAACCCCATCTACGGATGTGGTTCAACCTATGGACCATGACTTGGCTCGTAGAAACATGCGACAAAAAAATTGAGCTACTAGAATTGCAGCTTCTAATTTATGAACACGCAGGATGACTCATAGTTTCTCATACGGAGCATAAGTCCTCTCGTAAAAATATTCCAGACTTAGAAAAAATTTGGGTCCCTCAAGGCTTCTTTCTACAGACCTTTTGATGGGTCGTGGTTTCTTATACGGTCTGCCCTAGTACCTCACAAGTCAACTTCCAAAAGTCCTTCAACTTTTCTCTTTCACTGGTTTCAACCCACGAAGCCTACGACCCATAGTATTACCTATGGTCTGTAGACTAGCTCGTAGGATCCAACCAACATCAAAATCATTAACTTTCAATCGTCCCAAGTTATCAACTTATAGGGTGTAAACACATTAATATAAACCTCTTTCTAGTTTGAGCCACTCTAACTCATTCCTATGTTAACTCTTTCTCTATACCTTATAATGAAAATTAGATGGTACTTACTACTCTTTCATCAAGACTTACAAAAATTGACTCATCGTCTCACTCCTTACCTTACCTAATGGACACATAACTCTAGTTACAGGCCTCAATCAATCACACTCTTACTATCTGGTCACTTCATTTTTCTAACTCTATGACAATTCTACTTGTGGTTCACAAGACCTCAAATCACAGTCTTAGGTGCTAACATTACACTTCCTAGAGACATAAGTTTCCCTCTCATAGATGATATTGAAAGCAATTTCGGGTAGGAGAGCTTGCGGTGCCTCTTGATTAACTCAAGTAAGTCAGTATATATAAATACATAACAATCAAGAGTAAGGACTCGAATCATACTCATCACAACATCTTGGAGTGTTTTTCTGATCTGAGCAACTACCATGGAACGCAACTGGTATATAGCCTCGCTCGTGCCAAAAGTAGTATCTCTCTGATTTTCTCTAACCAGTGGTGTTAGTGTAGAGGGTTGAGGTTTGTTGGACCACTTCGGACACTCCCTTTGAAAGTGAACCTCTTATCCAAACTTATAGCACTCCTTAGTAACCTTTCAACAATTTCCCAAATGAAGTTTGGCACATTTTCCCTTGGTGGCTTTCCTTTAGGACCTCGAGCCACACTTCCTCGACACAGAGAGTCTCTATTCCTGAAGGTTTGGTTCCTCCTTGGCCTAAGATTATATCTGTTATAAGATGTAGGTGTATTTATTTGTGGCAGCGCATAATTTGAAGGTCTCTGCAGAAGTAGGGACCTGTTTCCATTTCCTTGCTTATACTCTTTTGACTTAGCCTTTTTGCTCCTAGGTTCTTCCCTATCATTCTCCTTGTTCTCTTCTACCCATTTAGCATGTACAACCTGCTGAGTAGTAGGCTCAGGCTCCTCTGTCTATATTATGGTCCTTGTCCTAAACTGCGAGGGCAACCCTGACAGGGAAATTTTTGTGCTGACGTCATTTCTCGAGTTCACAATGTGTTTAGAAGGCATGGTCTGCAAAAGTGTAACACATGAATCAGAAGAGAGATTCCTAGAGTTTAACTCTATAGCACGAATCAGAATAAGAAAGAAATGTAACAATTCTTAGAGTCCTACAGCCTCTTGCTTATGAAGTGTAGTGCACGACACACCCATAAACAAGACTCTACTAGACGCAGCTTCATAGACTCCCTAGGACACCTGAACTCTATGCTCTGATACTAAGTTTGTCACACCCTAGGAGGGTACCCTTGGTGTGGCTAGCACTAAGAGACTATTATTGATCCCCAAGTGAACCACTTGGCCTCATCGTCACATCATACTCAATAGCGGAAGAAAGTACTCAAGAAAGACAATCAATATAAATAAATACTAAGTCTCTTTCAGTAATAGGTTTCCAATAAATACGGGTTTGGAACATCAATAACAATCAATTAACTCTACTCAATATCCATGAAGCCTTTACCTCTAAACACCTAGATGGTACCATGACAGACTATGGATACCTAACTCAAAGAAAAGAAAATAAAATACTCAATGAAAGAAAAGGGCCCTTCCGAAAGCAAGGAGGGTTCACCAACTCTGGAAGCACAGAACTGAACCTTAACGGTGTGTCTGCTGAAGTCCTCTAATACCTGCCTCTGCATCATAAAATGATGAAGTCCAAATGGACATCAGTACATGGAATATACTAGTATATAAAATGGCTGGAATGGAAAGGACATTATCAAATATACTCAAATCAATTAACTCAACTCAAAATCAACTTAACTCAGTAAACATGCAAATTTAAGAATAAAGTCATGCTTTAAAAGTAAACTCAATCATATGCAACTTTACACCAAACCATTCAACTTATATAGTAAAATAATACTTCTAAAAAAACTCTAGCATGCAATTCATGTCAAAACCAGTTATGAAAAATTAGAAAGTTTCTCTAAACGAAAAGACTCACACCACCATAGTTGGTGATGCAAAATGAAAAGCAACGTCGTTGTTCACCCATCCATTACTTGCCAAGGTAAGGACGCCCACCTCTGCTTTCGGATCCTCAATCCTTGTCCATCTTTTTTGGAAAAGAGTCGCCAGAGTTAACTGCACGACTATCCTACGCGAGCAACGGTGTTCTGTGGTGTTCTCCTCTTACCTAACTCGGTGCTCAATACTACTCCCAAAATATTCTCTTTAAAGTCTCATTTAAACTCATCTCAATTATTTAAACTTAATGCTCAATCTAATCAAAGGCCATTAAAGCATGTCTCATCTCATCAAGACTCTTCCTCAACTCATTATTGATGCTCAAAACTCATGTTCATGCAATCAATAAAATACATTAAAAAAATCATCTTTGTTAAACATTAAAAATAACCATAAATCTCAATTTGAAATAATGCATAAAACCAAATATGGTTCTCAATTAGGTTTCATGTGAATGAAGACATGAACATGCATCCAATCAAATACCCAACTCACAAAGATCATTAATGCATTTTTATGTACAAGAAACTCAATAGGACAACAAACAACTCAAGAATTAGGGTAAAACTCTACTCGAATTCAATTACAAGAAATCAACATATGGGGAGTGTGAATGAACTCAATCCAATGCTATGAGTAGCCTTACATAACTGAGTGACTTAGATTTTTTTGAAGAATAGCTGGATTCTTTGAAACCCTAGTTTTTCTCCTCTTGAAACCATGTTCAAAGTCTTGGAATATGTTTTGAATGTAAATAGACTGAATAGTTATACTTAGGGGCTTATATAGGTGTAAAAATGCTAGGTTTAGGCTTCAAAAGGGTTGGAAAAGATGAAAATAGCCTTTCTTAAAAAGCTATCAAAGTCGTATACGGGCCCATCTACGACCCACAGAAACTTCAACGGTTCGTAGGAACCTTCCTGGAAACTTTTGGGTAAATTTCGAGGTCTCTCGAATGATTCCAGGACCCAATATATGGTCTGTAGAAGTTTTTACGACCCACAGATTGGTCCCTAAAGTCTGGGACTAAAAAATAGATTTTCAGGATTTTTTTCCACGAGTTAGCAGACGGGCCATAACTTTTTCCATGACCCCTATTAGGTTTCATATAACAACACTCCATCTGACAGTCTCCAGTTAAACAGTCATAACCTTTCACTCCGAACTTCAAATGGGTGAAGTCAGTTGTGTTGGAAAGATAGTTCAAAGACCTTCCGTTTGGTAGGTCATAGGATACCTAATTTCTTATGTGCTAAGAGTTATGATCATTTAAAGTTGACCCTTGCATAAGCTAATGCGAAAAACTTAATCGTTAGAAATGTTTTGAACTTGACTAAGTACTAGAGGTCTCTTATGAACCTAACGCACTTCTAATATACTTCATACATATAGGAATGAGCCTCAAAATATAGGTACATATAAGGCATCACTAGGTACAAGTTTATATACTTATGACGAGAAAAATTTGGGTCCTATAAATAGAGATATGGGGTATTACATTGATCCCTAAAGCTAATTTGATGATTTCTACCTTATTTTAACTCCATTTTCAAAATGGTTTTTTTACTGTTGAACTCCTTGTTACTTGAAAAAAGCTATCATGCATTAATTTTCAGATTCTAACTACTTTTTTGGCATGGGATTTTTAATCATTTTGCATTTTTCTTCTGAATTAATTGATTTTAGTGTCGTTAGATTCATTATGTGATTATGATGCTATATTTGAATAAATTTTGGAGATTCGGAGTATCCTAGAAAGGGGCAAGCTTTGGAACGATTTAAGACTTTATCTAGGGCAAGTGGACTTCTAACCTTTTATTAAGTATGATTTAACATTGTATGCTTCTATGTTTATGGAATTGAGTATTTTGATGATATAAATTGGGGATATAATTGTACCATTGTAGGTTTTGATCATCAAATTTCGATTTGAGTATTTGTGGATGTCGTGAATCCTTATACTTGTGCATTTATTGTGGAAATTATACGCTAATTGTTGTTAATCTTAAGGTTGTGATGAGGTTGGGGGTATATTGTGACTACTTGTGCACTTGAGAATTACTTGATTTCGATTGTTGAAATATATGATTCATATGGACATCTGGCATATTTTATTTCTATGAGCACGACTAATGTGCTATTATTATGTACTTGCTTGATGATCCATTGATGATGAAAAGCCAAAGGTAAATGGTTCTGACCAGAAAAAAAGGAAAGAAATGAAAAGCCGAAGAAAATGATTGCGGCTATAGAAAAAGAAAAGAAATGAAAAGCCAAAAGGAAATGGTTCTGGCTTAATATAAAAGTTAATGCAGAAGGAAAATGGTTCCGATGTATACATGAGGCCCCCATAAATTTCATTCTAACACAATCAACGGATGTGTATCATAGGACAGACATGCATCATGATTATTTGATATTGCATCGCATTATTCAGACCTCATGGCATTCAGTTCATCCCAAATCATTCCTTATTTGATATTTTTATGTGTTTGGCTTTTAAAACTAGATATGTATTGTACCCTTTTGACTTATATATTAGTTGTACACTCTAAGAGATAATGCTATGTGATGAGCTTTTATTGATACTCCGAGTTTGCTTATATTATGCATATTGTTTATATTTGTGCTGGGACTTTCTTGAATGCAGGCATGTAGTTCCGCTGTATGTGGTTAGGTATTAAGGAGTACTTGTGTTCTTCATCGCTTTACTCTAGGTTAGTTTCCATTTTGCTGAGTACGTATAGTTTGGTGCTCGCCTCTTGCTACATATTTGTAGGTTATGAACCCCGTTCCCCTTGTTCTTTTCCTTCATTTTTAGATCGAGCTTTAGGAACACTTGTAAGATAGTTGCTTGAACCTTCAGCTCGGTTTTGGGGGTATATTGTTACTACTTGTTAGCTCCCTTTGATTGAGTATTTTGATAATATAAACTGGGGATATAATTGTACCATTGCAGGTTTTGATCATCAAATTTCGATTTGAGTATTTGTGGATATTGTGAATACTTATACTTGTGCTTATTGTGGAAATCGTACACTAATTGTTGTTGATCTTAAGGTTGTGATGAGGTTGGGGGTATATTGTGACTACTTGTGCACTTGAGAATTACTCGATTTTGATTGTTGAAATATATGATTCATATGGACATCTAGCATATTTTATTTCTATGAGCACGACTAATGTGCTATTATTATGTACTTGCTTGATGATCCATTGATGATGAAAAGCCAAAGGTAAATGGTTCCGACTAGAAAAAAAGGAAAAAAATGAAAAGCTGAAGGAAAATGATTGCGGCTATAGAAAAGAAAAGAAATGAAAAGCCGAAAGGAAAGGGTTTCAGCTAGATAGAAAAGTTAATCAGAAGGGAAATGGTTCCGATGTATACCTAAGGCCATAAATTTCGTTCTGACACAATTAACAGATGTGTATCGTAGGATAGACATGTATCACGATTGTTTGACATTGCATCGCATTATTCAGACCTCATGGCATTCTCTTCATCCCAAATCACTCCTTATTTGATATTTTTATATGTTTGTCTTTTAAAATTGAATATGTCTTGTACCATTTTGACTTATATATCAGTTGTATACTCTGAGAGATGATGCTATGTGATGAGCTTTTATTGATACTCCAAGATTTCTTATATTATGTATATTGTTTATATTTGTGCTGAGACTTTCTCGAGTGTAGGTATGTAGTTCTACTGTATGTGGTTGGGTATTAAGGAGTACTTGTGTTTTTCATCACTTTACTCTAGGTTAATTTCCATTTTGCTAAGTACCTATGGTTTGGTGATCATCTCTTGCTACATTTTTGTAGGTTATGAATCCGGTTCCCCTTGTTAGCTTCCTTCATTTTCAGATCGAGCTTCAGGAACACTTGTAAGGTAGTTGCTTGTACCTTTAGCAGGCATTCGAGGATTTCATCCTATGTTTTTTTCTATTTGAGGACTAAATATTAATATTTGTATTTTCATTTACGTATTCTATTATAAAGTCTTATACATGTGACACCAGTTTTGGGAAGATTGTAGTTTTGATTTCCTATGCCTATATATCCTATTTAGACTATTTATGTTCTGTTTTTATCATTATGTTGAGTTTTTTAGGGTTCGGGCTGACTCGCCTTGTGGGTTAGGTGAGTGCCATCACACACGAATTTTGGGTCATGATAATTTGGTGTCAAAGCCCCAAGTTCATAGGGGTCACATGTGTACAAGCCCAGTCTAGTAGAGTCTTGAGGATCGGTGCGAAGATGTCCTTTATTTATCCTTGAGAGGCTATAAAGACTGTTAGGAAATCCTCTTTTACTTCATTCTAATCAATTTGTGTGTGGATTTTGTTTAAGTGCTGAGTGGTCATTGTGTCTTTTAACAGATGGCGAGGACTACAACTACTACTGCTACAACAAGAGCGGAGTCAACCCTTGATGTTACTATTGAGACTCCAACTAGGAGTAAGGGCCATGCCAGAGGACGAGCTAGAGGACAAAGCGGAGGAGTTGCACCGACGAGTGATTATGAGCAAAGTATCTCCCCCGAGCCAACCAGGGAGCCTAGACAAGAGCAGGTTCCTCATGAGTTTGATGTAGCACCACTACTACAGGATATGCTCTTGAGAGTTTTGGGTGTGTTGGAGACTTTGGACCAGATAGGTAGCCTAGCTGATACATCTAGTACATCACAGACTCTGGTTAGGGTTCAACCTTAATTTCAATAGCAATCCCTCGAGGCCTAAGTTCAAGTGGAGCAACTACTAGCAGCATCGATTATTGAGATTCCACTAGTAGTTGCCTTCACTGATGAGAAGCAGCACAAATATGAAAGGTTTAGGAAGATGGAGCCACCTTAGTTCCAAGGTGGCAAGACCAAGGATGCATATGAGTTTTTGGTGACTTTCCAGGAGTTACTTGAGATCGTGGGGTTGGTAGAGACCCATGGTGTATGATATGTTACCCTCCAGCTCCGTAGGCCAACCGAGGAGTGGTGGAGGAACTATTTGGGATCATTTCCAGTTGGGACTCCTTTGATGAGTTGGGAGACATTTTCCAGTACCTTCTATGATCAATTTGTTCCATGAAGTGTCCGTGAGAAAAGCCGTAAGAGGTTTGAGAGTTTGAGGCAGAGCATTATTATCGTCTCTGGGTATGAGATTCGCTTTTGTCAGTTGGCCCATCATGCTACAACTATTATTCCTATCGGGGTGGAGAGAGTTTACCAATTTATGAGAAGGTTGACATGGAACTCAAGCATCAGTATCAGACTAGATAAGTAAATAGATCAATCAATCAACTCCATGTTAATCCCAAACAAAGTGAAGAGATAAATTGACTCTTTTGAAATAAATGTACGCAATAGCAAGATAAAGAATTAAATGCAATGGTTCAGACTTGGGGACAGAGAGCTGCAGCAAAGTGGAAAGGCCGGACTGAACCCGAAACACCAGTCTAATAAATAAACATAAGCAATAAAGTCTTCATCTTCTCCAGTAACTCCTTGATGATAAAGAGATAAGAAGAACTAATTTTTCCATCAACAGAGGCGTTTTATAAATATTCACAGATTTTAACAGGCTAAGTCTGTAGAGGGTTCACTAATTCTATATTATAGACCAAAATTTAACATAACTACAAGCTATTAGTATAAATAATGTTATAGCTTCTTTCAAATAAATAAAGCTATTAGTTCAAATTATTATATTGTATATAGTACCTCTACTGTACGGGCCATGTTTGAAAACATAAGAGAAATACAAGCAACTAATATGTAACCACTAACGTTGGAACTTTTGGAACTTATCTCAACTTATACCATTGTTCTCTTAAAAGAAAGATTCAAGGAACTGCAATGCTCACTTAACTGTGCCTTCCTAGGCCTTCCCGGCCCTTGATAATGCTGTTTCTTCGTTAACTTCTTAGATAATCTCAAGTCCTTAAAATGTGTATTATCTGGATCAACCCCGTCCTCCCGGCCCTTGAGAGCCCTCCCATAATGCTTATCTTTTGGTTCCTTCATGCGTACCTCATCCTGAGGATCATCCAAACATAGCACCTCCTTGTTTGTTGCCAATTCTAAAATTGCACTATCATCTATTTTGGCCCCATCCTCCTTGTACCTAGAAGGTCACAAACGACGTTGTGTTATTGGTTGCTCCAGATTCACCTCATGTTGAGACCTTCTTTGTTTCCTTTTGTTGCAGCTTCTTTTATTTAATTGATGAATTTCTCCTTCTCTTCCTCTTTATTTTTCTCTTTGAATTTAAGTTTTTGCTTCCTGGTGACTGTGAAAACTTGTACTCAAAGAGAAAAATAAAGAGGAACAAAAGTAGGAATTCATCAATCAAGCAAAAGAAGAGGTCGCAGCAAAAGGAAAATGAGGAGGATCCTCAACATGAGGTGTATTTGGAGCAACCAAAAAACAACATTGTCGGACACTTGCTAAGTACAAGGATGATGGGCTAAAATAGATGATAGTACAATTTCATCATTGGCAACAAATGAGGTGTTATGTTTGGATGACCCTCCGGATGAGCTACAGCCTGAAGAAACTGAAAGATAAGCATCATGAAAGGGTTCTCAAGGGCCAGGAGAACAGGGCTATGCAGATACTACACTTTTGAAGGACTTGAGATTATCTAAAAAGATAACAAAGAAACAAAACGATCAAGGGCTACCTAGGAAAGCGTAGGAAGGCACAGTAAAGTAAGCATTGCAGATCCATGAATCTTTCTCTTAAGAAGACAAATGGTATAAATTGAGATATATCCTAGAAGTTCAAATGTTAGTCAATACATTTTAGTTGCTTATATTTCTCTATATGCAATATAGTAATTGGAACTAATAATTTTACTTATTTGAGTGAAGCTATAGCATTATTTACTAATTTCCTGTAACTCTCTTTTCTTTAAGTTTTGCTCTATACATAGAATATTACTTTAAGTTAAAGTTTTCATTTTTAGTGCTTGGAAATGGGTCATTCTTGACAACCTAGAATTCCATTCTTCAACAATGACTTACCCATTTCCTATCTTGTATTCATAACTACCCTTCATCATCATTCTTATACTTGGGTTACTCACCTCTTCATGTAAATTTTTTAATCTTTCATTTTGATTAATTATTATGAGTGATTTATATGAAATTATGCTTCACCCTTGATCTTTTTTTGAAAAGTTTAGGGTTTACTGAGGAGAGATTACATCCAAGATACAACAACACACCTATTGTAACCCCATAAATGGAATTTAGAAATCATAGAATATACGCAGACCTTATCTCTATTTTTGTGAGGTAAATAGGTTATTTCAAATCGACCTCCATCTCAAAAGAAGTGTAACTGACACATGAAAGTAAGAAAGAAAAACGAAATAGTGACGTATAAAATAAGTGTAGCAACAAATATTAATACACACTGTCACAAAAACTACGTGATACCTAAATCATAAATATGATAATACTCAATTACCTACAAGCTTTCTATCCTAATCCCCGATCATCATATTTCCTATATAAGGTCATGTCCTTAGTCAATTAGAGTTGTGTCAAGTCAGTCAAATTGACTACCCCCCCCCCCCCAATTCTTCCTTGTATTGTATGGACATTGCTCCAACAATATCTTTACAAGAGGTATGACTTCTATAGTCAAATACACTGGTATTAATGCAAATTTGTTCTCAAAGATAGACACATCCTTCTTTATCCTCATGTCAACCATCTTAAACTTTTATAGTATGGCTTAGTAGTTTGATACCCATTTAGTTAGTGTAATTTTGTTAATCACCCTGTTCTTTTATACTAGAACTATATATTCCACCTCCATTCCAATGCAAATTCAGTCATCCTAAATATGACATTATACAACTCGTCCAGCCACTCCATACATGTCTCTCTTGTGTTCATCCAAAAGTCTATCAGGATCTCGCATGATCGAGTGCCTATTCCTTCCTCATCTTATAAATAACCCCCATAACATCCACAATATTTATAAACCTATAGTACCTAAAATTTATATGCTTCTTGGATTGCTCTAGCTCCTCTAGAATGATATACTTATCTTCTTCTTCATTCAAGATCTTAAGGGAATACATTTGCTATCTTTGTCAAATGAATTCAATTTTAGTAACACTTTGTCATTCTCATCCTTGACGCAATTCATTTGGTCTATATCACATATAATTCTCTATCACCTTGGTGTACCTATACAACTTTATATCCTTACATTTTAACTCAAGCTTTGCATACAAATGCTAAAAAGAACTTATCATTGTAGTCGTCGCAAACTCTAGCTTGTTTTCTTCGTCATCATCTTATACTTCTTCTTGTCCCTCATCTTGTCTTCCCTAGATAATCTTTCCACTAACGCCATATAAGAAACCTTATTGGCTTAAATATTTTCTTGGATCTCTCCATTCAACTATCAAACCCCTTTGTGTCTAATTGTGTTACCCCTTGAGAATCCTAGCACCTTTCTAGTCATTTCCGTGATGCAGCCATCTTGGAGTGTCAAAATGAGATCAAACATAGATAATATGCCCAAAATTTGAACTCAAGACAATTTAAATTGGGTTCGATGTCAATTCATTCAAATCTTAACACATTTTAAAAGAATTCTCAATTGAGCCCAATTTAATCTTGAATTTCAACCCGTTTTAAGGTTTTTTGTTTGTATAGGTATAATGTATGTTCTCATATTAAAAGTATGAATTACTATCTATTTTACATCTTCAAGGATTTTTATATCTATTTGTAATTTTATTTTTATTTTTCTTAAGTTGAAATTCAAATTTTTGTTATAAAAGGTAAAGCATAATATGTTAAGAGATTAAGCAGGTCAAATTGGGCAGGTCATGATCGAACTCGATATTTTACCCATTTGAGTC